>OX276378.1:16421762-17021762 GCA_946251855.1 Alsophila aescularia
CTTGCACAGCTATCTTAGCCCTGGGCTTGTGTCAAATCTGGCCTAAATATCTAAGGAAAGTATAGAGAGACACACACAGACCGTAGCACGAAAGAGATACCAATAATTTTTGGACTAGCTAAATAAATACATTGTTTTGTTTTTGTGGAAGTGGACCATATAGTACTTTTGTATGTTCAAAGTTGTGTGTCCAACTTAATGGGCCAGATTAGGCTGAATGCCGATCATCCGGCGGCTGTGAGAACAAGCAAAAGCAAAAGGAATCCAGGAAATGGGCAACAGAATTCTTATCTACTCCGGTCACCAAGCCGCCTGCCGAGCTTGGTGGTGTGCCTAAGCACCCCTTATTATGGAGAAAAGCCAGTGGACTGATGTTGTTATATGCGTGCATTCTCAACATTTTTACGTTATTTCAAGCTAGATCGATTGTAGGGTCAGACTATATCCTAATGAATTACTCAAAGTCGAACAGACTCGACATTGAGATGCTCGATGATTTGCTTCCTATTGCGATATAAATAATAATAGGACTGAAAATGCGCCATTTTGAACCTCGATTGTCAAAAAACTTCACTTTTTTTAGTACAGTGTGCAAATAAAATGTCATGGATGTAAGAACCAAAATCTTCTTCTTTTTTTGTATTAACGTAATGTAATTTTTCAATTCCACTCAAACTGATGTCTTCTTTTCGTAGATTTACAAACTATTGGAACTGAAGTGTTTTAGTATAGCTACAATCAGATACCTCCATATATATATATAATGTGTTTCGATGAGGCAATTTGAAACATATTGCGATCTCTTTTGAACACACATTATGTAAAATAAGTGTATATAAAGTTTTTCAAGTAAAAAGGGATGGAAATAATTGTCTCAAAACAGCATTGGCTATATTTTAGGATGTTACGTCATACAATACCCATATGAGGTAGCTTTGTTACATCCCTCATTCATCAAGTTACTCATTCGTTAAGTCACTCGTTACTCAAGGAATATTCCCTCCAAATTTAAAATCTCTTGGTCCACCGGCCGGTTTAGGCTATGCGTTTCCTGTCAGTTAGTAGGTGTGTCACGGTACTGTTTTATAGGTATAAGATTTAAGTTAATAAACAACTTATTAATTTAATAAAAATAATTCATCAAACATTTTGAAAATTCTCTCTATTACCACAGACTATACTAGTGGCTCTGTGAGCTGTAGACCTCGCCAGCACAAACATTTTTGCAAATAATCTATCAGTGCACAATAGCGCCATCTAGTAACCTTAAATTTACTGCATTTTGAGGAGCTATCCTGCTCATCACGCCAAAGATCCTCATCAGATCTTCACCATTTTTATGGGACTACCTCAAAGTTACCTTTCAAATAGAAAAAATAACCATCGAAATCGGATTTAATAAGGCAGAGATATTCAGTAGCCCCCTTTTTTGCTGAAAGCCTGAAAATTTAACCTGTATACCAAGTTTCGTCTAGATCGGTTGAGAAATGTGACTTGTAGAGTAGAACAGAGATCCGGACAGCCAGAAGGCATTTTTGCCCAAGCTGAAACGGAGACGCTTCGCTCGCGCTTCGCTCTCGTTCGGTCAATTATGTGAGATCGGGGACATATTTGTTTACATGGAGGTTGGTAGCAATAACACTAATAAAGTTGATTGTGGAATCGCCACAATATCAGTCGATTGTATTGTATTTAGTGGCCATTATATTAGTATGAAAATCTCATTGCAACTGGTTGCATTGACTTCTGTAATTGGGCCACTGAATCAAAGTCACGATCGATTAATGGTATGATTGCGTCAAACGTAAAAAATATATGTTAGTACGAACATATTTCAATGAATCACTTTTCTTTTTATTTTAATTTATGTAATATTTATTTTTTTTGCTATTTGTGCTAACGCTACTTTTACTTAATTGTCAGTAAGAAGTCACGAATCCAGTCCTATTCTTTTTTGAATCGCATTGTATTTTTGATTAGATTTCGATTATGGAGAAATATGCTCTATGATTATGCTCGTCGAGTTTCGACCAACAATTGTTAATTACTTAGATTATGCTTTGTTGCGTTTCTCACACACGTACTGGAACTACTGGAAGAGTCAACAAATATTTATATTAAGTCTTTGATCATCTACCTGTATTCTAGATACTTTAAACCCCAATCGTGGTTGGTTTTACGGTACAACAAAAATGTTGTTAGTTGGTGTGGTTAAGTAGTATGGTGTTGATTCTGTGTACAAACTAAAATTAAATTTGTATGATTGTGACGAGGTCCAAACCTCTTTCATAATAATACTCTTTTGATATCTTAATTCTTTCATAATCCATTTCTTTTCATTTTGATAGTTCATTATTCATTCTATATTCAAATAACCTGTCATTCTAAATTGTCTTTCCGATATTGATTTTTAGCAGAACTCCAGTTTTACAAAATAATATGTTATAAAATATCTACATAAGTTTATTACAAATATATATGAGTCTTTTAAATATATATATATATATATATATATCACAATACCTACGTAAGTGGTTTTAATCCGTATCGTCGAAGTACAAAAAGTCTGTGATCATCTCCTCCTGTTCCTGTGCTTCCAATAGTTTTGTTCCTGACCCTTTTATGTTGTCCACTGAGGCTTGGTCCCGGGGCTGGTGGAGCAAGCCCAAAGCCTAGGACCGCCTCGTGACATGATAAAAAAACGAAAATCTAGGTAGAACTATTATAGCAGAGGAAGTGACCATCTCTTTTGAGGTTATGGCTCAAACTAACGTCTGTTTTGCGTTCTGATTCCAGATCAAAGTAGATATTATAAAGTTACTAGCGCCGCCACTTGACTTTATACCCGCGTAAAAAAAGGCATAAAAATTATCTTAGGCTTTATTCCAGGACCTTTTCAAGTATTTTTACACCAAGATTCGTCGTTACGAAGCTGAGTGGTAACAAACATACGAGCACTTTAATATTATTATACACACAGACTTTTACATTTATAATATTAGTTATGATGCAAAATATTCGGGCGTTTATTTTAGCTTAGCTACATTTTTATAATGGTTTGTCGTTTTATGAATCTCTGGAATAGAAGTACTCATTTGTTTTGATGATACTTAGTAAAATCAACAAATTAATGTTGATACGGCAATTAACGCTTCATAATAACTTTACCCCAAAAACAAATCAATCGTAAAAAATACTAAAGGAAGCAATACATTCTGTATATTAAGTACCTACATAATTATACACGACCAGCACCAAGAGTCGGAAACAATTAGCAAGGTGAGATGTCGGTGGTAATAGCAGCGATTTTTCTCCACTGTTGATTGACGACATCTTGTTTTTGCAGGTGTTCAGAGACAATACCATTTCGTCACAGTACAGAATGGTGCGACAGATAGCATCGACGTTGCTGGATTTGGGAATAATATGATGATAAATATCTAACTCTTTCTTCTAATCAGAAATCTAACAGATGTATTTCTAAGTACTAGAGGTTCTGTCTCATTCTCAAATTAATTGGGCGGGTTCATCAGGCCTTCTTTTTACAGGTAAGTGTTTGGTTTGCTTATGGCCGAGTCTCCAGCAAATACTTCATTTTTGTTGTGAGCAAATACTAAGTTTGCTCACAATTTAAGTCAGGCATAACTTTATCCGCAGTGCGGGAAATATTTACAAGAAAAATCGTGTACCAACAAAAGTTCATTTTAAAATAAAATAAATAACATAACTAACACAAAACCTTTGAATCTAACACATCCTATTGGGTTCTTCCAAGGTTTCTTCGTAAATAATAGATCATCAGTAATTATTGTCTTTTCCGCCTCTCTTATTTTTTATGTACTTAGGTATAGTTTTTATTAGAAAATAAATTATCTACATCTATCTATACTTATAATAAAACTGTAATAGGTCCAATTCTGTACGTTGAAGATATTTAGAATATTTTTTAGGATGGTACTCATTTTTGATACAGAGGACATAACAGTTTATTTTTATTTTTGTCTGTCTGTCTGTCTGTCTGTCTGTCTGTCTGTCTGTCTGTCTGTCTATCTGTCTGTGTCTAGGCCGTGCATCACGCCGAAACTACTGAATGAATTCAAATGAAACTTGGTGTGATTTGAGTTCATACTACGGGGTAGGACACTTTTACATAGGGGACATAGGATACTTTTCATCCCGAAAAATTATGGAGTTCCTGCAAGATAGGGGTTGCAAGTTATTTAAAAGTGTTCTTTAAAAAACTTACTTAACTCCAGTAGTTTTACCACGCTAAAACTACTGGAAGGATTTTGATGCAACTTATTACAGTCAACGTTTATATGATGAGTCAAAACTGAGAATACTTTTTATATCGAAAAAATAGAGTATTCCTGCGGGATGGGGGTCCAAATTTTATGTTAATTTTGAAGTATTTGGTATGGACCAATATATAAAAGTGAAACGTTGTCTGTTTGTTTGTTTGTTTGGGGAGCCTTCACGTGATAATGAACGGAACGATTCTGAACGGATTTTGATGAAATTTGAAATGGAGATAGCTTGTACACTGGAATAAAACATAGGATACTTTTTATTTCTGAAAAATTGTAAGTTTTCACGGGAAAACTGGAAAATGTTGATTACTCGCGGTAATGATCGGTTGCCATGGAAACGAAATAACAAGCCTGTCAAAAAACATCAATAGCATTGGTGCTATACCTACTTTTGCATTGGTTTTTAATATCCTAGGAGCATCCTAGGATGCTTTTTTTCGCGATAAACAGTAGTCCGCGCGGACGAAGTCGCGGGCGGGAAAGCTAGTAAATAATACTAGTTAGTTCTATACAAAAGCCAACATTGTTTTATTTTAATTTTTGTCTTTCTGTCTGTCTGTATCTTGACCGTGCATCACGCCGTAACTACTTATGAATTCAACTAAAACTTGGATTGATTTGAGTTCATGCTACAAAGTAGGACATTGGATACTTTTCATCCCGAAAAATTAAAGGGTTCCCGCAGGATATTGGTTGAAAGTGATTTAAAAGAACACGTATCACGCTGAAATTACTGGAAGAATTTTGATGCCACTTGGCACAGCCATAGTTTTTATATGATAGGTTAATATTGTGGATATTTTTTATCCCGCAAAAATGAAGGATTCTGGCAGGATAGGGATCCAAAGTTATGTTAATTTTGAAGTAATAAATAATATTTTTGGAGGGTACTCTATATTCGGTGCTAAAGCAAAAACTGATCCATTTTTAATTTTTGTTCGTCTGTCTGTCTGTATCTTCTCCGCGCATCACGCAAATAATACTGAATGAATGCAACTGAAACTTGGTATGATTTGATTTCATACTACGAGATAGGACATTGGATACTATTCATGCCGATAAATTAAAGGTTCCTGCAGTATATTGATTAAAAGAATTTAAATTTATTTAAAAGAATCACGTTGAAACCACTGTACGGGTTTTTATGAAACTTGAAACATTCATAGTTTATATGATGGGTTAAAATTGAGAATACTTTTTATCCCAAAAAATAAAAGGTTCCTGCGAGATCCAAAGCTATATTCATTTTGAAGTAATAAATAATTATACTTATAATATAACAATAAGTAGGAAAAATCATTTTTTTTAAAATCATCTGGCTTACTCTCATATCCATTCCAATTCAATCACGATCCCAACAGTGTGATTCAGCTAGAAAACCTAACTGCACTTCAACGTGGAGGATGTGGGGAAGGTTTAGGGAAGTGAGGGAAGGTAGGCGAAAGTGAGGGAAAGGTAGGGGGTAGTGGACGAATGGTGGGGTATTGCAGGGAGAGGAGGTGCGGGAAATGGAGCATATAAACTTTCAATCACCATTAGACGCCCTTAATTCGCCCCTGTCGCATAATCCTTTCTTGGTTGACGTCTACTACCTATAAACTACCTACGTTATACCTACCTGCCTAATTTCAGTTTCATAGGCTAAGTAGTTTTTAAGATTTCGTGTATTATAAGTGCGTAGTATTTCGCTTTTATATTGTACTAGCTGCGCCCCGCAGCTATGCCCACAAGTGCACTTTTCAGGGACAAAAAGGATCCCATGTCTCTATAGTTTACACTTACAGCATCTACACATAAATTCTCATTAAATTTGGCCTAGCCGTAATCGCGTGAAAACTCCTCAAACAAACAAACCAACAAACAAACAGAAGTTTCCCTTTTTATATTAGTGGGGGTAGAAAATTATATTCATAAGATTCAATGGTATTAGACGTTACTTTGTAGAAATCTAAGTTAGAAACTCTTTTTTATCAACCCTCATTTTTGCATAGCTAATAACATGGATATAATAGCACTTAATAACATTGAGACTTTGGCAAACCCGAAACAGTTGTAATGGCATCACAAAAAAAACGTTTTTTTATCTTTTTGCCAAGAAATGCACGAGAAAGTTGAATACTTTTTTAGGATATGTGTTTTTGGTGCACTTCTCTGTTTTTGTAATATATATTTTTTATGTGATTTGCAGTGATACACAGTTTTTTTTTCTTAATGTAATCGCACCGACTCTCGCAGTAAATTTTCATTCGCGTCTGGCGGAATGAAATTTTTCACTCATTTAAGTGGAAGTGTGTACGACGCATCTATCTAACATCTATCTAACATGTATCTTGTTGTACTTATAAAATCTATGTTTTGATAAAAATACTGTTTTAAAGTCTACGAAGCCTCTACTTTCGTAGACATTTATTATTAAAGACAATCAAATATTTTTTGACTTGAAAATGTATATTAGTTAAATGTTGTTTTTTGCCGACTTTACTTCAATAGAAGGAAAATAAACATTTGCAAACACATGATTTATATCTAATTTTCTTAAAATAAATATTTGTGTTGGTAGATATCATTAAATATGTATTTTAATTTAATAATTATCATGTCAGGTATACGCCGAGTTTCTGAAACTTGTAACGATTGGTCTATAACAACCTTGTATAATAGCGTTTTTCTCACGGAACATTTATTTAACTACGAGGGCTTATTTTAAAAATCATAAATGATTGCCACAAAAAGCGCAGTAGGTAAAAATAGAGTGGTTAAATCCAAGCCAAGATAAATCCTAAGTGGCAAGCCGACGTGGATGGTTCATCACGAAAGGTTACCGTTCGGTTATTTATTGTAGGTGGTATCACGATCCGGGAACAACTGAATTTGTATCGTCCATTATGTGCATTATCTTTGTAATAAGCTTCGCTTGTGATAGCTTTGATACAAATGCCAGCTATCGCCTCGCTGTTTGAAAATTATCATATATATATATTTTTATTCCGTTGAGTGATGACTCAAGCAGGACGTTCGCCTGATGGTAAGCGTCATGCCTGCCCATAACAGTCATTGCAGTGGCACCCAGAACTTTGGTTGCGTAATCTGGCGCGTTACTGCACTGCGCTCGTCACCCTGAGACATTATACGAGCGATGGTGGCCTAACGGTTCAATAGTGCAACGTGAATTCAATGATATCGTGTTCGGTCCTATAGGCTCCGCACAAATTACTTTTCTAAGTTATGTGCGGTTTTTTATCGCTCCGTGATTCTGAGGGTACGTTAAGTTGTCACTACCTCATACGACAAACGAACAAACGCTGAGACCTTGATTGTTAAATCTCATAGCAAGTAATTTCGCTGGATACATTGCCCTTCAAATCGAAACACATACATGTTTGTACAGAACTGCTTGGCAGTTACATATCTGACAAAGGTTTGGTACTTCCTCAGGCGGACTCTTGCGTAAGAGGCCTATACCACTACGACAATGAATTGATATTGAATCTACTCTTAAGCTATCCATGAGTGGAAACTGAGCTATTACGTGATGTGCAAACAGACAAACAAATAGTAACGACATAAAAAAAACTTGCCCCGTAGCTTATTTTAAGTACCGATAGGCCCATTTTTTTATTTTATTATCTTAAGTTATTTGGACCTTTTCTTACGTACTGCTTTATTATATAGATATAATAGATAGTACATGTTCTATCTATTCTACAAAATAATATAAGTAAGTAAATAATTGTTTTTAATTATTAATTCTGACACTTTTGACCAAACGACCCTTCGAGGATATAAACATTCAATGAATATACTTCAAGGAACAGACATTCGCAATAACGTCATTTTGAATTTCGTACGTATACCTTGAACCTCTGATTAGGCCTTGGTACTATTTTATATTATTATAGTACATAATATAATGCTAGAAAGATATAAAATAAATAGATTAAAGACACATGTCTATTTAGGTAAACATTTATTGGAAGCATATAAGTCTTTTATAGACATTTGAAAAAGCCTCGCGAGATCAAGTACCAATAAACGTTATACGCCTATTTTAATGAACGCTACATTAGTGCAAGACATTTTCGTTGTTATTACCTACCCGGCCATATTATTTAAGATTTATGTAATAAAGCCATAGACGCACGGAAAGGCAATGTCTAATCACGGAGGGTCATTAAATTGAAGTTATAACTCTCAACATAGTAGCGGAGCATTGGGATAACAGTGTCATATCTTCACACAAAACCACGCACTCACACATAGATGGTAGATTATATAATGAGAGGTTATATTTCATTAACTAGCTGCGCCCACATAATTTTTATAATAATCTTTATTTGGTCATAATATTAGTTTCAAAACATCCAATGTATACTTTAAATCACAAAAAAAAAAATGTAAGTACATAATCACTTAACTAAAAATAAGTAATTTTACAAAGTAACTTTACATCTGTTGTTAAATTAGCTATCTTATCTGAGATCCTATTCTTAGACTAAAAGTACTGAAGTAAAGTTGATTAATATTAAATTGGCTTATATATGTTTGCTTATATATGTTGTTATATATTTAGGGCTTTGCTTGTGAGCTACTATCGGGGTCCATAGGTGGCGGATAATGGACCAGCATTAAGATATTATTGCTAGCTGCTTCGGCAGTCCCCGACCACACAGCATCAAGCTGCTTTGGGCTCAAGGATGCAAACATCCTTACGAGGCTAAAGCAGAACAACCGGCATAAGTGCAGGATGTCGGTTAAGGGCGGCGGCGGAAGAGTACCTACCTATATTGCGTACCAACGGCGGCGCCCATGAACCGAGTTAGATGGCTCACTGCTCACCCACCAACCCGCAGTAGACAAGCGTGGTGGGTTATTTTGTCTAATCCCCTTCCCTCATTATGATGTACAAACGTAGAAACAGGCCCCAAGTGCCCGGTGTCTCCAGTGGGAACGCCATCGATGACAGTAGGCTGGCAAACCCTGGGCAGGGGGCGCATACAATCCCCGGGTGGGATCACACTGTCAAACGAATATGCCTAGTCACACGGATACCGATAAATTAAATATAATTACTTACAATGTTCGCACTCTTCGAACGGAAAAAAGGATCGTAGAGCTTGAATATGCATTAGAAAAAATCAGATGGGATATAGTTGGCCTCGCAGAACTTCGACGAATTGGAGAAGATACCTTGGATAGGACTAAAAATTTATTTTACTATAGTGGTGGTTCTGGAAGTTTGTACGGTGTAGGCTTTCTAGTATCAAAAGCATGGCAACATAATATAATAGAATTCATCGGAATATCCGACAGAATAGCAATATTAAAGTTTCACATAACAAATAAACACACCCTCACTATTATTCAAATATACGCACCAACATCCTCTCATCCAGACGATATAATAGAAGAGTTTTATGATATGCTCAACCAAGCTTGCGATGAACACAGAGGAACCTGGACTCTCGTCATAGGCGATTTTAATGCCAAAATTGGAGTAAGAGAAGATCTCGACAATCCTAATATCTTAGGTCCCTATGGCTTAGGAACCAGCAATGAACGTGGAAAACGACTTCTTCAGTTTGCTTTTGGCCAAAGTTTGAGCATTAGTAATACTTTCTACTACAAAAAGATACAGCGCCGTTGGACCTGGTGTTCACCAGATGGTGTTACCAAAAACGAAATAGATTTCTGTCTGACCTCTAGCAAGCAAATTACAACAAATATTCAAGCCATAAATAATATTCAGTTTCACTCCGACCACCGACCACTTCGCATCTCAACAACTTTCAGCACAAAAATACAAGTACTATAAAGCGACTAGATAGGCCTACACTCATTGCAAATCAAAATCAGTTTGTGATTGAATTAACGAACAGTTTCAATTTGTTAAACACCCGAGATACCAAAGACGTCAACATCCAATATAACGATATAAAAAATAGCATATCTTTAGATTTTTTTTTTTTTTTTTTTTTTTTTTATTTTTTTTTTTGGCTTTAGCCAGTCGCAAAGTTAAACCAGCAAAGAAGAAACTTGAAAAACTCAGCAGTCACACGAAAACACTTATTGAAAACAGACAAAAAATGCCTTACCCATCATCAGAGTACACAAAAATAGACAGATTAGTTAAGAGGAACATTTGAAACGATATTAGAAATTACAACTTCTCAAACAGCAATGGTAACAGCAATCTTGTTCAAACAGCAATGGAATCTAACAGATCACTTAGAAAAGCTAAACAGGGAATGGAGACAGGAAAATCAACTATTACTAGCCTTAGAGACGAAAATGGTGTAAAGCAAAGTGATCGAAGAGAAAATTTAAACATTTGCACAGAGTTTTACAAAGCCCTCTACTCTAGAACTGCAGTTCCCCAAGAAAACCCAGAGGAATACTCATGCGCAGAAGATGTCGAGCCTATCACAGGATATGAGGTTCACTGTGCACTATGTGGCATGAAGCACAGTAAAACTCCCGGTGAAGATGGCATTACTAGCGAAGCCCTAAAAATTGGGGAACCTGCTCTTCTCCCTCATATTGGTAACCTGTTTAACTCAATTCTACAAACTGGTAACTTCCCTTTAAACTTTTGCCACTCCACCATAATTTTACTTCACAAGAAAGGCGACAAGGCTGATATAGGTAACTACCAACCTATCAGTCTTGTCTCACACCTTTATAAAGCCTTTATTAAAATGATCGAAAACCGGATTTCAGGAACCTTCGACTTGCACCAACCTCCTGAGCAAGCAGGATTTCGTCGTGGCTTATCTACGACTGACCACTTGCACTACCTAAATCAAATGATCGAAAAATACCACGAATTCAAACGCCCACTATACCTAGCGTTTGTTGACTACTCGAAAGCATTCGATAGTATATCTCACTCTTCACTCTTCCATGCACTCACTAATCAGGGTATAAACACCACATACATCAACCTCCTCCGAAAAATCTATCAAAATAGCACGGCCGCAATAAAAGTAAACACGATCGGACCATCCTTTCGAATTACAAGAGGAGTCAAACAGGGCGACCCTCTCTCCCCGAAACTTTTTACTGCCACTCTTGAAGAAGTTTTTAAAAAGCTGGCAGCAAGATGAGAAGAAGGAGGCATTAACGTCGGCGAAAAAAGGTTGACTAACCTTAGTTTCGCCAACGACATTGTATTATTCTCTTCCTCAGCATCAGAACTGGGAAATATGCTTGAGGACCTAAGCAAAGTAAGCCTCGAGGTCGGACTAAGAATGAACATGTCGAAGACCAAGATCATGACCAACAGCATCCAACGCAGAATACACATAGGGGGTGAGGAGATTGAGTATGTTCACGAGTATGTGTATCTTGGCCAAGTAGTCTCCTTCCAGGCGGGACAAGAAAGAGAGTTGCGAGACGCACCGAAAACGCCTGGAAGGGCTATTGGGCTATGAAGGATTTGATGAAGGGCAACCTTCCTCTATGCCTGAAGCGCAGGCTCGTGGACATGTGCATTCTCCCCATCCTCACTTACGGTGCACAGACTTGGTCTTTGACTGTTCATCAAAGGTCCACGCTCGAGGTCTGCCAACGCTTAATGGAAAGAGGGAAGGGAGGCCTTTGCCCAGCAGTGGGACAATTCAGGCTGATATAATAATATATGTTTAGCTAAATTAAACATCTTAGTATTAACGAAAATGATTGCATCACGCTACGACTGTCCCATCTAGAAATTCTGGATTGACGTAGTCACGAGCAGAACCTCATAGATTAATTCTGTATTACCAACATAGGTTTTAAGTATAATTATTGCTACTCACAAATTCATGGATTTTTTTATCTGAAATAATCATTTTTTATTTTTTTTTATTTTTTATTAATATGCCTTTATTTATGAAAACAACCACTAAAATATACAAAACCTTAAATTAAACAACTATTTACAAATAAAAAACAGAATTTAGGTCGCCGTCTGCAGGTAAGGTGCCCAAAAAGCTGGCAACCGTACCTCATTGAATGGCTAAGCTAATTCTTTGACCGAGGTAAACGCCAGCTCTTTGGTCACCTGTTTTTTTAATTATTAAATGACAAAATCATTTATTTCGTTTAATGAATGAAATTGTTGTGTGATTATCATAAAAAAACTATCTTTTATATTGGGTCAAAACACAAGCCTCCGTATTAATATCACCATGTTTAATACGTCACGATTAAAAATAAATAAATCAATTTTCCACTGATTGACAGATCAGATAGACCATCACATTACAATATATAGCGGGTAACATATTGAGACTTTTTTTTAGTAAATTTGAAATTATAAGATGAATAAAATTAAAATAACTTTAAAGATGTTTAAACGAACCGCAAGTTTACAGTGAATAAATAATACATCAGTTGTTCTTCATTATTTTAACTTAGACCTACTCTAACATTCTGAGTAAACGAAGCGTATTTCAGAAGTCGAATGAGTTGAGTTGGGGTACTGTTTCCATTACTATTGAGTAGTATCGAGTGCATAAAGACCCATAATTCTTTGTTAAGGTCCTTTGTAAGGGCACGGAGATTGATTAAGGCTCTCCTCAGGTGGCCTCCTTTAATAAGCTATCAATAATTTTGTTTCGACATCAAAAAATCGATGACTTCTGTTCGATTGGATTAGCTGTTAGTTTGTCTTATTTGGATTGAAAGAAAGAAACAAAAGAAATAAAGAAGAAGAAAAAAGGGTGATAATCGGATCAAATTGATTTCTGATGGTCTGAATTTAGATGAGCTGGTTATTATCAGCAATAATAACAAAACTTTTTAATGTGTTAGACTACTCAAATGGATAATTTTAAACAGATAGGTAGGTAGGTATGGTCTTCGTAATTCCAAAGAAAATCTAACTCTGGAATAAAAACTGACGCTTTATTTTGGACCTGCTCTGTACAATTAATAATTGTCTATACTTTATGCTACTATGTATGATTCTTTAATCAAAATCCTGTGAGAGCGTAACATCTAAAACACAAAATGACTCTAATAATTAGGTTTGCTACGAATGCGACCTCCTAAATACCTAATTAAGTTAATTACCTCCTGTGTTTCGATTTTAACTTCCGCTCATGATTTTACAATCTATTTTATTTGAAACTGCAACCGGGTATTAATAAACTAGGTATATTTTTTCGTAGTTGAGTAGCCGCCCTAAAATAACCTATAACAAATGTACTTAAAGTTTTGATGCAATCTCCGGACTTGAAATTTGATGACCAACAAAGTTATTTATTTGTTCAGTAATTTATATAAGGTTAGTTACCGTTTTATTGGCCGTATTAAATCAAGCCCCAATAAGGCTAATTCATGTTTATTTTTACGAAGTTTCTGCTTGGTATGCCTAATAAATTATTGACTTAGTCACTTTTATCACGGACGGGTAACGTTTATCGTGCGTCAGTCATAATATGGAGCATCTTAATTAGTGTTTCATCATCATCATTATCATCTTATACTTGTCCACTGCTGGACGTAGACCTCTTCTAAGGCACGCCATTGAGCTCGGTCTTCAGATCCAATTTCTGCCAGCCGCTTTTCGCAGGTCGTCTCCCTACCTGGCCACATGACGTCTTACCGCTAAATTTGCCTTAAAGTGGTCTCCACTCGAGAACTCGTCTACCCCAACGGTTATCGGTTCTTCGGGAAATGGGACCAGCCCACTGCACTTTAGCTTGCTTATCTTAGAGCTATGTCGGTTACCTTGGTTCTCTGTGGGATCACTTCATTACGAATTTTGTGCTTCAGAGAAACTCCTCTAGCTCTCTCTGTAGCTAGCATAATTTAGAAAGTTACTATTTATTTTCTACTACTACTTATTAATTTTAAGGAACTAGAAGGCGCAAAAGAAAACATTACTGCACTAGCATGCCAAAGTGTTGAATTGAAAAGTGAGTAAAAACACACGAAAAACAGTTATTAAAACCAAGCTTTTTACCATGTTATTACCATATTTTTTTGTGAAAAAATTGAATATATATCTTACTTCATGCACAAAAAATAAACGTATAATGATAAAACGGAGTTACAGACGCTACAGCAATTATCCGTATATGTATCCATACCAATATATAAAAGTAAACCTTGTCTGTTTGTTTGTTTGTTTGGGGCTTTCACGCGATAACGGCTGGACGGATTTTGATGAAATTTGGAATGCAGGTAGCTTATACCCTGGAATAAAACAAAGAATACTTTTATCCTGGAACATTGTTAGTTTCCACGTGAAAAACTAAAAATGTTGATTACCCGCTGTAAGGAATGGTTGCCATAGAAACGAAATAACAAGTTTGTCAAAAAACATCAAGAGCATTGGTACATACCTTTTTTTGCATTGATTTTTAATATCCTCGAAGAACAGACGATGCTTTTTTCCGCGGTAAACTGTAGTCCGCGCGGATGAAGTCGCGGGCGGGAAGCTAGTTATTTATATTTTGAACCAAAAACTAGATTTACTGAAAAAACTACTATACCAATTTTGGTGAAAATTATATAGGATTTACCCGGAAATCTGTCTGGCTGGTAACATGGTGGTTGCTCTATCCTTTCAAGTAAAATAAAACTAATAATCAAAAATAAATACGTAGGTAGGTACAGTCGAATTGAGAACCTCCTATTTTAAAGTGGAATTAAATATTGCAAAAAAAAATTTAAAGTGGAATTAAATATTGCAAATCAAAAATCAAATCCACTCTGTTCAGTAATTTACCGTATCTAATTATTGTATTCCTATCCACACTAATCCAACGGAATCGCAAAGAGATACAACTCTCTTAGGTTTATTGATTGACAAGAGCACAGTTCAATTGATTGAGCGGATTGTGACTTGGTGTTACATTAGCTACACGACCCCTCATCATTTTCTAATTATTTTACCTCATAAGTTAACACATTTTACAAAAAAAAAACAAGCTGTTATCGCATGCAAGCCATACATGAGATGAGTAGGCATAGTCTCAAAAGAACATTAACAAAGGGGATAGAACCTTTGTGGCATATCCACCGGCCGCCAAAATGGCGGTCGGTGGATATGCCAGCTTCCATACAAAAATGTTCGAACCCCTTTAAATTTAGATAGATAGGTAGATAAATAATACTTTATTGCACACCAGTTTTCAAAAATTTACAACAAATAGAAACAATCTTATAGCTAAAGTACAACAGGCGGACTACGTTACGGGTGGTTTACGGATATAATAGATTATTTAATAATTTTTTTACAAGTTAAACATATTTTGTGAGGAATCTGGTTAGTCAATATTAGGAATGTGTAACACCACTATTGGCTTTACATATCCAGAGTCACACACATAGGTCTATACCCAAAAGATCCACTAGTGTAAGAATCGCTACAATGAAAAACTTACATACTTACGTAAGTAAATCGAAACGATAAAGCCCTTGGTGCGCTAATATTGTTTACCAACTCCAATTTATCCATTTGGGTTTTTTAATAAGATACGCTGTTTATTTAATTAGTCCTAATGTACAAACAAGACTGGCAACATTGTCAAGAATGTGAACGATCGTTTTCTAGTAGAGACATAAATCTCGAAGTTTTTATTGGATCCCAAAACATCTCTGATCTTGACGAACCATTCAAGTGTAATTGGGTTCACCGGCTCCGCATAAAATATGAGATCTTGGCCGAGAACGTTTTATAATAGACATAAACACTTTATTGAGTTTTTTTATACACAGTATACATTGTTTGCTGTGGCTGCTCTACCCTTTTAGAAAATAAGCTAGCTTCTGAATTTAATTAGAGCCTAAATGTCATATTGGTAAGTACCTATATAGTGCAAGAACTTTCCTCGTATCTAGACTACACAATTTTGAAAGATCAGGATTCGCAATTTAATACAAAACATTTTGGCGAGAGGTATCTTTTTTCATTCAAATGAGAGATGACTGGAAAGCGGTTACGGTCCTGTTGTTATATAAAGCATAACTGCAATTCGACGTAAAGACAAAGGCGCTCGGTACGGGGGCACACCAAAATTGCCATTCAAAATTTTCCGAGCGAGTTCCACTTCAGGTGAGGTTCATTTGAGCATAAAATTACATTGTCTCCGAGACATTGTCGAGTGGCAATGAACTGCACTTTGACATAAAATCGCTGTGGACGCTATAAATCCAATTCATTGCCTTAATAAAGGATGACTTAGGAATTCGATAGTATAGCCATCATTCTCCTGGTCTCTCTCAGATCATAGTCGTTAACTAATTACTCTTCTTCATCTTATAGAGAGGATATAAAATATCAAACCGTCTATTAACCCTTAAGTGCTTACCCGCCAATGATATTCAATGGACTAATTTGTTTCTTTTGTGAAGCTGGTTTGAAATGATATACGTTTCCCGTTTTTAACCAGATAAACGTGATATTAATTGGCGCAAATTTTTAAAATAACCCTATTCTTTCTTCGCTAAATTGGGCGCGTTAACTGATCGCGAACAAATTAGACTTTTAACAATAGTTAACGAGGTGAAAAATACGAGCTCTCCAAATGATTTAACATTATCCTTTTAGGGTTCATTATCCAGGTCTGTAAATATAAATACGAGTATATTCGGGACAATACATACGAATCACCCAGCCCCAAACTAGGATAACCTGTACTATGGGTACTAGACAACGGATAAACGTACATAGGAATACGAATATACGAATATTACATCCATGACTCGGAAACAAACATTTTTGCTCATCACACAAATGATTCGAACCCGCGACCGATGATTGACTTCGCAGTCAGGATCACTAACCAGTCGGCCAACCGGTCGATCATGGTCTTGTGGAATAGGTATAGGTATATGTAAGTTTATGATGGGTTAGCTTCTTTTTTTGGTCTTCTCCATAAAAAACATATTAAAACCATTATAAAAAACTGTGATACTGGCGAGTAATACGATTTTACTAACAAAATTATCATGGCTATATAGATTTTACTCATTTACGCGATATATGTAACCAAGTTAGACCAACTGTGTTTGCATATCACGTAAAAACTACTGGATCTATTACAATGCGATTTACACATTTGGGTAGCTTAAGATCCTGGCTACAGAACCCTAAATCATGCATACCCGACACGCACTTCACCAGTTTTTTTTTTGTTTTGTAGGTACCTTTGTCAGTCACAACCAAATCACAACCAACCGGCTCAATACAGATTTTGTGGTTGAAATAATAACTCTCGTTAGCTCCAACAAAGAGATATGTAAATTCGTGAAAGATGCGTCCACAAAAAATCCAGGCTCATGCATGTAACAGGTGTGTTCCTGATTTCTAATAGTAACTACCACTCGCATGTTATTATTAAGGTGAATCTGATACGAACATACACTTCATTTAACTTTTACTGGATGACCGCAGAACTTTCGATTTTTTGAGATTTCAATGGACGGATATAATTATCTACATGAAATATGTTTTTTACCATTTTAAACACAAGGATCAGCAGATGTTTTCTTACTTTTTGAGTGACTATATAATTATCTTCTGTTTACTGAAGACTTTCATTTTTGATACTGAGGAGCAGCGACACGGTTTTTTTTTATAGCCGTCGCTGCCAACAATAGTTCTATTTTAGATGTAAGTAAATATTTTTCTGCATTCTTTTGGTATTTTATATTAAAGACCAAATAAGGTATATAAAACAATATCTAACAATAGTGTCACAATGTTTGGTGTTATCGCTCAGAGCGATCTCTTTTCCAGACGTCCGCACACAGAGAGGAAGATATCTCTTTGTACTGTATGAATGTATTAATTAAATTTAAATGAATTTAATGACATGTGACAGTTCCGCCAAACGCTTTCGTAGAAAAAAAAACATATTAAAAAAACAACTGCGAACAAAACTAAGATGAGGCAAACAAGCTTGGACATTTTGGTTTTGAAATATAAAATTTCTGCTGTAATGGGATCAGCTCGAACCTGGCGAGGTACTCCTCACTACCCCGACTGCATCATAATTTTCAAAATCAAGATTCTAAGGCGTTTTACCTCTTTTTAGATTTGTACGCAGTTTTTTTATAATATTTTACATTTGTTTTAAACTTTTAGTTTATATATCTAGGAATTATATATTTTAAGAATGGTCTTTGAAATTTTGATACCTCACTCGATGGGTTTCGGTAATTTTTTGTTCCGTCGGGCATACAAAATGGCAGCTATAAGCCGCCATATTAGTTTTCTTGATACTTCATATATCATAGGTATGTCACACTCGTGATTAAGACGAATTCAATGATACCTCATTTATCAAAATCCATCAAGCCGTTTAGGCTGTAGGACGTGCCAAGCAACATACAATCATATACCCAAAAACAAAAACCTCGTAGTCGGGTAAACAAGGCCAAGACGGACAGTCAGTGCTTTTAAATGTTCAACGAGAGCATATTTCTAAGCCTATCTTCCAGGCAGTACTGGTTATAATAAAGACGTTAGCTATCTAGCCCACGGTAGCACCTGAGCGCGATGTGGTCGCTATCTCCTCCAAGGAAGATTTACGAGGGTGCCTGCTCTCCGCACTTCGCACTCGCAGAGTTATGACATAGCGCGCTATCGGTGCGTTATAGCAGCGCACTTGGATAAGTTCCTTTCAACTGTGTATTCAGTGACAAAAGCTTGATATATGTAATTTAAATAAGAATTAGAATTGAGCTCAGGAAAAGATTTGAATAATTTATGACTAACGTGCAACTTATTTCCTTGGGATTGTCAGAATTGTCAAGCAGGATATCCTACCTCCTCTAATTTAACAACCCGTCAGGGGATCACAAACTTAGACACAGACACCAACCACGCCGGCGAGGCTGAAAATCCCGTTATTATGAAATAATTAATAATTCGCCTTCGAGTTTCTTGCCAAATTCTTCGCGAAGGTTTTATTCCGAATCGGTGGTCAAGTTTAATTCATCAAAGGGCTCCTGATGGCCATTTAACAGGGTCTCCTGGATTAATACGAACACTAACGATCCAGGGTGTTAAGTCCGGTCTCCGTAGTCTAGGCGAGCGTCCAAGCCGAGGTTCGAACCCCCTTCTGCAACTTCTGCGTCACGCATTGCGGCGGTGAAGCTGTAGTGGTCGGTAAAGACCTACAGCACTTATCCTTCCTAAAAAACAAACATACAGATGCTACCACGGAAGTCTAAATAGGGGTAGGTCGAGGATCAAGTGGATTGGCTAAGCGTAGGTATTCTAATAATGTATATTACGCCATATCAGCGGTTTTTTTTTGTGTATTACCGCAGCATAATGTTGTTATATAGAAGAATGAGAGTATGAGAGAAAATTAGAGTGTCGTGACGTGTATATGTGCCCACATAGCAAAACTAGAGCGCCATGTACTTTCGGAAATAGCTACGTTTTAAACGTTACCCCAAAATGATTTTTAAATATTTTAGGCCGGAACCAAATACATGACTACTTACTACTCGTACTTGCTTAGTAATTATGCCCAAATTTGCTTAGATGTTATTTTTATTTCAAAGAGTAGATGCAGCTTGTAAAACTTTTTACTAATTGTTCCATTTTTACCCGACTACGGTGAAACAAGGGAAGGTAATGAGTTTAAAAGTCTATGGACATTGTATGTATATATGTATGTATATAAGTATGTGGTTATGTGGATGTTCCACCATAGCGTCGCCCCTATTGGTCCAATTTTGACAAGCGATGTGTCAATCGATTTGTCTTCAGGTATAGAGTGTCATAGGCTATTTATTTTTTACCTGACTAGGGCGAAGCAAAGGAAGGTTTATGTGTTCAAACTAAAAACTTGGTCTGATTTCGACAAGCGAGGTATCTATCAATCGATTCATAGTTTCGTAGGCTATTTTTTACACGACCAAAATCTGGTTTTATTTTTTGAATTTGGACGTTTTTTTCATTTGGAAGGGCAAGTATAACTCCAGTGTGATTGACCATATATTTAATCAAAATTAGTTTAGTAGATTTTTAAGTAACGAAAGCAATTTGATTTGTGTTTGTTTCCTTATTTCTCTGGCCTTTCTTTCTAAGCCGATTAGTATCATTATAGTTTATTTGAAAGGATCCAATATATTTCCAAATAAATTTAATCAAAACTGGTTTGGTGTTTTTTTGCAAATCCATTTGTAGTAGTTTTTTTTAACAGTTAGTTTATTAAGCAAATAACTGTTTTCGTTACTGACTGTACGTGCAGATTATACAACAAAATTATTATTGCATTACGGTACTAGTAGGCGAAGGTGTTTACTGTGCGATCATTTAATTCCATTATGGTAGAGATTATAGTAAAATCTCTTTTTTAAGCCTTCCTGTATTATAATTTTGCTTAAGCTATCTTATCATCGACCCAGTAACGATTATCAAACTTGGTTTATTCAAAACTACCTATACACGTGGCTTTGCCCGCGTTTTTTTTCCGGGATATAAGATCCTATGAGTTATTCCAGAACAAAAAGTACCAATATTATCAAATTTCGTTCAGACACAAATAGTTTTTTATCGATTGTATGACTTTACTTATCTGATTGAGATACCAAGTATACTAGTTTTCAAGTCAAACCTTATGCTATCCAACAGAGTAACTGTATTGCAATCGGTTCAGTAGTTTTTACGTGATGCGAGAATAAACAAACAGCCAGACAGGCAGACATATTTTTAATAAGCACCTCATTTACATAATTTTTGTAACGTTTTTTTTTGTTGATCTTATTCTTATTTTAAGATCTTTAGACTTTTTTTTTAATTATTTTCATTATACAGACTTTATGTTAATTACTGCTTTATTATAAGTATAGATAAATTACACTAATTTACAAAGGTGAAAATTTGTATGTATGTTAAAATATAAAAAAAAAACCGGACATTTAACCTAGCCCCAAACTAGAATACCCTGTACTATGGGCACTAGATAACGGATAAACATACATAGATAAGAATATTACATCCATGACTCAGAAACAAACATTTCTGCTCATCACACAAATGATTGCACCTTGCAGGATTCGAACCCGCCACTGTTCGATTTCGTACCTAGGATCTCTAGCCACAAGAAATCCTAGGTGAGAAATACCTTTGATTCTCCTTCACGCTAAAACGGCTTAACGGATTTTAATGAAATTTGTAATGGAGATACCTTATACCCTGGATTAACAAATATGCTATTTTTCATCATCATCACCAATTTTCATCACCATCTATTTTCATCATTGTTCACGTGGGTTAACCTCAGGGCGCAGCTAGTATGCTTATAAAACCTGTGAGCGGTGGTGGTCGAGTGGTAGCATGTGGGCCTCACACTCCAAAGGCACCGGTTTAAAACCTCTGCGCTGCACCAATGACTTACATAGTAGGTAAGTTCTGGTGAATTTCGATGCCTTCATTCGTGTGAAAACTTGATGATGGAACCAGAAAGTACCACAACCTTAAAACTCAAGGAAATGTGACATCTACCAACCTGCATTGGGCCAGCGTGGTGAATTGTGGCCAGTCCTTTTTCTAGGAGAGAAGGGCTGAGTCCCAGCTGTGGGAACGTAATAGGTTATGATGATGATGATGATGCTTATAAAACAAGGCATAGTATTTTTTATTCTGGTTTTTCCCTCTTCTGGGTAAAGGTCTCCCTCATATCCTTCCATGCCTTCTATCCTGGGCTATGTCTTGCCAACCAATTCTGTAAGCATTTAAGTCATCGTCATCAGCCTATATCTGTCCACTGCTGAACATAGAGCTCTCCTAGTGCACGCCACTGAGCTCGGTCTTCAGCTCCCCTCATCCTTTCTCTTCCAGTCGCTTTTCGCAGGTCGTCACTCCACCTGGCCACAGGGCGTCCTACACTACGTTTGACTAAATGTGGTCTCCACTCAAGAATTAGTCTACCCCAGCGGTTATCGGTTCTTCTGGAAATGTGACCAGCTCACTGCCAGTTTAGCTTGCTTATCCTAAGAGCTGTGTCAATCACCTTGGTTCTCCGTCGGATATCTTCATTACGAATCTTGTCCTTCAGAGAAACTGCAAGCATAGCTCACTGAGCGAACGTAAATTTGTGGACTAGTTTAATCGTGAGTGTCCACGTTTTGGCTCCGTAGGTCATGACTGGAACGATGGTATTTAAGTCATCACGGCACCTTTCTCGAGGCCGACCACGACGTCGCCTACCATCTGCAGGCTCCATTGATTGGTGACTTTTGCCCACCTCGCCGGATGCGTACCGACCACATGCCCGGCCCATATTATTACACATTGGAATTATTGTTACTTAAATACTTGTTATTAAGTCTAACCCGCTAACTAAAGTACTTTTTACTTCTTACAAAAAGGAGTGTAATGTTTTAAGAATTCATGTATGTTTGTACTTAGGTATGTTTGTATTTATGTTTGTATGTATGTTTTTATGCATGTTTCTATGTACGTATGTATGTGAATTTCTTTATTCGAGACATATGGGGTATCGTTAAAATCCTTACATCCCTCCGAGTAACATAGGCTTTATATATATTTTTTAAATTTCAATATAGAGGCTCCATTTATAAATGCATAAAAATGAACTTCACATTTCACAATATGGGTATCAAATTGAAGCCCTTGATAAGCACATTCCAACAGTATATAATTTATTGGCATAAGTTCTTTTTTGGCAGGGCAGGCGTGTTTTTTTTAGCTTTTAATTATTAAATGATCAAAAGTATAACAAATGTGCATAATTTAGGTAACTAGCAAGTAAGTAAATATGTATACATAACTAGCTGCGCCATGAGACTTCACTTGCGTGGATCTGTTATTCCAGGGTATAAGCTGTCTCCATTTCAAATTTCATCAAAATCCGTTCAGCTGTTTCAGCTTGAAGAAGTTACAAACATACACATACACACACTCACAAACTTTTGCAATTATAATATTAGTGTGACTATAGCAAGAAGATTAAAAAAAACGGAGTCTATACCGCCAAACAAGAGAGTGAAGCATAGAAAATGGCGGCCGTGTATGCGTACATGAGTGGATAATTTATGTTGCTTTGTGCTTTTTACACAATTTCATCACACAAGACTTCATCGTTTTTTATTTTCCATGAGAACTTTACAGAATAACACGACTAACAAGGTCGAGATCTTACTGCGCTGTGGTCGCCCTTCGGCATAACATGTTGCAATTTTATGGTGCGTACGAACGGATCAGCATATCTTTGGTGCTTCACTTTCTATTTTGGCGGTGTGGGATCCGTATTTTTGTAAACATTCTTTGACTATACTACATTTATCGGTACGTTTCCATGTTTGCGATTTATGGAGATAGATTTATGATTCGAAATATAGATTAAGTAACAAGATATATATACTCTAGTTACTGTAACAATGGTGGCAGAGCCAAGCGGTAGGTAAGTAATCTGTTTTTATACTTTTATTTTTTTGGCAATAAGTAGCTAAATTATTGAAATGAAAAATGTAATACTTCGAAACGTTAAAGTTTCATATGTATACAACCTTATATATACCTATGATTGTACAGAGGGAAAATAAAAGACTTCGCTGTTTATATGGAAGTCTTTGGGGAAAATACATCATTATCATCATCAGCCTGTGCTCGTCCACTGCTGGTCATAGGCCTCTCCAATTAAGGCCAAAGAGACCGATCTTTGGCTTATCTCATCCAGTTTCTGCGGCAGTTTCTGGGGAAAATACGATAGCACTATATTTTCTTAACACGATGACGGACAGTTCTATCTCTTTAGTTGACCCTGCTATGACACAACTATTTTTCTTACGAATGCATGGTCGAAGTGTCACAATTACGTTGAAATCAAATATGTCTGGACAGATGTGTGCGTGAACATAATATCTTTGTGTGAATTTTTGAACCTTTTGCTGTGACAGTATAAAAATATGAATTATACCTGCAGTTACAGTGCATGTGCTATTCCATAAGTTAGCATGGAAATCTATCGTCTCTTGGTGAACTGGCGTAAAACACGTGAAATTCTGAAGTCGGTAGGCGTTTGGTCATATCACCAAGCTGTCACATATTTATACACTTTAGTAGGCGTACTGTTTTCGAACGCTCTTTTAGGTGTAATAACATACAAACGTCGTTAAACGGGACAAACATACAGTGCATTAAAAGTAAGTTCCTATTGCATGAGTGTAGATAAAGTAGTTTATGAAACGGCACATAACTAGATATTAAAACACTCGAGTGATACTATTAAAAAACTCGCTTACGGCTCGTTTTTTAAACTCACTCTCGTGTTTTAATTCCCTTCTTTATGCAACCGTGTCATAAACTACTATAACAAGGAAAATATAAATAACTATTCGCTGATTGGCGTATTGTCAGAGAGAGCTGTAGTACTCGTAGAAAGGCTTTCAATCGATCTTTGCAATGCAATAATCCGATTGCGAGTCCCATGCGCAAACGCAGATAGCCGTATTTTATACTGTATTGTGCAGTTGATTTATCTGTATTACGGCCAATTACACCGTTTGTGGGTGTTTCAAAAGGCTTGATGTCTTCGTCAGTCAATAAATTTTACTAGATAAAGATTGAGGTAATTTCATTACAATTGCTAGGATTGTTTTGCTCTATATTTCATCTAAATAACACCGTTTTCCTGGTAGTTTTACTCGATAATTCAATGCAACTATGATTAAAATTTTGATGGCCACATCTTGTAATTCCTGACATGACACTTGTTCAATTGTTTTTATTTTATTTATTGTGCGCTTTGTCACTTAGAGATCACATAGACCTGTAGGGAAATACAAAAATCAAAGGCGCAATAAGTATCTTAAACCTATACTATTAGTCTGTTAACATTTACAATTTAAATGCCTGGTCTGACATCGGACCCGCTAGAATACTATTACAAAATCCCACATCTAAAAGGAGGATGCCAGCTTTCGGCTTCCAAGACTTTTAAATATTAAATGCCGCGGACACGAAATCTATCTACATTATTGACTATTTAAAATTATTTAATTCATTCTTATTAAAACAATAACATTCCGGAACTGTTATTAAAATAAAAACAATTAATATGAATAGAAATGACCGGAAATAGCTGTGCAAGATGTCACCTTCTGCGACTTTCCTTTCGCACAGATTTGATCAAAATATGTTGAACATCCTCAATAAACCCCACCCCGTACTCAGAATATTTTTCATCAATAATGCAAACTTCGTTGATTGGAATATGTTCGGAGCGTAGTTTAAGGGCCGTGTCTAGCATTTTACGATTCTGGGTACTATTGTCAATCTATGGATACATAGTAATCTGCGGTTGGTTAGTTCGGTACCAAATACCCTTTTTCTTTTGATCTTTTGTAAAAATACACATTGCTCTTTAACAGGATACGGATAAGAGCGATGGTGGCCTAACGGTTCTACAGTGAAATTTGGAATCCAACGATACCGGGTTCAAATCCTAGGCTACGCACCAATGACTCTTCTGAGTTATGTGCGGTTTTCCATCGCTCCGTGCTTCGGAGGGCACGTTAAGCTGTAGGTCCCGGCTGTTATTGATTAATAGCAGTCGTTAAGCCATGTCACAGGCCTTTGGGCGGCCTGACAAACTCTGACATCAGAGGCCGGCACTACCTCATACGACAAACAAACAAACAACAGGATACGGTTATAATGTCTATTGCATGTATATTATTACCTGACACATGACAATGCTATTACCTGGCAATGTTTGTACACAGCTTTCTCAGTCAATTGCAGACCGATGTTGATATTTTTTTTTTTGTTTTAAAGGGTGTACTCTCCAGGTAGTCCCGTATAAATTGTATCAAAATTGGTTCTGTAGTTTTAAATCCCTTTGATTTTGTGTTTATATTGCCTCAAATCTTTAAGTAGAAATCTTACGACCACATTGGATGCCGATTTGGATGATTGTTGTTTTATTCAAAACTTCATCAAATTCAATTCAATTCAATTGGTTCAGTAGCTTTTTTTAAGTTATTAGCTCAGCTCTTGTATCAATTTAACAAAAAAAAAACAGGTTAACCGTTACGAGTTTTGCCTCCATATTTCCTGCGGGTGCAAGTATGAATTCACCATAAAAAACGTAATCTTCAATAGTGTTACTTACTTTAGATTATACCTAATCTGATAGTTCTTCAACTCTTCTTTCTAATTGGCGAGTGTTAATCGAATAGAGTTGTCTTCTCTCTGACAGTAATGTGACCACCTCCTGACAGCCAGGATGCAGTGTGCGGTCCTCTCACAGTGACGAGCATGGATTGATCGATTATATCGTCTTAGTCCCAAAGCGGGCCGTCAGATGTTCCAAAACTGGAAGCTGACAACTTGCGGGTGATCTTGATACTTACATCAAGCTAGTATAACACTTTTGATTTACGACGCAACGCAAGACCGCGCCGAAGAAATAGTTTTCTAGAGTCTCCGATTTCCAATATTCTGATACGCTTACAACAATTTAATTAAAGGTCTCGTCGACTGCGAATAAATGCTCGTTAACAGTAAAGTGTGAATATACTGGTAATCTATTGAATGCAGCATAATATAATATACCAACCACCACTGCTGTACACCATATGTAACGTGTGTAAAGGTGCCACGTAAGATTTTGCTTTCCAAATTCTGAGTTGTACTGCAATTTTTATGGCAATTACCATCAGCCGAGCTGGTCGTCTAACAACCACCCACCCATTTCATTAATTTAAAAAACTTATCGTGCGTGCCGTAATGCCTAAGAAAAGCGATTATTTTCAACTATCTGTGAACTTTAAGTCAAGGGACAGAATAAATGATACTACAAAATAGAGTGTACAATAAATATAATTTAAACATAATCTCGCCTACTATAAGGCATTCCGTGCACGGTTGTCAATAAAGAGTTATCTATCTATCTATCTATCATATCAGTAACTATCAAAATCACCTGATCGCAGTAAAGTTGTAGTCGTAGTATGTACCTATACATTGTTTAACCCTACCTGTATCATTCACCGTGTCGTTACAGGTTGCATCGCTCCTTAAAAAAACCCCTTTCAAATGTAAATCGGGACAAACCGACAAAGCAAATTGTCACAAATAAACACTGATACATTTAGTTTTTTGTGGAAGTCCACAAAAACTCTGTCGCATCAGCAGAGGGTCAGGGTAACCCAATCAATCTAAGATAAAATTTCTTTTATTGATTTTTTGCCTTTGAAACTTTGAACTTTGATTGTTATCCGTGAGACTTGATCAAATGTTTCCTTTGGAAAAATGATTTCAATGTTAGCTGCAGGTTGATAAATCAGTTGAAATGTTAGTCAAAAAAAAATATGGTTCATCTTTAGAATAATTTATCGTGATTTACGTGTCTCAAATTAGCATTGATGTTGTGTATGGTATAAATAGAAAAAACATTAGTAGCAAAATAATATGTGTAAAAATAATTGAATTAGATTGTCAGCCAGCAAAGTAAATAAGATATACATATTCCGGTAAAAAAAAATTAAGCTTTTTAGAGCACATTATTTTTCATTGATAGATAGATAGATAGATGGATAGATATATAGATAGATAGATATATAATACTTTATTGTACACCAGTGTCCATAAAAATTACAGCTAAAAGGAACAATCTTATAACTAAAGCAAAACGGGCGGACATAATTATATTTAAAAAAAAACTATAAGTAGGTAGGTAATTGTACTAAGTTTTTATTATTTTATAATTATATATTTCCACTGGTACCTATATGGTACTCTGAATATGTCTCAATGATTGTCACAACTAACTAGAATTTCAACATTTATTAGGTTTGTTTGAAATTCATTAATATATCCACTCTACTAATTCTTTATTAGCATATCAACGTTGTTAAAGTACTATCTCCTTATAAACCCAAATAAAAAGACAAAGAAGAGCCTCATACATTAGTCCAAATATTGATTTAACCCTATAGACGGAAGCAGGTGTTTGCATCGCACGCGTCTTCCCTATCCGAATCAATAAGCGCCCTAGCTATGAAATTAAATGATAATCACGACTTTTTTCATATTTATACAAGGATTT
Source organism: Alsophila aescularia (assembly GCA_946251855.1). Taxonomy (NCBI): domain Eukaryota; kingdom Metazoa; phylum Arthropoda; class Insecta; order Lepidoptera; family Geometridae; genus Alsophila; species Alsophila aescularia. Next base: position 16,450,102 of record OX276378.1, read on the forward strand.
TAATAAGAGCGTTTCGGCTGAGTAAACAGGTATCATCAACATTTGATTTACTATAATCCTTCCAAGCTTCAGTATGAACTTTGCATATAATTATTTAATCGCCAACCAGCATGCCCAGCGTGGAGATTATGGGCAAAACATTCAATATAAACGAATATATATATATGTCCGAGCCCAGTGGCGTGCATTATTTTGTGCGGCTACGTCCATCAATGGACTAGTATAGGCTGACGATGACGATGATCATAATGATATAATTATTCGACTATAAATTAGGTAAGTTGCAGGTGCATGGGATCTGAAGGCCAATAAAAGACAGATTTTTGTTACATAATTGTATTTTTAAGAATAATATTACCGTTTTTTTTTTTATTAGTGGGTTAAATCACAAAATTTATTAAAGCATTAAATCAATTTGTTTTGAATTTCAATAAGAGTGCGAGGGTGCACTTTTTATTCTGTGGGTGAGCCGTAGAGAAATAATAGAAGGAGTGAACCGAAGGAGGGCAAAACTAAAGTAACATTATATTCTGAGATAACGTAGAGTCAAATAAGATTTCTTTTTAAATCTATCCTTTCAACCAAAGGTGAAGTTGTGCAAAAACCATGAACGATTTTAAGTGATAGGTTGGCGACCCCTGGCAAGACTCTGTCATTACTCACTTTAACGGCTAACCGGCACCCATGAGAGGGTTGTCCGTCCGTCCGTCCGTCATGCTCCGATGTTACGGATAGATATACGCAAGCTTTTCCACTCCAGGCAGATGTATCATAATTGGAGCGTATCAAAACATTTGTGATGATTAGCCCTAGGTGAAGTTAGGCCCGGTGAGGAAGGGTTCCACTGGTCAGTAGTTTTTTAGAGCGTTTCATTTATTATTTGATTTGAGCTTTATCTGTGACGAGGTGTAGTGGCAGGTGTACTGCTTGATAAACTGCCTTGTGCCGTTTTCTTAACTATTTTTCATAACTAGCTACGAAAAAAGGTATTTTTTTTACTATTTCATAACTGGCTATCAAATTGAAAAAATAAGTGTTCATAGGTTAGTTGTTTCGTAACAAGCTATGGTAAAAGAACAAGAATATAATATTCGTAACCGTGATCTTTTTGTGTTACTGTCAATAAACTTCATGAACTGAGGAGCTTTGACTTTAATTTGTACGTCAAGCTGTTCACCTCTCATACTAAGCTTAAGCATATTAAATACTAGTTTTCCCGCCCGCGACTTCGTCCGCGCGGACTTCTGTTTATCGCGAAAAAAGCATCCTATTTTCTTCTAGGATATTAAAAATCAATACAAAAGTAAGTATAGCACCACTCTTGATGTTTTTTGACATACTTGTTATTTCGTTTCCATGGCAACCTTTTCTTACAGCGAGCAATCAACATTTTTCCAGATATTCCAGTTTTCCCGTGGAAATTTACAATTTTCCGAGATTTAAAGTATCCTATGTTTTATTCCAGAGTATAAGATATCTCCATTACAAGTCCGTCCAGCCGTTATCGCGTTAAAGCTCCCCAAACAAACAAACAAATAAACAAACAAACAAACACACAACGTTTCACTTTTATTTATTGGTATGGATTATGGCTCGGTTTGGCATAGATTTAAAAACTCTTCCTTTTTCTTAAAAAATATGTCAAATGCCGTTGTTATTCAATTATATTTGAACAACTAGCTTTGTCTGCTGTGCATGGTCATTTCTCTGGGCCAAAAGATAAAACAGGCTAAATATTATAACCTATACTTAAAAAACCTTTAATAAACCAACAATTTATTTAATTCAGGACATAAAATACCAAAAAAGATTAAATTTTGTTCAGCCATCAAATAGTTTTTATCGATTACTCGGCTTCTACTCGATGGTTTGAGATACAGATGCCACCAACAGCTTTTAAGTCAGCTTGAGTTATCCAACAGTAAAAATTGCATTTCAATTGGGCAGCTAGTTTTTACGTGATGTGCGAACAAACATCCAGACAGACAGACAGACACCATTAAACAAAAGTTATATTCTTGTTCAGTAGATCAAAGTCCTCGACGCCATTTTTTTTAATAGTCTTTTTGTTACGTAGGTAGTTACTGCTTTATTGTAAGTATAGATGGATAACAGTCAAAGGAATAATATTTCATAACTAAATCTGTGCTGTTCCTTGGAGCTATTTATTATTAGCTCAGGCAACATGTCCCTACGTTTTGTCCAAACATTAGCAAAATAATTAAAAAATGAGGGAAAATGAATAAGATAGAGGGGAAATGCCGCGTTCTCCTGTTCCAACAGGAGAAGAAAGTCGTGGCTTCAGAAAAGAATGAATGAATGAAAAGAGTGAAATGGAATCTCAAGCGCAGAAAAGCAGTTTCTTCTGGGCAAAAACAGAAGAGGATTAAAAGTCATTCAGCCCTCAATAGTTTTTATCGATTACTCACTCGGCTTCTACTCGTCGGTTTGAGATACAAATACTTACCATCACCAGATTTTAAGTCAAAACCTAACCTTTCCAACAGTGAAAAGTTCTAAACACATTTTTAACCAAACTTCTAGCAGTGGAGACGCGCAAGCACCAGACGCAAGACGAAGAATAAGAGTAGGTAATAACAACAGTAACTTACGACCTTGACGACTGGTAGGCCCAGTGGTTAGTGACCCTGACTGTGAAGTCGATCAACTATCGTAGGTTCGAATATCGCAAGGTGCAATCATTTGTGTGTAGATGAGAGATGCTTTTTTTTTATTACGGACTAGGCAATCGTTTGACCACGATCTCACCTGATGGAAAGCGATGATGTGGTCGAAAGTGTAGCACGCTTGCCTAGTAGATACCTATTCACTCTTGACTTGAACACACCGGGGTTATAATTAACCGGAAACACTGACGAGGGCAGGGCATTCCACTCCTTTGCAGTTCTTATAATAAATGAAGAAGCGTAACGCTTCGTTCTTGTGCGAGGTATTTCAACCATGAAAGGGTGGCGCTTTACTGATCGTCTAGTCGTACGGTGATGGAAAGGTGATGGGGGAATCAGGTTGTGCAGTTCTTGTGCACACTCTCCATAGTGCAATCTGTAGAATACCGCCAGGCGCTACCTCACGTCGATGCGCCAGACTTTGAAGCTTACTATTTACCAGAGTGTCATCCCCAATGAGCCTGATAGCACGTCTCTCAATTGAATCCAAAGACTCGAGCTGATACGTGGCAGAACCGTCCCAGAGGTGGCAGTTGCTTGTTTCCGAGTCATGGATGTACGAGTAATATTCGTATATGTATATGTATGTTTATCCGTTGTCAAGTACCCATAATACAGGATATAATATAAACCATGTTGTAAACGTTAGGTACAGTGTATAGTCATTGACAAAAGTCACTGAATATATCAAAGCTTTCATTCTTCTTACATACACGCAAAATGTTAATAATATTAATAACTAGTTTTCCCGCCCGCGACTTCGTACGCGCGGACTACTGTTTATCGCGAAAGTAGCATCCTATTTTCTTCTAGGATATTAAAAGTCAATGCAAAAGTAGGTATAGCACCAATGCTCTTGATTTTTTTGACAGACTTGTTATTTCGTTTCCATGGCAACCGTTCCATACAGCGAGTAATCAAAATTTTCCAGTTTTCCCATGAAACCTTATAATTTTCCGAGATTAAAATATATATGTATCCTATGTTTTATTCTAGAGTATAAGCCATCGCCACTCCAAATTTCATAAAAATCCGTCCAGCCGTTATCACCTGAAAGCTTGCCAAAGAAACAAACAAACAAACAATCAAACAAACAGACAACGTTTCACTTTTATTTATTGGTATGGATGCATATGGATGAACGCATGAGAGATTTGGAAATGTTTGGATTTTTGATGCTGACTATTCCCAAATTGAATTTAAGTGTAGTTGAACTCCAGCCCAAGGTAGGTAAGAATATCTTGCCTACAAGAAACGAAAAACAAGATAATTTCCACAAATAACTCTTGCCTCTACCACCCGAAAGCTCTCCTATAAAAACAAAAATCCCTATCATTCGCGTCAAATCTTAAGTAATAGGGCAATTTTTCAAGGCAGAGCAGTTTGCATATGAAATCGCGAGTGCCGTGGGCGACTTGTTAAACATACGTGGATACGTAGCTACTTCGTGCCTACTTAGTTGCGTAATGATGACTGATGGGCAACCCTATCTGAGAGGGTGGTACGATTACCACCCTTAACGGATAGGTACTTCGGAATTTTGATTATATTAAGGTTGTACTTACCTACTTTGTAAAGCATTTTGTTAATCAGAAACTTGATTAAAGCAAAACGCAAGGAGCTCAACATAGGTAGTTAATTGTTAATCAACTTTCAAACGTAGGAAGTTTTAAATTAACCAGTTTTTTGTGCTTATGTTCAGTCATGAACTCTACAATTTATGTACCTACCTATTTACTATATCTAAACTGAAGCAGTACCTACCTAAGTACTTATCAAAAAGCCTGTACAAAGGAGAAATTAAAAAAAAAGTTATAATGAAACTACTGAACAAGAATGAAACATCTGTTTGTTCACGTGTCAAAATCCACTGGAATGCTATGACGACCAGTTGGCCGAGTGGCTAGCGACTGTGATTGCGAAGTCAACCGACGGTGGCGGGTTCAAATCCCGCATTTGTGTGATGAGCAGAAATGTTTGTTTCCTGGGCATAATACAGCGTATCCTAGTATGGGGCAGGTATTTTCCGAAATATACTAGACCGATTAAAATGCGATTTTCACTGTTGTAGAAGCCGAGCAATCGATAAAATACTATTTGACAGCGGAATGAATTTTGATGAGGTATATTTTGATATTATACAATTGAACACTGCTTGAAACACTGCTGGCTACCTACTTCATGTTAGCTACTATAACATTTATAGCTGGTGACATCTATTGAGTGGTACTGCGAACAGGACCACGGGATGTTAGTTGAGTGTTAACATTATATGTGTTAAAACAGTACTGAACTGAAATTATAGATGTCGGTTTGACCCTTCAGTATTGCGCCATCTGTAGAAAATGTTTGGAACTACTATTAGTACTAGTGTAGCAAAATTTAAGGGGTCATTGTAATTCTTATACATTATCGTAGATGGCGCTGATTTACAAAAAGATACTCTTATTAACTGAATAAAAATGGAAAATGGAAAGCTCACCCTGTGACTGCGTAATTAGGGCTCTTTTTGACTTCGATTCAATGTTTAGAAACTGTCTCTGTCAAAAAGTCCAAATACCTTGAAATGAATCGGCTGAAGAGCCTAAATAACAAATCTAAGTGATTGTGCTAATGTACTGTCGATGCGGCATAAATATATATTATTTTTTCACTATGGGTAAAAATAAAACTTATTTTCTCATGCACCGATTCGTATGTAGAAATAATAATTGGTAATAGCGACCTAGAACATTATAATAAAATGCATCTTATCTACCAGTAATTATAGGTAATATTATTATTATCCATGAATGTATTCATGAATGCTTGAAAAAAGTTAGATACCTAGGTCGAAAATAATTTTAATAATATTAGTTTTTGAACACACAGTTCGCATCTTTACTTCAATAAATTAATATAAAATAGGTGCTTCAATAAAACCATACGAGTAAATTCAAATGGAAAAGTCACAATATTGTAATATCTAATTACATACTATATACCTATATAGGTACCGTACTTAATTCTTATGATGCTCGGTCTGTTCCTCAAACGGATAAATATATTTGATTATTACCTACCTACCCGTATTTATTTCCTAACTAGTAGTACCCGCGGCTTGTTCTTACCTATAAAGTACAAAGACCTAAGTACCTACTACATTTTGTCAAAATTCATTCAGTCGTTAAATCATTTTTATCGATTACTGTCCTTTGGATTGAGATACAAAGTACCAGATTTAGTGTGTACGTGATGACATACAGACCATGTTCAATTTTGCGACATCTTAATCACAGACTATAAAACAATAATAATCGATTATGAAAATCGAAATAACTTTATTTGCTTAGTTTTAATAAATTCATAAAAAAGTTTCCACAAGCTCATTTGAATCTATTGTTGTTGTAAAATGCAAAGATTTGGAATTACGCTTACTGGCATAAAATAGATTCCATTCTAATCTAATTTTGTTCCAGCAAAATGTCACGTTTTATTTGCTCTATATGGTATATACTCTATATGCGCCCAAGTAAAAAGAAATAACCATCCGTAGGTTTTTTTTAATCAAGTACTGTCTTTCGCCCGCGACTTAACTCGAATAATAATAATAATAATAATAAGCCAAACAACTGACAACCGTTGGGGTAAGCAAGTTTTATTGTCGAGATCACGATTGGGCGGACGTAGTGAGACCGTTGGCCTGGTGGAGTGACGAGTTGCGAATGGTGAGAAGAGTTGAAGATCGGGCTCAGTGGCATTGACAAGGAGAGGCCTACGTCTAGCAGTGGATGAATACGAGCTTATGATTTTGATGATGAGGATTAAAGATGATGTGTCACCACAACAAAGTAAAGATAATACATACTTACCTACCATCGCCTATGAATACCTATTAACTAATATATTATGATATTCATCGATCCATTGGATTACAAAAATTGTACAACCTTTCATAATGGATGCTTGACAATTATACGTTTTACACTTTTATATATGACTGGTTTTCGGTTAAAGAAAGTTAGTGGTTCATATATGGGGAACTGTATACGCTTTTTTAATAAGTTAGGTACCTGACGGCATTAATCAATTACTAATGCATAGGTTTAAAACTTTTGTTAAAGTAAATCTCATAAAAAAAGCGTTTTACAATGTAAATGATTATATTAATGACAGAAATGCATGGCCTGATGTCTCCAAGCTCCTTGATAATAATAAGTGATAACTTCGATGTTAACGCTAAGTGAATGAAATGTTCAAAGTAGTTTGTGAGATTTCTCAAACATACCATGAGATCACGTTGTTTTATACAACATAATTATCGAGTTAGAAATTTTGACCTTATTTTTTCCAGTATAATTGTTTTATGTTTGTGGGACATGTCATTGTCACTTTTACCTGTTATATTTACATGTTTTGTTATAATTGTGATATTTGAAAAAAATATAAAGAATGAACAAATATGGAAAAAATACATCCCCGATAGAGTTTCTTGGTGCTCTCTTCTCTAACGGGCGTATTTCCGAAGCACCGGTAGAGTCAGAACGGTATTTCCTTTTCCAGTGTGAGATTAAACTCTGTTGGCACATGAAAGGGAAATTTCCTTTTCAAACTCAAAGAATACTTAGTTTATCTAAATTTGGATTGATTTGATCTTTTTATAATATTTTATGTATTTCTCTTTGTTCAAGAAATGTTGATTTTGACTTGTAAAAGTGCTATTATGTTTTCCTATTTACAATAAAATACTTTGACTTTGACTTATATTGGTGTGGATGTTTCTAACTAAATAAAACAACTATTTCTTTGGATATATTATATTTAATTGACCGAGCGAGTGCGAAGCGCGAGCGAAGCATTTCCATTTCGGCTCCTCAAAATGCAGTAAATTACTCACTTTTAAGTATCTACCAGTGAAATCAGCCCTTTACTTACTAGATAATTGATGGAGGACTCTGGTTATCACTGTTGCTTTTACCATAAGGTAACTAGACTAGATGAATAGACTAGAACTACTGTGCACCGTTGACTGATTGTTTGCAAAAAAGTTGCTCGTGAGGTCTACAGCTACTAGAATTGGTTGGCGTCACGCATGAAATTGGAAAAAAAGCCTAAAATGATATGCTTATTGGTTACAACGATGATAAGGGCTATCAGAGATTGGATAAAAATACTCTGAAAAAACAAATCAAGAGATTTTGCCGAGTCTGATGTCGAGGACATTTCATCAAGCGAAGATATTTCACGGCATATTGAGACAGACAGGCCTACAAGAGGAATTAAGAGATCTTAATTAAAATTGAACAACCTCAAGAAGTACCTCTATATTCTTTATATTGTGGCGCAAGTATATATAAAAAAACTCCTAGAAACTTTCTGAAACTCCTTTTTGGATGAACCGATTTTGATAAAACAAAGATTAAAACCTCCGCAGGACTCCAAAAAATACAGTTTAGCAAACATCATTAAATCGATCCAGTGGTTTCTGCGTCATGAAGTCATAGACACACAGAATTATAAACGATATTTTTGGATTCTCCTACTTTCATATACTGAAATAATAATGTCTTTTTTCTAAATTGTCTTCCATGTACAGATTTCACTTTGTTTATAGTTTTATTACATGTTTAGATATAGGTAGATAGATATAGACAATGTATATACTAGAAAAGTCACAATTAGAATATAGGACATAAGTGAGCAACATAATTATATGATCGTTTTTTTCCAACATCGTTTGATAATCGATTTTTTCCTACACTATTCCAATCCTAATAATATCACTCTGGCAGCTGTCTTGGCGATCAAGCTATGTTGTACAAACTATAGTGAAGTTTTGTCGTTGAAACATAATTTCATCGCAAAAGACTGCATTGTTTTTTATTTTTCGCGGGGACTTGACAAATTTGAAACGACTAACCAGGTCGAGATCTTATTGCGATGTGGCGGCCGATCGGCATAACATGGTGTAAGTGCGTGCGTAGGCTTGTGAGTACGAGCGGATTGGTGTATCTTGGATGTTTTACTTTATATTTTGCGGTGTGGAATCCGTCTATTTTTAAACATTGTTCCTGGTAGGTAAGTACTTATTTTAGTTAAATATTTAATCAGCCCTTGAAACTTAATTTTTATTTACTTCGACGTTTTGATCAAGTTGCATTGATCGTGGTAACGAGAAGACTCTACTTACTTATTTTAACTACTTATATCACTATTTTCACCTTGAAGTTAAATCTTACTCAATATCCCAATCCGAAGCGATCAGATTTCATTTACATTGTAAACGACCGATAATATTATTTCTCAAAATAGTCTATCTGTAATCAAGCCCCGAGGGGTTGGCCGGAATGCTCGCCGCCAATATCAGTAGAGCGATTTGCTTTGCCTTCGAATTCTCTTTAAAACGTTGATCTCGGAATCCAGTGGTGCAGGTCGATTAAACGATGTCTTGAATACCTAATAGGGGTACGAGAGTACTTACTTTGATATAGTTAGATAATTTTGAGAAATTTTACAATGTTAGTTTTATTTTTTGTTCAGACTTTGATTATCAAAGGTAGAGTATTGGTTAGAGTTAGATAATTATATAATTGTTAACACTTTTAGATTAAGACCATATATTATTGTACCATGATTAAGACCGCGTGCAAACTTTCCACCCGCCTCACCGTTTTAGGAATGAAACTTTGACATCGATAGATAGATAGATAGATTCATTCAATTGTTTTTCTTGTAACATTTGTTTTTCCAGACATGCTTTTTTCTGACATTCTTTTTTTCCGGACTGTCATTTGTTTTTTTGCGTTTAAATATTTAATTTGAGATTAAATGATAACCTTTCAAGGTATTTAAATCTATAATTTCAACATATTATCAATGAAGTAGTAAAAAAACTATCAAACTTCTGTTTGATAGGTTTTGGTTTTGGAATGGAGGGTTAGTGGAAACTTATTTTGGCTGTTCCAAAATAAGTTTCCATTAACCCTAAACCCCCTTATTAAGAATGATCTCTTAAAACCGAGATGAAAGAGGATTCGTCTCTTCTGTGAACACAATGTCTAAAGCCAGTTGCTCGAACGTATCAACTGCTAATACAGCACAAACTACAATACCAGTATTTATATCACAGCTGCGATTGGGAATACTGATTCGTATCAACGTAATCAAACTATAAAGCGGAGTGCTGCTCGAATATATTTTTAAAAGCTTTTATTTAACTTACAATGTATGTATGTTTGTTTTGGTCGAATCTTGCGAGTTGAATTAGAACCACTTCCTCTTATCCTACGGAGTTGTTTTTTTTCATGTTGGTTCAATTCCAATGACAATGCAATTTGATGGTAAGGATGACCTGAATCGACATCCAGGATTAGTTCCAGATAATGAAACTCTTCAACGGTTAACAGCACAGACATGAAATTTTGTGTACGCATTTTATTATGATATCTGGTATTAAGTTTTACCATGACATGGTCTCCAGATAAAGGAACTCTTCAACGATAAACAGCACAGACACGAAATGTTGTGTACGCATTTGATTATGATAGCCGGTTTTAAGTTTTACCATGACATGGTTGCTGCACTCAGGATTGGGTCCTGACTAGGAAACTTCTAAACGGTGAACAGCACAGACACGAAATTTTGAGTATTATTATGATAGCCCGTTCTAAGTTACACCATGAAATGCTACTGCATAATAGCTTTTTTTTAAAGATTTTTCTTATTAGCACATTTCAGGGCTGCGATTGGGAATACTGATTCACATCAACATAGTCCAACTATAAAACGGAGTGCTGCTCGGGAGTCGGTCGCCGACGCATAAATTAGGTGCGCGGCGGCAAGCATACGGCCACCGCAGCCTCAGCCCAACCCCGCAAAAACTCCAATCGTAGGGGAAAGTTCAGCGATTAAGCCGTGAGGCGTGGCGGCCAGGTCTGCTCGTGACAGTTAGTGCCGCCACTTGTTATAATCCGTTAAACTTTCGACCCTCGTCAAGGTGCGCAGAGAATTAATGGAAATGCCTTCTTTTGCAGATTTATGTATGGCGGTGGTTTTTCAGTGGACTTGCATGGGAAGTCGCTGAGCATGGCTCCAGATCGCGCTGCGGGAAACGGCACGACAAAGATCTGTAGCTGTAAAAGAAACAAACATAATTATGGAAGACACGACGTAGCTACGTTCACATGACAACATCCATTGTCATGATACAAATGTAAGCGGGCTTATTTCTCTAATTCTCTATGGTATTCAATCCAAACTATTAGACTTGGGTTGGAGACCTTTCATGCAGTAGGTAAAAAAAATGACGAAAAAACCTTTCGTCTTTACTTAGCAGTATTTAAATGTTTGGTTATCTAAATTTGCATTTTTACTGAAAGTTCAATATATATCATTACATAAGTGAACATGAAATAATACTTACTCCTAAAAACTATAAATTAAAAAAAAAATGCTTTGACGGGTTTTTACTTATATTTTTTTTTTGCTGTGTATATTTTTACGTTATCAAGTTTTTTTTTTTGTTGCCTTTTCGTCAGTTTGTGAGCTGCCCTGAAAGTTTCAGCCAAATAGCTAATCGGAAAGTGCACGAAATTTGAATTGCAAGATTTCAGGACAGACAAAATACATAGATACATGAGGCTACATATATAAGTACATAGATACAAGTGAAGTTAAATAAAAGCTTTTAAATGCAAATAAATTTGTTCAGGTGCTGGTATAGCCGCGAGAATCCAGGCAAAAATATATTTTAAAAACGTATGACTTTTTCACGCATTGTTTAAGCTGAAAACAAGTAAATATTTACAATATGACTGTTTAATTTCTTCGAAATCAAAGTGAAACACATAACTCGTCTAAAAACAAGGCATTTTATCCTCGACTTCAATATCTACCATGGCCTTCGGCTCGGGCAAATAAATGTCTCGGATTAAATGGCTTGTTTTACGCTCTTGTTATACAATCTACTATTTGTTGTTGATACATCAGGTAGTTATAGTTTTTAAAGTTATATCACGTAGGAACATCCAGATCTGCATAAAAAAGCGACACTTAAAAATCCCAGCCAAAAAGCTTTGACGACACTCACGATAAAAGCCTACCCCGTGCCGTGTTGTGTAATTGCGTAAGCGCACTCTGAGCGCATCTTAATATAATTAATTTGCATTCTCTTAAACACAAAACACTTCTAACTAGTTTGCATAAAGTTTTCTTCTTATGCATCGTTACAAATTTTAAAAGTGCTTCTCACTTAGTGCATATTTGGTTTATAGTTGCGGGTAATTTATCTTTGTTTGGATTATGACACTAGTTACATTGTTATTAAGATTTAAATAAGTTATAACTTACAGTTTTAGAAACAGATAGTTAAAAATTACTAAAAATTAAATACATAAAGGAGTAAAAAGTTGAATCAAGCAATTCCTCTTCACTATTACACCATCAAATATGCTATTATTTTAAGTTCAATGTTGACGGCCTATAATGTAAGTTTTCTGTGCAATAAAGAGTTATCTATCTATCTACGGTCTGTTGACGAAATGATTTCGCCCCAATAACCCTCTTCGAAACATTGTCCATAATATAGTCAATGGCTTCATAGCTTTCATAGACGATTGACTCTAACAACATTACCATGTGTTCAAATTTTGAAGGATATTCCTTAAAATAAGTCCGTAATCATGATTCCTGATATCGGCATAATTAGGCATATTCGATACCTGCTGATGCTGATGACCAATAACAAAGGATGCAATCACATTTTACTTGTCAGATCTACATCATGTCAGATTTACGATATGTGTAGTTAGTTAATATCGTGTAGGTAACACGAAACCTCACTTTTTACCAGACTGCACAACGCAAAGGCCCGGTAATGTGTTTATCAGCCTATGTATGAACGATTTAAGATGGTTAGCAACCATTCTCACTAATTCTAATAAACATTTAAAAAATGTCTTAAATAAATTATTATAAAAACAAAAACCCGACTCCGACTGCATCTATTTCAAAATCAAAAATCTAAAGCTTATTGAACTATTTGACGTGCATCGAATCAAGTGAGACAGCAATTCTGCAAGTCCGCTGAAAGCGCGCTGTCCAAATGTCTATCTATAGATGCTACCTGCTGTTAACACAAAAGGAGATCGATGTCCGACAAAAGTTGTAACTGCCTGCACCCTTGTTGTATTTGACGTGCACCGAATCGAGCGAGGCCAGCGTATTTAATATCCCCGATCCTTGCAAATCCGTATGTTAACGCTGACAGTGCGCTGATGCCCGATGTCTATCTGTGGATACAATCCGCTGAAATTTCCACTATGACTGTTTAATCCGTGGCTGCAACGGTGCATTTCATCAAACCGTACGTTTTTGTTCTCATTGTTGCCAGAATATGATACAGGGTAGCAATAATATGACAGGCTAAACTTTACAGAAGTGTGACCTACTAAGTTATTTTTTCGAGAAATTATCTCCTTCTAAATTAATTGAATATTACAAAGGTCAGGTCTCAAAATAATCTTTAGTATTCGAACCATTTGCTGGAAAAACTTAAGAATATTTTCAATTTTGAGATTCTTTCCTATTTGATCGATAAGTAACGAAAGAAATTACCGTCAAGAATATATTTTTACGTAACTAATAATTAAGTTTAATAACAAGCCTTTTTATAAAGCGATTAAAATACAGCTACACCGTGTTTCAAAGAAAATCATAAGTTTTAACACTACTTGAGACTTCGGAACTTCTCGATGGTGTTTATTACACAAAGTCTGTAAGAAGATAACATAGTCGTTAGCACGGGCTCAGAACTTTCAAGCAATACAAAAGAAGAATAGTAAATAAAGTGCATATAAATTATTATACCAGAGTAGGTAATCGGATCAATTTGTTGCCATTGGAAAAACCCTCATACTTCTGGATACATCCCATTTTCTCATTCCGGTTTTCGGTACGCATCAACTTGATTTTACCTCGTTCGTTCCCCGGTTCTGTGGGTAACTTCTCCCCGAAGCGTCATATAAATAAATTGTTGGCAGTCTTTATTGCTCTTGGTTTACGTTAGCGTTTTTCCCGGCGTGTTAACGCAGAGTATAGAAAGGACTTCAGTGCGATAGAAGCGACTTTCAAAACTGACACATGATAGACACGACACAGGTAAGCAATACATATAGCCAATGATTACGCGGGAACTTCATACTGGGTTACGAAAAGAAAATCTCTATTTATTTTAAAAACACTCTAAACGAGCTGCTGCAAAATGACTACCTACAACTTAAGATAGCTCTTTGTAGGTAAAAAGGAGCCTTAAGAAGTTTTTAACTCCTTCAAAACCTTTATACGTAATAACATAGTAGTTTTCCGGAGAGAGAGATGCGCAATAAATTAAACTTCTCAGCCACCCAGTCTGTACCACGTAATAACCAAGAACCTGGTCAAACGATTGCCTAGACCGTAATAAAAAGAAAAACCTGAACTAATAAGGTGAAGTCTTCAGGCCATCAATTAGATATATAACTATTAATTGAAACCCACCAAAGTTGAACGTACGTAAGTTCCACGTAGGTACTGGAAACTACTAGCCAACCAGTGAACGCAGTAAAAGCTTCAACACTGTCTATAACATTACTAGTCTGTGGATCCCAGGGAATTCACCTTTCTATATCCGATCCTTTTGTGATTTCATTCCTCCCAGTGATTATCATAATGTCTGTTTCGCGAACGATGCCGCCGAATAACCTTTACGATATCCATTTGTTATTATTTTGAACTAGATGTGCCCGCGGCTTTGCCCGCGTGGTCATTTCTCCGGGTTAGAAAAATCCTAAGTGTTATTCCAGGACCAAAAGTTTTTGATCGATTGCTCGGCCTCTACTTATCAGATTAAAATATAAAGTACACTAGCATTTAAGTCAAAATCAAGCTATCCAACAATGAAAACCGTATCTCATTGGTTTAGCAGTTTTTACATGATGCGCTAGGTTACAGACAGACATCATTATATTCTCGTTCAGTAGCAAATTTTAAGTCACATAGACCTTTCTTTTTACACGACGGCCCAAAAAAGGAGTTTAGTGATTTTAGGGTTCATGTATGGTATGTATGAATGTGAGTTTCTCTATTCCATCATAACTTTTAAATGCCTGAACAGATTTGGATGTATAGGGTATCGTTAGAACCCTTACATCCCGAGTGACATAGGCCTTTTTTTTGGTAAGTTTGTTTTTTGGCAGGGCTGTCGTGCTTTTTTCCTTACTTCCAGAGTGATCTTTGGTATGAATAATTCGGCATTCACACTTAGAATGTTTTGATTTTACGTCGTTACGTAACAGATAATCTCTGGACTGCATAGATACGATCACAAAGCCTCGGCCCAACGCATTGGTTCGAAATAGTCCATAACCAGTTAGTCCATAGTTCAGTTTTGACATCTTTATCTACGACGCACTGAACCACAGAATAATATGTATTGTACTAACGACTGAACATGCATGTAGGATGATGGCGTAACATCAAGGAAGAGATGTTAGAAGAAAGAGTTCTCAATTGAAAGTGTAGGTTCTTAAAGTACCTACTTGATTCCATAAAAAAAAACAAACGAACTAGCAATAAATGGCTGATTTCTCCGCAACAGATGGTTGATCAAACGGACCATGAAATTAAGAATGTGCCTGAGGCCCGTCAGCCGTCCATGTGCCGTTGGACACCGAGCAAATAGGGACGGTTTGTTGGGGTAGGTATCAGTTACCCGTTTGCAACATAGGATTCCATCCGTGTCAAAGAAACATCAATACATTCAATTCAATATGACAATATAAGAACCTTTAATACGAACCTCAATATAAGAACCTTTACTATAAAATTCATAACAAACACGATTAAAGGACATAGAGGACCGAAAGATTTTAAACGTAAAATCAACAACAGCAAACAACAAATATTAAAGTTAATGGGTGAAACAGGAACCACTATAACCGATAGAGATGAAATTTTCGGTATTGTTGATGAATT
This sequence comes from Alsophila aescularia, assembly GCA_946251855.1. Lineage (NCBI taxonomy): Eukaryota > Metazoa > Arthropoda > Insecta > Lepidoptera > Geometridae > Alsophila > Alsophila aescularia. The sequence continues at coordinate 16,465,779 of OX276378.1, forward strand.
CTAATGAGAGCTGTATGCATCAAAATATGCGGAAACCTAATGCCGATGATGTTAGAGCAGAACCCATAGTCTTGCCTGGAAAAGTAATCTGCCACCTATACCTACTTGATGACGAAGTTGGTTATGCTCTAGCATGAATAAAAAAAAAACATCAGGAGAAGATGGAATTACAATGGAAATGCTGCAGGTGGTGAAGCTATTAATAGAGCTCTCGCAGAGTTGTTCAACAAAATTCTGATTTATTTATTTATATTTGAAATGCTTTCTGCACTTACAGTGAAGCCAAGGCGTACAACAAGCCAGCTAATAGCTGGTTTAACCCCTGAAAAGTGGAAAAATGCTATTGTTACAATTTTAATACGTACAAACCAAGCTCCAGAACTACCGTCCAATCAGCCTTCTTTCGCAACTGTACAAAGCATTCGCAAAAATAATCTGCAATAGACTGACTCGCATACTTGACAAATTCCAGCCAGTTGAACAAGCTGATTTCTGGCGTAGTTACTCCACAATTGATCACGTCCATACCGTAAAGCAAGTGATGGCGAGATGTAGAGAATACAACCAGCCCATATGCGTAGCCTTTGTCGACTACAAAAAGTCTTTCGACAGTGTCGAGCACTGGGCCGTGTTCCTCTCTCTCTTTATCGTTGCGGGGTAGATGTAAGATAATAATATATGAATATCCTCCGGGAGTAATACGAGTAAGTTACCATGCAGGTACGAGTACTATTGCATGGGCTTACGGAACCCATCAATTCAAGCGTGGAGTACGACAAGGCGACACACTTTCTCCGAAGCTATTCACATTGCCCAATAATAATATCCTGGAGGACATTATTCAGACTCTCAATTGGGATGAAAGAGGAGGTCAACATAAACGCAAAAAAAAACTTTTGGAGATATTCTCCTATTGATAGCCAAAAATATATCTAACATACGAGTTCAATGCTTTCCGAGTTACAGGTAGCGTCCCTGACTATATGAACATGATCATGGCAAGTCATCCTTTACAATCACCGAATATTATTTTGGGAGGCTGCCTAGTAGAGGTTGTGGATGATGATTTACCTTGGACATTCAAATCATTCATAAGGCGTATTCAATTAGGAAAGGGTGCGTACAAAAAACTGGAAGGCGTCTTCAAGGCTAAAATAATTCAACGTCCTAAAACTAGGGCCTTCAACCAATGTGTGCTGCTATACTCACTTATTGTTCCAAGACGTGGACGCTCACAAATGAGAACACGTACAAAATAAATGTTACGCAATGTGCCATGGAGCGTGCCATGCTCGGCATTTCATTGAGATACTGAGTTTTAAATGTGGAGATCCAACAGCGGACACGAGTGTTTGATTTGGAAAACGCATCACAGAACTCAATTGGAGGTGGGCATGACACTTGGCTAGGCAAAGAGATAATAGGTGGACAAAAGCGGTAACGGAGTGGTGGCCTAGAGGATATACTAGACACGTTGGAAGACCACCAGTGCGACGGGTGGATGACATCGTCCGAAACCCAGGTAAAACATGTTATAGGTTGGTTCAGGACCGGTATGAGTGGCGCAATAAAGAAGATGCCTATGTCCAGCAGTGGAAAGAGGCGGGGTGATGATGACGATGATGAATATAATTCAGACATTATTCATAATTGGTCCACGCAGGCAAAGCCAAGGGAAGCAGCTAGTGACGAGTAACATATTTTTTTACTTTTTAACCCCGAACTCAAAAGTTATAAGTTTAGGGTGTGTATGTATGTATGTATCCATGTCTTTCTGTGACATTGTAGCTCCCAAACGAATGTACCGATTTTGATGCGGTTTATAATGTTTGAAAGCTGATGTGGTCGAGATGCTTCTTAGCTATAATGGCAGGATGGGGATCGGGGGTTATATAATTTACTAATTTGGGCTAGTTATGTTACTCGTCACTGGCTGTGCCCCGCGGCTTTACCTGCGTGGACCAGTTTATCTTTTGTCTAAGTTAATTTATGTAAATCCACGGCTTAAAGTTAAAATTGATATTAATCCTAGCTTCAATCATGTGTCTTTAAAGAATGGAGAAGTATTTTTTCAGATAATGGGCACTTCATGCAAAACTGGTGGAAAACGCGCGTGATGATGTACAAATCTGAGGAAACCCCGGATAATGAAAAATAGAAAGGTTCGCGAGCAATATGTTCGAAACTGGGTTATTGTGCCATTGTTTGTGGAGATAGCTAAATAAAAATTAGGTGGGGTTTACGTATAGTACCTACCTTTGCAGCCCATTTTCACATTACTGGAATTTAAGACTTCAAAACCAAGTGACAGTATCCTTAACCCTGTCGACATACCATTTGTATGCGACGTAAAAAATAATACAAGGTATCTTTGAAACCTAAATTTATCCTCTATACTAGTTAAATAGCAGTGTGGTCACGTGGAAATTCATTAGGGAATGAGTTATTTCCCCGGTGCTTGCTGCGATGGGACAGGGTATCATTTTTCTCATTAACCGTAGCTCATTATCTGGGCATGGGATACGTTGTGATATCATCGCGATAATAACGGAATTGGATATGGTATGGCAGATCGACTATGAGAAAGTTAATTTGTTACTCTAATAACTAATGGTTCTTCCCGAACTGTTACCTCCTGTCATTATGTATATTAATTCCTTTCCATCCAAAGGTTGTCTGGAAGAGATTGCTTTTTACCGATAAACCCGCCCATTGTCCCATATATTTTGTATAAATGTTTTAGTTATTATTGTATTTTTGTTCTATGTGGTGTACAATAAAGAGTTATCTATCTATCTATCTATGTAAAAATGTAGTTATGAAATTACAAACAAAAGCTTTTTCACTTGATCTGATAGTCTCAAAATTTACTAAAAAAAACATGTGTGAGATTTAATTCATGATTGAATAAGTTAGGTAAATGAAATTGTGATAAAACGCAATACAAACCCATTATACAATCAAAACATTTAAACTAAAAAAACTAGTTATCAGGAGAAATATTAAGACAAATCTAAATGAGGCCAAACTCGTAGAGTTTTAGTAGCAGTAGCCATTCGTGGGTTCCACCTTCCAGCACAATCAAAATAAAAAAAATGGATACGATCACTAAAAGTGGGGGAGATTCAGTTCCTTAGAATCCCAGTAAAGTTACCGGTTGTCCAAATAAAAGCTTGTGATATTATGGGTTTCTGATATCCTATATTATTATGTTATTTTATTATGACCCCTAAAATTGGTCAAAGGTTGTCTCAAAGAGGTTACTCTTAGCGATAATACCGTCAATTTTTCTTGTAGGATGTGTAATTTGTGTATTTTTGGTCCAATCAAGTTTAATCTTCATTTCCAACAATTAAGGCAAAAAAGAAAATGGTCTGTATAAAAGTTCACTTCACTGAAATAGAAAATAACACTAGTTAGCTCAACTGGCTTGCATGTTAACTGCATAATTTACAACGACAGAAAAAAAACAAACCGTTAACGTCAAGTTAAAAATTGTCAGAGTCAATTCGGTGTCTGTCAGGTGGGGCTGACGGACACGCGAGTCCGTCCCGGGGGATGAGCGCCGCTAGACGTATCTATGGCTGGGGCACGAAGTAATGTTAACAAATAGTAAGAAAGCTGGCAGGCAATATACTAACTGGTTAGTGTGCAAGGATCGACCGCCTACGTCGACAACTGTTTGTTGACGACCAAGTTTACAGGCGGCTCTGTTGTCGCAACCAAAAAAAAGCTGTAATCTATTTGATTTATATATTGCAGCAAACGATCAATCAATACATATAATACAGCAGTATCAAACAAAAAGTCTGTACAATGAAGACCAAAAATATGGTGTTAAATTAGACTACTGAACAAGAACATGGTGTTTGTCTGTGTGTATGTTCACGTACCACGTAAAAACTACTGGACCGATTGCCATGCAATTTTCATTGTTGGATAGCTTAAATTGCGACTTAAAACTCCGGTGTACTTTGGTAGTCTGGTTGTTTCTCTATCAGTTACGGGTAAGCTATTTACTATCTGGTGCACTACCTACATGCATTCTGACTTTTTTGAAACTAAAAAAATTATTAAGGACTGAATACTTGTTAGTAAGTTTTATCGTTAACTTCGAGGAGAAAAAAGAAGAATGTTGTATTATACTGTTACACCAATTAAACTTGCCCCCTAGACTAAACCTTAAGTACGCCCACGAGACCGACGCGGGTCCCGGTCACGTATAAATTACCGAGGGCAAGACTCTTTGTTGTCCCACCGAGTCCCCGAGTCCCAGAAAGTAAGTTTACTCTCTTCCCACTTAAATCCTGACTTGAATTACGGGGGTCCCGATTATAGAACTCTTTAGTGAACATCCGCAACGCCATTACGGCAAACCTGTGAAGTTGATGAAACTTTCCTCGAGTTTGTGGCATGAATTGGAGAACTTTTAAACGATTTCAATATGAGCCCATTGAATTATTTGCTAACTGGTTTGATTTAAACCGTGATACCTTAATTGAGTGTACTGTGTCATCTGCGGTCCGTTTGGGATGAATTAGAATTACCCCATTGTACTTAATCTTTATAATTGATCTTCTGCACTGTTTTTATTTGTGAACTAGCTGTAATCGCGGGGTTTCCCACGAGTTCTTGCAGTTTCAGCGTGATACGTGTTTTATTTAAATAACTTTCAACCCTTATCCTGCGGGAACTCTTTAATTTTTTGGGATGAAAGTTTCCAATGTCCTACCTCATTGTATGAACTAAAACCATGACTAGTTTTATTTGAATTCATTCTGTAGCTATGGCATAAGCTATGAAACAAACAGACAGACAAACAGACAAAACTAAAAAAAAACTGTTTGGCTTCAGTATCGATTACAAAGTGCCCTCCAAAAAAATATCGAAATTTTTTCATTGTACAGAATATTACCTGTTACAGTTTTATTATATGTATAGATATAGATAGATTACTGTACTGTTGTACAACAATTGCAGCTTGTTTTATATTTATTTATTTAATACTTTATGCACAAAAACAGTGTACAGAGGAGGACTTAATGCTAAGATAAAATAATAATTATTAAATAATAATTAATATATGATGTATTATTTATATTTATACATATATACATAAATATTACATCATATTACATCATATAATATCATAAAAATAAAATACATATAAATATTATAAAATTTTACAGCTGATTCCAGAGAAGGACTGCTGAAACCTGGAAGGAATGATCAAGGAAAGAAGTGGTATGAATAGGAGTGGCTGATATAACAGTGTTTGAAGAAAGAGCGAAGTTGCTGGTCATGAGTGTTTGATAGGAAGTTAAATTTACATTTTAATCATACAGGTGAGTTACGGTCATTTAGGACAGAAAACAAAAGACAATGAATTGTAAGATTTCGTCGCTCACGGATAGAGAGCCATTTCAGTTTGGATCTATACTCAAACACGTGATCATACTTTCTAAATTACTTTCTAATTATATTTTCTTTTTATATTATAAATATTGTTACGAGCTGGGGTTCGGATAAAATAATTGTACGCTAATTACACCAAAAATTAACACCTTTATTCGAAAAACCACAAAAAGAAATTTATCCAACAAATAATGCGCAAACACTCTTTAACTTGACTGGATACTCTTATCAATTATCACTGAATACTCGCTTCGAATCACTTTGATCGTTTCGTTAGCCAAATCAGTACTGTCCCAGGCAGTCGATGCGCGCTCTATTTATACCGCGACGTACGTTTCGAGAAGGTACTCGTAACTACTCGTCTGTACTAACAGTAGTCGGTAGGTATTAGAACTTTCAAGGCCGGCGGCGCCTTTTAGTTGCCGCGCCGCGCCGCGCCTGTAGGTACTTAAGGCCGGCGGCACCTTTGATGTCGCCGCGCCCGTAGGTATATACCTACCGCGCGCTCTGGAAACTTTTGTACCTACGCTCTACTAGTGTGTTCCAGAATGTTCTTTTAAATGTAGGTATTGCGTAATTTTAGTACCTACTGTTTTTCTAAGAATCGACCGGCGTAACACTGCCCCCTCCTAAGACATGCTCGTCCCGAGCAGTGTTAGTTAGTAATATTGGGCCAGTCGATCAACATGAACAATTTTAGGAGCACTTCTCTGGCCCTTTCGAATTCGGTCCCATTTTGCTTGCAATTTCGTAGACTTTCCTTTGTTGCGTACTGGATTATGTAACCAAACAAGTGAACCTTCTTCAAATCCCAGAGTTTTCAATTACCGGTCGTATCGGGTCTTCATCCTTTCAGACATTTGTTGTCCGGATTCTCTGACTTGTTGGTAAACTTCATCCATCTTACAGCGCAAGTCATTTGCATAATCTGTAACGTTGCGAGGAGAATCCGGTGGAATGCCAGTTATCAGGTCTGCAGGCAAACGCAATTCTCTTCCGAAATTCGCGAAGGCAGGAGTGACTGTTGTACTGCACTTCGGTATGACAAAAGAAACGGCTGGATGTGCTTGTCCCAATCCCTTAGCCTGGTTTCCACCACTTTTGCTAGATATCTCTCCAAGGTCTGGTTGAATCGTTCTACCATTCCATCAGATTGTGGGTGATAGGAAGTTGTTCTGGTTTTATGTTTCACCCATTACTCGGCAGGTCTCCTGGAACACTTGTGACTCAAAATTCCGCCCTTGATCGCTGTGAATTTCAAGGGGTACTCCAAAACGACAGAAGACTTCGTGAATCAATTTATCTGCTACTGTAGTAGCTTCTTGGTTTGGAATGGCGAATACCTCCGGCCACTTAGTGAAGTAATCCACGACGACCATGAAATACTTGTTCCCGCTGTCACTTACAGGGAAAGGATGTTAAGCGCTATTCCCGCAATGTTAAGCGCTATTCGTTCCCATGGAGCCCCGACGTTATACAGCTTTAATGCCCCTCTGCTGCGTGTGTGGGGTCCTTTTACAGCTGCACAACTAGTGCATTTGCGGCACCAATTTTCCACATCATCTCGACAATGGATCCAGTAGAATCGCTCACGTATCTTTAACAGGGTTCTTTTCACGCCCATGTGACCTCCTGAACATCCATCATGGTAGAGCTGCAAAACATCAGGTACCTTGGCTTTAGGGACAACCATTTGTAAATGACAGTGATCTCCTCTAGCATTTTCCCATTTGCGGTACAGTACCCCATCGTGGATAACCAAACTGTCCCACTGTGCCCAGTAACTTTTTGTTGCTGTGCTCATTCTCGCAACATCACTCCATTTAGATTTAGGAGCACCGGTTTTAACCCACTCAAGAATTAGCCTGATGTCTGCATCCTCTTTTTGTGCAAGCTGCAAGGCTTTCTTCCACTCATCGCTAAGGTCCGTTCTCAGCATTCTGACAGCTACCGCTTCTTTGGCCTCTTGCCTCACACAATGCTTGCAATTCTCTGGGCAAGGTTTCCTTGACAACGCGTCCGCGTTACCGTGAGATCTGCCACTGCGATGCTCAGTTTCGAAGTCAAACTCTTGCAGCTGTTCAATCCATCTTGCCACTTGTCCTTCAGGGTTCTTGAACTGAAGCAGCCATTTCAATGCAGCATGATCGGTTCGCAGATAAAATTTGCGTCCAAGCAGATATTTACTAAAATGCTGCAGTGTTTTTACCACAGCGAGTAACTCCCTTCTTGTGACGCAGTAGTTACGTTCCGGTTTGGACAAGGATTTGCTGAAGTAAGCAATCACAACTTCCTGGTCTCCTTTTCGTTGAGATAACACGCCGCCAATACCAGTATTACTAGCATCGGTATCTACGATGAATCCATTCTCGGTATCAGGATAGCTAAGAATTGGTGTATGGCACAGACGTTTCTTTAATTTTTGGAAAGTGGTGTCACAGCTCTCATCCCAACAGAAGGACCGCTTCTCCTCAGTGAGTTTGTGCAAAAGCTTAGCAACATCAGCGTAATTCTTCACAAACCGTCGGTAATAAGAGCGCAAGCCCAAAAATTATCTGACTTCTGTTTTGTCTTCCGGAACTGGCCACTCCTTGACCGCGATGATTTTCTCTGGGTCAGTTTGCACCCCTTCTTGTGAAACCACGTGTCCCAAAAAATTCACTTGCCTTTTTAAAAATGAGCACTTTTTGGACTCAATTTCAGATTAGCAGCCCGAATTTTTGCCATCATAAGTTCCAGGTTTCGAAGGTGGTCTTCAAACGTGCGCCCCACGATGGTGACGTCATCCAAATAAGCGAGATATGCGTCTCCAATCAACCCAGTCAGTACCAGCTCCATCAACCTTTCAAAAGTTGCAGGAGCATTGCACAATCCAAATGGCATTACATTAAATTGCCATAGACCCTTCCCCGTAGAAAACGCTGTTTTCTCTTTGTTCTTTGGGTCTATCTCCACTTGCCAGTAGCCACTCTTCAGGTCCAGCGTTGTAAACCATTTCATCCCGTCAGAGTATCCAGGGTGTCGTCGATCCTTGATAGGGGATAACTGTCCTTCTTGGTGTCATCGTTGAGCCGACGATAATCCACACAGAAACGTAAACTGCCATCCTTCTTTTTGACCAGCACCACAGGAGCGCACCACGGACTGGATGAAGGTTATATTATGCCGTCCTTCACCATCCCGTCAATCATGGTTTCCACCTCCTTTTCTCTTGCAACTGGCAGCTTCCTTGGTCTTTGACGGATCGGTAACTCGTTCCCTGTGTTTATCTTGTGCCGAACTAATCCCGTCTTCCCAATGTCAGCATCATTTGAAGAGAAGATGTCCGTGTACTGAAGTAACATCTTTAAAGCCTTCGCAACTTCCTCTTTGGAAAGATCCTTTTGGCAATCTTCGAAAAGTTCTGACACATTAAATCCGCCATTATGTTTAACGCCACATTCTTAGTTTAGTTTAGACTACTGTTAGTACATAGATTTTTGGCACTGTCGCATCCAATCTACTTTCTCGCAGGTACCCCATCCACGTCCCTTTGCTAATGACATGTTCTTCATTAGTTAGTTTCAATACACGCACTGCTGAAGTGTTGGTGGCACTCACCAAAGTCCGTGCCACCACCCAAGGTTGATCATTTTCCGATTTTTCTAGTAGTACGCATCGATGTTTTTGCGTAGGATCACGTGGCAGACTCACTGGCACAATGGCTTCAGACCTGGGAGCAAGGACTATTTTCTTAAAGCAGTAGATTTTTCCCGATGTTCCTCCTTCCATGAAGATTTCTTCGCTGCCGCATTTCAAAATTCCTTGCTTCACGTCGATCTCACAATGATGTTATCTCATGAAATCCAAGCCAAGAATGCAATCATCGACTATGTCGGCCACGATGACTTTATGTCGGAAAATTCTTTCATCGAGTTTCATCTCCACCTGCTTTTCACCTTGGATGGGGATGTGCTGACCAGTAGCTGTTAGTGGTCTAATTGGCTTGCAGTTCCCGAAAAAGTCCCCAAGAACACTACTTCTAAGCTTATAACTGATCACGGTTCGAGAAGCACCCGTGTCAAAGTCAGTTTACATGGTATCCCGTTGACTTCACCCTTGATGTGAGCTTGCGAGATTGAAATTCTGGGGGCTTTTTCAATACCAGCCAGCACCCGCCCAGTGGTCCTGGCGTTTACTCGTTTCCCTGGGTCTGTTCAGTGGCGTTGCTGACCACCCGCACTTGCTGAGGCCGATCTTCCCTGCCAACAACTCGTCTCGGGCAGTTGAATCTCAGGTGGCCCTTCTCTCCACACTCATAGCATCTGGGACTAAACTTAGGGCGAGTGTCACGGGGAGGAGATGCCACAACTTCCCTGATGCGGTGGGCTCGAGGATCTTGTCAGACGGCCTCCACCTCCAAAGCATGGGCCACGGCATCCTTAAGGGATTCGTGATGCCCAAGTCTCACAGCAGCCCTCACTTCCATGTCGCGTATTCCATCGATAAATGCTTGGATCAAAATCCCGTGGATGAGTGCAGGTGAGGACTGGTACGCTTTTCGAACCAGCTTTTCAATTTCGAGAGCCCACTGTTGTAGGTTCTCACTATTCCGCTGAGCCCTGTCCTTTAACTGAGCACGAAACACGTGCTCCAGGTGCGCGTCACCGTAGCGAGATTCTAAAGCTTCAAGCAGCTGTTCGTAGGTGACATCTTTTCCAAGGGCCTCGAGTATAGTAAGGGCCTGGTCACGAAGGCCCAGTGTGAGTGCAGTCATGGCTTGCGCTTTACTCCATCCGTTCGCCTTGACAACGGCCTCTAACTGGATCTTATAGGCCGACCACGAAGAGCTTCCATCAAACGGCGGCACTTTGAAACCTCGCGCCAAAGACGCAGTAACAACAGGAGCTGAAATTCCGCTTCCAGATTTCAGTATCCCCAAAGCTTTCTTCATGTCTACAATCTGGGCTTCAGTTTCAGAGATACGGCTTTCAGTTCCAAAGATGCGGCTTTCAGTTTCGGAGAAGCGTTTTTCATGAAGATGTACCTGCTCTTTTACATCTTTGAGTTCCTGACCAAAAGTTGCATGCAGGTTATGAGGAGAGTCTGTTCTTCCTGTCGGTGAGTCTGCTGCTCTTTGTCACGAAGCAACTGCTCCTCTAGCCGACGAGCTTGCTCCTCCTGTCTGCGAGTCTGCTCCTCTCTGTCGCACTGCAACTGCTCTTCAAGTCGTCGGGCTTGCTCCTCCTGCTTGCGAGCCTGCTCCTGGAGCAATGCCATTAAGCCCGAAAGGTCAAATAAAGACGGGGCTACAGGAGACGGAAAATCTGCAGATGGACCGGTAGATGGTCCGGCGGCCGCGGCGGCGTCTAATTCCGTGGTTGGTTGATTCTCACCACCACCAAGCGCTCGTAATGGCGAACCAAACCGTCTTTCGTCCACCTCCCTCTCTCATTGGCTTCTCATTCTCATGCGGTATGTCTCCTGCTTTGGTGTAGCCGGCATTATTTTATCCTCGCTTTCTGTTTTACCAAATTGTTACGAGGGGGTTCGGATAAAATAATTGTACGCTAATTACACCAAAAATTAACACCTTTAGTCGAAAAACCACAAAAAGAAATTAATCCAACAAATAATGCGCAAACACTCTTTAACTTGACTGTAAACTCTTATCAATTATCACTGAATACTCGCTTCGAATCTCTTTGATCGTTTCGTTTCGTCAGCCAAATCAGTACTGTCCCAGGCAGTCGATGCGCGCTCTATTTATACCGCGACGTACGTTTCGAGAAGGTACTCGTAACTACTCGTATGTACTAGCAGTAGTCGGTAGGTATTAGAACTTTCAAGGCCGGCGGCGTCTTTGAGTTGCCGCGCCGCGCCGCGCCTGTAGGTACTTAAGGCCGGCGGCACCTTTGATGTCGCCGCGCCCGTAGGAATATACCTACCGCGCGCTCTGAAAACTTTTGTAGGTACCTACGCTCTACTAGTGTGTTCCAGAAACTTCCTTTAAATGTAGGTATTGCGTCATTTTAGTACCTACTGTTTTTCTAAGAATCGACCGGCGTAACAATATCTATGCTGTAAATCTTTAAATGCAACAAAAAAATGTGCTTATACGTATAGACACCATAGCATAGATAATACATAAATATTAGTTACTGTCGCAAAGGCCTGATAATCACTGATAATCAACAACTATTAAAGTTAACTATTATAAAGTAAAAATAAAGCCCTAAGAAAGCTGGGATAATATCATCAGATTCCAGGATCCAGGAGTAGCCTTCAGTTATGTAGAAAAATGACTGAAACAGGATGCTTATAGTAACTTCCTAAGATTTTCTGCCGTAAAATTCAAGCAGAATACCCGAAAAAAACAATAAGAATATATATATTTTTTAGGAAACATCGTAACAGACGATGTCTAACCAATATCTAAAACCGTGATACATAAACTACCGACCTAACTGTTATGATTAAAGCTCGGAAAAACATTGACGTTGTAATTTGACACTAATTAACCGTGGACGTTATGAAAGCGATACATCAACACTGTACCCACACCGCGCCTACCTACCTACCATCCCCCAGCTTACACAGATCTCGCCTGCCCCTCTAAAATATTACACATAAAGATGTATCAAGGGAAAGATGTGACAAGGTTAGGGCTCTTGGAAAAGTGGTTTCTGTCCCGGCGCATTCATCAGAACAGTTAATTTGCAAGCAGATGAGTCACGGCATCATCGCTCATCTTGTAGTACCTAGGGGTACCTACATGTCGGAAACACTTGGTTCTGGCGGATAGTTAAATATTCACCAGACCTAATAGGTTATCTGAAGTGACACAGGCTTCATTTCGATGCTTAACAACAATAGAGCGAGTGTAAGATAATGATTAGCGGTGTCATTTTAGATTCACTTCTTTATTCAGTCAGGCTACATTATAATTTCAGAGCTTGGCTAAAAGAATGTCTGAAATGGTTGGCCACATCATGGAAAAGATTTATTTAATGAAATAGTCGGTCACATCTTGAAATGTTTTGGACAGATGAATGAATAATTAAGCGTTTGACATTTTGACCAGATAAGCGCACGGCTACTTTATGATATGGTCAAACATTAGTGATCATATCGTGAAATAGTAGGTGAGAGCGGAAGCCCGACTTGGTCGTGATAGGTTCTTGGTTTTTTGTTAGCCTTGAAAACCTATCTGTTTGAACACTTTCGGTATCATGGAAACTCTACATTAATGATATTTAATGATATGGCCAAGAGTGGATTCAAATATCATTAAACGTTGATTTATCAAGAATATCGTCCGTTTTAGCTGGGCATTTTATAAAATTATCGAACATATCATGAAGTCATCAATTATATGATATACCTAGCTACGACATCTGGAAGCAATGCTGCCGAACCACGCCGAAGACCAACAGCCGTTTATAAACTGTTATTTACCGTTGTGCTTCATATCTAAGCACAACTTTTGAAGCATAAGTTGGATATGACAATGTAAAACACAAATTAACAGGTTCCATTTTAATAAACAGTCTAGTTGTTCAGCAGTGCAATCTGAAATTTTAACTACTGGAATTTTGCGGCACTGTTTGTAACTGAAATACTATACTCGTAAGTTTTGTGGGAACTAAATTGACACAGACAGTGACTAAATTGTTGTGATATTCAAATAAATACCACATTAATTAATTAGGCTACTACAAAATTTGTCTGAAGAGCATTATTACACATGTTTTAGGGTCAATAGATCTAAGACACAGGTCTACTGTAGCCGGTTGGTGGCCGTTTTGAAAATCTACTTATGTCTTTCTCCCTTACCTTCTTCTCTTCTTTCACCAATGATCATTTTTTCCGAAGCTTAGACCCACTATGACAACAGTCCAGCATTTCCATAGACACTTGGCGACCGCGACTGGTGGAAATCGTGCCTAACAGTCATATGAAAAATTCAAAAGAATTAAGCAGCTGACTCGACCACCATCGTAAACATTTCATAGTGTTTTTACGATGTTCCCAGAGGGCAGCAGACTTGGCTTTGTTAGTGGTTGTATTTTTTGTGCCTACGCTACGTGCCTAACCTTCTGCTTTTTTTTTCTGTCTGCTACTGAGTGGTATTTTTGTCAAGAACTTTTCACATTTTCTGACAACCAAATTAGGTTTTATCCATTCGAAGTATACCACCACCAGACTCTAATCTACTTTTAGTGATAACTACTGGGTGGATTTTGATGGAGTCTTTGGTGTTTGGTAGCTTAATTTCAACTTGTAAGCTGAAGTACTGACTACTGTAAGTAGTGACTACTGGTAGAAGAATTGTACTACAATGTTTGCCAAAAAGTGTAGGTACATTGAACAATATTTCTTCAGGGTTTCATTTCAATAGCTGTTGAAAGCAAAGTCATCATCTGAAGATGATTTCCGGACCTGGGAACAATTTCGAGGCTTTTCAAATGGATGAACGGGCAAAAAATATATGTAAGAATTGCGACCCGCTCCGGTTTCGCACGGGTAGATATATAGAAAGATAAAATTAGTAGGTACTTTATTTGGACAATTAGAACAACAACAATTTCTTACACAGAATATTTATGTTTCAGGGTTCGCTGATATATATCAGCGGATATATATCATGATATATATCACGATATATATCAATTGATTTTTATCTTGGTATATATATCAATTGTTTTTTTCCTGTCTTCTAAACTAAAAATTACAATTTAGCGAAAAACTACAATTTAGAATAATTTAGATTGTTTCCCAAAATACGGCCAGTACGGCTAGCTTTTTATTGAAATTCAAACCTTAACTTCATATCATATAAGGTTTATTTTACGAGATTACTTTACAAATTCCTTTCACATTTTTAAGTGTTTAATCCCCCTACAGAATGAAATTCGCTTCTTTTTCTTAGCCTGGACATATATCCGATATATATAAAAAAAAACGGATTTTTGATATTTATTATAAAAATCGGATTCCTACGTCAATGATCATTAGATGTTCTGTGATTTCGTTTCCATGGCAACGTTCCATATACAAAGACCCGTATCTCCTTCTTAGTTTGTGATCTTACGTAGTATTTATATACTCTTTGGTTTGTGACACAAAGTAATGCAAAATTTAATACTTCGGGTTTCGTTATTGCAATTTTCGAAAGAGATCCTAATTTTTTGAAAAATAAAATCCTGCTAGTGTTACTAGCTAATAATTAAGCTTTCTTTATGTGACAGAATTTTTTAAATCGGGTCTGTATTTTTTGAGTTTATCCATTACAAACAAACAAAAAACAAACAATCAAATCTTTCCTCTTTATAATATTAGTGTAGACTAGCTGTACCCGCGGCTACGCACGCGTGGTAATTTCTCCAGGTTAAAAGTACTATATAAGGCTTTAAATACCAATGTATATTGGTTAGCATTTGATCATTATTCCCTCAGCCGTTTAAAAGTTTTTATCGATTGCTCGGCTACTCATCGGTTTGAGATACCAAGTACACCAGTTTTTAAGTTAAGCCCCAAGCTATCCAACAGTGAAAACCGCATCGCAAATGGTCTAGTAGTTTTTACGTGATGCGCAAACAAACATACAGACAAACAGATAAACAGACAATCAAACAGACAGACACGACTTTTAAAAATGTTTTATTCTTGTACTGACTGAACAAGCTTATTTTACGTACCCTAGACTTTATTTTTTTCAATTATCTCCTTTGTACAGATTTGTTCGTTCCTATTGCTTTATTATTATAGAAAATATGAACGAAGACAATTATTTTAGAAAAGGTTAAGTTAGATACCATTTAAAATTATAGGAAGGTGTACCAAGCCCAGCAAAAAGCCTTGCCGTAAACTTAAACGTTAAGTAAATAGGTTTTGTTAGTGCTCAGATCGATATTTCAAAACTAACAATAACTAAGGCAACAAAATGTTTATTAAAGGCAAACACTGAAGCAACAAACAGCAAGAAGACCTTGCCCTGCAGGCAATTCGGAACTACTAAGTTTGCTGTAACGTTCAGTTAGGTCACTATAGCGGTCAAATATTGAAATATAAATACATGAATGCCTAGTAAAGTTACGTAGGTACATACTTTATTATAATAAGCCTAACAGTATACAATGTATCTGGACAATAGACTCTGAGACTAAAACAGAGTGTTAAACACTTAATTTTAACGATAAAAAAATGAAAGATGGGGTTGCACACTGCACACTCACCCTTTACTAATGGCCGCAATTTTAATTATTCAAGTGTTGAAATTATTTGATTGTTTTAAGTCATAAATAAGTCAAGCCCACCAAGATTGTCCGTCGCCAAGATCGAAGCAAGAATTCTATCGAGTTGCAAATAGGGGTGAGACATGGAGAACTGATATCTCCGAAACAGTTCACCTCTGCTCTGGAAGATATATTCAAGCTTCGGAACTGGAACGGATATGGTGTTAACATCACTGGCGAATGCATCACTCATTGATTTGCTGATGGTATAGTCATCATGGCAGAAACCTTGGAAGACTTAAGCACAATACTCAGTGACCTTAATATTATTTCCCAACAGGTGGGTCTTAAAATGAACATGGTTAAGACGAACATCATGTCAAATGCCCATATCGCACCCATGCCGGTTTATGTTGGGAACGGGTTTCGCAGAGACTTGTCAAATACTTGGTTGGTCGATATTATCGAAGCTGTTGATCACTATGTCTACTTAGGTCAGACGATCCGACTGGGTAGATCCAACTTCTACAAAGAGGTCAACTGACGAATCTAACTCGGATCGGGAAATTACGCCATATCTTTTCGTCGCAGATACCGCAGAGCCTCAAGACGAAAGTTTATAATCAGTGCGTGTTGCCAGTGATGACATACGGCACTGAGACGTGGTCGCTAACTATTGGTCTCATACACAAGCTCAAAGTCACGCAACGTGCAATGGAGAGAGCTTTGTTCGGTGTTTCACTACGTGATATAATCTGAAAAGAAGAAATCCGTAGAAGAACCAAGGTTACCGACATATCTTTCAGAGTTTGCAAGTTGAAGTGGCAATGGGCAGGCCATATAGTTCGCAGAACCGACAACTGCTGGTTCTCGAATGGCGACCACGAACAAGCAAGCGAAGTGTAGGGAGACCTCCCACACAATGGACCGACGACGTTGTAGTAGCCATCGCTGGAAGGAAGTGGAAGGAGGTGGCGCTCTTTGTGGGAGGCCTATGATCGGCAGTGGACTTCTAAAGGTTGACATGATAAGTCGCAAATATCAACAGAATTAATGGCCAACCAGACATAAAAGCAAATATATAAGTTTTTACTAAAAACACCACATAAGATTACCACACACATAGGCTACTTTTTATCCCGGAAAAATGTATGGTTCCTGAGGGATGTGGGTGAAACCGCGGGGCGCTAGCTAGTATTTATATAAATTTAATGATTATTTATTACTTGCATAATTTTACTTTACGTTAATAGTTGCAGTTGCAACATTGACGAATAGTATTTACATTTGCTTGTATAATCTAATAAATTGATATTGTTGTACGAAGCTTAAATGAAAATTGCTACTGTTTAGTTATAATAAAAATATATTTTAGAAATGTTATTTTAAAGACCTGTATTTTAATTCCTCGCTCGATAGGTTTGGTCATTTTTTGCTCCGTCGGAAATACAATATGGCAGCTGTAAGCCGCCATATTAGTTTTCTTGACACTTCATATATATATCCGATATGGCATGGGTAACGGAAAACTGACTGTTTTGTCACTACTTGACTTCAGTAACGCTTTTAACAACGTTGATTTCGACATTCTTCTTGGACTTCTTCGCTCTCTTAACGTATCTCCAACGGCTATTGATTGGTTTCGTAGTTACCTGTATGGTCGCCGGCAGCGTGTTCGCATTGATGATAACTTATCATCCTGGTGTTGTACATCTGCTGGCGTTCCTCAGGGCGGCGTATTATCTCCTTTACTTTTTGCTATTTTCATAAACTCAATTTCTCACCAAATATCTTCTTCCTACCATCTCTATGCAGATGATTTGCAAATTTATACACAAACTCCTTTAGACCAGTTGCATACAGCTATTGAAACAATCAATTATGACCTCAAACTTATTTCAGACTGGAGTAAATCATATGGCCTTAGTGTAAATCCCTTAAAGACCCAAGTTATTGTAATCGGTAGTTCAAGACTAATATCTAAGATTGACTGGTTTCATCTCCCACAAGTTCTTTTCGATGGCACACATATCAAAATAAGTGAAACTGCTAAAAACTTGGGTGTGCTTATTGATAGACAACTATCTTGGGGACCTCAGTTAAGTGAGGTAAGCCGTAAAGTTTATGCGTCAGCGGGTTCACTTAGAAGACTGCGCAATTTTCTTCCCACTACCACCAAACTTGCTCTAGCACAGTCTCTTCTGCTGCCTTTACTCGACTATGCCGACGCCTGCTATTTGGACTTAACCGAAGAACAGCTAAATAAGCTAGAGCGCTTACAAAACTTTTGCATTCGGTTTGTTTTTGGCTTACGCAAGTATGACCATGTATCTGATTTTCGCACAAAGCTCAAATGGTTACCAATCTGACGTCGCCGGGATACTCATGCCCTCTCTCTTCTGTACAGTGTCCTATTTAATCCATCGACCCCTCCCCCTCTCAAAGAGCGATTTGAGTTCCTTCATCTTTCCCATTCATCTTTTTCATTCTTCGTTCCACCAATACTCTGCAGTTGAAAGTGCCTGACCAATCTACGATGTGTTATCACAACTCTTTTACTAAACGGGCTGTAAGACTGTGGAATGTTTTGCCCATCAACATTAGAAAAGCTAAGTCGATAGCTGTCTTCAAAGACATGGTGAAGAAGCACTACCTGTCATAAAGCTGGATACTATGTTATTCATTCATAATTTATACACTATTCCTTTGTGAACATGCTATTTATTTATGTATATTATATTATAAGTTTGGCAATATATATGTTATATTATTTAATTATAGTATATATATTTATGTGTTTAACAAACTTTATGATAACACATTATGTAAGTATGTATACAAATATTAAGTTATATATAGTTATGTAGTTTATATAGTTGTTATTTATCTATTAACTTTTTTGTTCCAAAGTCTCCATCACTGACCGCAATGTTTATTTTATATTCCTGTCCATCCAATGATTGCCTGTAAGAAATTGCAAATAGCGATAAGGCCGCCTATTGTACAACATTAGATTTTATATATAATTACTGTTATGTTGTTTTTTTATTGTAATGTGTTCAATAAAGAGTTATTGTATTGTATTGTATATAATAGCACTATTGTGATCAAGACGAATCCAGTGATACCTCATTTATCAAAATCCATCGAGCCGTTTAGACTGTAGGACGCGCCTAAGAAACGTACAAACAAACAAACAAACAAACATACATACATACAACCCAAACACATAACCCTCCTCAGTCGGGAAAAAATAAAAGGATTCGAACATTTCTGTATGGAAGCTGGCATATCCACTGGCTGCCATTTTTTTTTTCAAAGTTTCCGCGCACCCTAAAAGTAGAATAAATGGACAGGGCACACCTATACAAACAAAAAATAGCAAGTAATAATATTACCCAGACAACCATTACAATGATTAAAAATGCAGTGATTACGTCGTGTATATACGCATTTCAATGTATGAATAGTTCCCGTAGTAGTTGATGTTACTATTTATTAGAAGACATTATAAATATTTGCACAAAAAAGCCGCTATAATTAGTAACTTAATTAGTCTTGGTAAAACTTCAAACCGGCTAGCATAATATAATGCGTATACAAAAAAACGTGTCTGTGCTGTTAACCGTTGAGGAGTTCCCTAGTCAGGAGCCAACCCAGAGTGCAGCAGCCATGTCAAGGAGAAACTTCCAACCAGCTATCAGAACAAAATGTGTAGGTACACAAAATTTTGTGACAGTGCTGTTGCTGAGTTCAACAAAAAATAAAGAGTACGAACGACTTCGAAAGCTTCTCCTTTTGTTAAGTCGCTTAAAAATAGCTCCTACCTTTAGAAGCAGCACGTTTAGTTACAATAGATCACAGTGATATACAATAATTTAAGCATACCATAATTAAGTGTTCACAGTTTAGTTTTTGCAATAGAGTAGAAAATCTAATAATGGTACCTTATTTTTGACACAAACTTTCACATTGTTTATTTTTTGCCATTATTTGTAAAAGACAAGCAAATAATGTTTCTACATGAAAAAGTAAAATGGCTGCCATTAATAGGAGGTTTTCTAGTTTGATAAAATGATGTATTTGAAACGCGGTTAAAGTCTACGAGGCTTATGTCCAGAAACATTGTACGTTATAGTTATTATATGATTCTACATAAAGTACTCACTCAGTGTACGGTCCAACAAGTTTTAGTTTATTTAATTATGTAAATTTTTGGTGCACAATTAGGAGTTATCTATCTATCTATCTATATGTATATACAGCAAACGGTAAATTGTTGCTATTCCACAATCTGAGCCAACTGAGTTTGTAGCTCTATCTGCCTTTTGGTATCATCTTGAAATAAAACAATATTTAAAAAATAAAACTCTCCACTAGTTAAAGTAAGAGATTTCTCCGAGAGCAAAGTAAGAGTTAGTGGCCCTATCTAATCGAACGCTATTTTTCACGGTTACTTTATAAGGTTGTGTATTGAACTCCGTTTGGAGTCTCGTTAATTTCCACTAGTTTGTCCCGCAGAGCGGCCTTCGTGCAACCCTAACATAAATTTCGAGTAACTTGGACAAACAATTGGAAGTCCAAATAAGAACAGCCCTTTAGAATGTGCCCTTAGGGACATACAAGTTTGTGGCCTGGAACACCTAAATAAATTAAAAAGTCATAGTCGCTCAAATGGCAAACATTAGCAAAAACATATTTGCTATGTTTTCAGTTATTAATATCGATACATGACCACAGTAAAGCGATAGGATGGTATTCCAGAATCGCGCGTTCAAATTCTATTTTCAAGTCATATTATCCTTTCCTAAATATAGTATAATCTATTGAATAAATAGTAGGTAAAAATATAGAAAAAGTCGTCAAGCAAGATTGAAGTAATCCTACTAGTTCTTTCTGTATTCTGAGCTACTAATTTTATAAATGCGAAAGTTTGTATGTGTCTGTGTGAGGGTATGTGTGTGCTTGGGTGTGTGCCTATATGTATGTTTAGTCTTCACGCTGAAACGGCTAAACTGTTTTTTCATGAAATTTGGTATGTAGATACGTCCTGGAATAACACATAGGAACTTTTCATCATCTTCATCATCATCTATGCGGGTGAAACCGCCGGCGCTGCTAGTTATTTTTACCACGTTACCACGTTTTTATTAAGTCACTTTCGTGTTTGTCTTTCTGTCTGTCTGTAGTTCCGGTAGAATCTTACAACTCAAATTTTGAGCCCTTCCCGAACAACTATCCGGCTGAAACTTACAGGGTAGCTCACAAATTGGTAACGAAACATTATTTAAAAAAACGTGGGTTTTGGATTAGTTTTTTTAATCTACATTTGCTGTTAAATATAATATAAGAACGACTGTATTACGAACAGCTAGCGCAGTAAAATTAATTATAACACAGCTAGTGCAACGAAAGCAATTAATAAAATGTTATGTACTACCTACAAATACTTAAGATGCAGAATCAGCTCCCCAAGAGTTTAGCTGAAACACTATTTACGTAAATAAACTCATTTCGTTAAGGCGGTGTGCGTTCGGCGCAGCTTCGTTTAAAGTTTTAATCGCTTTCGGGTCGCGATAAACAAATTTTAATTAAGTTTTAATATCACCGCTTAATTGCTGAGGCGGCCGGATATCACAATAATATTTCTCTATGAATATTTAAAACGTGGTAGCTTTAATTGAAACATGGTTACATTTTGATTTAAACAACGCGACGCTTTGTTATAAGAATAATTACTCATTGACGTATTACGAGCACAAAATGAAACTTGCTTATAATTTTATTTGGCCTTTTATTCATGTATATCCATACTACCATACGTAATATTTTAAAAGTAAAAGTAACTTTATCTGTTACTGTGAGCAACTAAACCACTGCACTGAATTTGGTATTGGCAGACTTAAAATCTACCATCTTTTGTACACTGTTTTATACAATACTAGCGACCCGACTTCGCACGGGTAGATAGATAGAAATATAAATTTGATTATCAAATTTGAACAAAAAACGGTTATGGGCATTTTCATGTAAAAGTAATACCACAAGTGCCAAAAATAAATAATTTATTTGAGCAATAGAATTTGTTAAATTAAGTGGCTATAACATACTCGTTCAGATTCCAATCTGATAGCATAGTTTTGGTTATAGTTTTCTGCAAAATACAGTGAGTTTCGAAATGGCGTCGTGAGTAACCTGTAGTAGCATGTTTTTATTTCTAATTATTGTAACAATTTTAGGTTTTAATAGTTTATGTAAATTTTAACCCATAATCAGTACGAAATTTAAATTAAGACTTTTTGTTCGGTGATAATAACTCGCAATGACTGCAAAGTTGAGCCCTATTAGTTAGTACACAGAAATAAAACAGGACTTTCCCTGTAACTTTAGAAGGGGTTCATCTACATGGAATTATTTAATTTTCCTCCTTTAAAGAATTACTTACATAACGCCGACATCTAAATTTTAATACGTATCACATCTTTTTTCGTAAATTGCTGTAATCATTTTGTAGTGTCCGTCACAATGTAGAGTCGGCCACGCAATACATAGTGCCAGAGGCTTATTTTTATGTAAACTAAGCGTTTCGTATGTTTTTAAGAAATTTATTGTTTTTGTATAGAATAATGTTTCATCATCATTAATTTTAATGTGGAACCAATGCATTTTTTTGAAATTCATAGATTACTTAGAATTTTTTGTCGCAATATGGCATTTTATATAACTTGTGATAAAATGTAGGCAAGTGAAGGAAAAAGGATAATTAGGTACCTGTGTCATAGAGATGAGATCCACAGATGGAAGTAGTTTCTTCGATAGGCCTGTATCCAATTAGTGTATCCAATTAGTGCCCTTTTATCACAGTCAAATTATATTTTTGATTAATACTCAATTCAATCACTCGCGGCCGCGTTATGTTAGTGTTTATGAGTTAAATTTGTTTAAAATTTGCGTAAAGTCGTTCTCTCTTGCTGGGTTAGGAGTGTGTGTGTGTGCAAGTAACAGATTAAGTAATACAAATAAATAGAGATAATTAAAGATTCATTGAGCGGCGCATACATTACTGAATTTGATTTTGATACCTGTAAATTAATTAAAAGTTCCTATAGAAGAACTCTCTAATGTAAATTATTATAATTTAAGGGAATAAGAGAATTTTTGCAACTCAAACTGACCGTAGTGTAGGTCACGTTTTTGACCTGTATCATCGGTCATAAATTATTTATCTAATAATTATTTTAATACGGTATTTATGTCTTTTGTTTTTCCATTTTCGAATACTTAGTTTCAAGGACTTTAACTACAGATATTATTTAGAAATGTAACACCTACAGAGATGAAGAATTTCAAACTTTAAAAACAATCTCGAACATGACTTCCTTTTGCGTGTAGAGTTGCGGTCACGTTTACAATTTTAGATATTTAAGCGTATTTAACCGGTTTTTCTATGTACACTGAAACGTTTACTATAAACCTTGAATAAAATAACCTGTAAACTTAGTAGTATTTCTAATATAAGGCGAAATAGCACTTAATGTTTGTCTAATGTGGAGTAATGTGGGTCACTTAAGGAATTGCCGTTATTGTAACTTATCTATAATTGTTAGACATATTAAATTCCTTGATAAACATATATATGCCATGCCTTGGGGTCTTTTTTGTGGGTAATGATGAGTACCATAAACATGTAGTACATTATTTTATGTATCATCAATAATTTTTGCAGCGAATGCTAAGTAATTACATATATAGGCAAATTTTTGATACCTTGGGTTACATTAATGCAATTTTCGTAGGGATGTCTAATGTTTTCAAAAATAAAATACTGCCTAACATGGGCCGGAAAATGTTACTTTCTTGATGTGTTTTTTTTTAATTGGTTTTGTTTATCATTTACAAATAAACATACAAAAAATCAAATATTTTATTTTTTGTAATTTTAGGAAAGTGTAGAAAACATAAATGATTCTGATTAAGGTTTTAATGAAACTTTATATGAATATGAATTGAATCCTTGCGAAAGACATAGAATACTTTTTATCGGGATAAACTGAAGTCCACATGCAAAAACTAGTTATTAATTAAGTACAACCTGTAACATAATTACCTTTTAAGTTCGCAGTGCTGTGTGCTCCACCCTGGGGTGGAGCACACAGCACTCCACCCCAGGGTGGAGCACACAGCACTGCTCCACCCCAGGACTTCAAACTTTTGGACTTATTTTTTGTTCGGTGTTTGGTGTTATTATGTGCGTGTAACAATAGTTTTTCTGCTGTTGAATAATCTCTACTCAAACGGGTCTTTCCACCAGCGCCTAGCGAGAAGAGGGCGAGAGGAGGCCTTGCAACCTGAACCCGCACATGGAGCAGTATATACATACCTTCTTTTTGGTGCGACGTGATAGGAAAGTATGTACATGTAATGTTTGTTACATTTAGGGTTGTCACAACTTTCTAACATTTTAGTTTTGCACGGGAATTTTAAATACGATATATTCAACCATTGCACAAGTAAATTAATTTACATGCTTGCTAGAAATAAACCTGCCGCGTACTTATAATGCTGTTCAGTTATTCCCTGTAGATGATAATACAAGTTTTCACATATTTTCAACAGCATTTTATTCAAAAGTTTTCCAAAATAGCCTCTCTGTCTGTCAACCTGTTGGCCAAGTGGCTAGTGATTCTAACATCGAAGTCAAAGGCCAGGTTCAGATCTCGCAATGTGCAAACTTTGTATGATAAGCAGACATTTTTGTTTTCGAGTCATGGTTGTCTATCGTCAGTTGCAGATTCTCTTGGGATAACTAACATGACTTTTCAGTAGAAGCATTTGAAGTTTTTTTCGTGATAAATTGAACATAGCTTTTTTTGTATATGACCTTTTCTGTTTTTTTTTTGTCTGAATAGCGCAAAGCTTACTGAATTTTCAGTCCATATATGAATTTTGTTCTTATGAGCCCTATTTTTAGAAATAAAGTTCTATAACACCAATTGTTTTTCATACTCTCGACTGTTACTCCAATTTGAACTTAAGATTTCTTGAAATATTTCAGATTAAACTGGTTGATAGTTTGTAACAAAAATAGTTATGACAATTCATTTTGATGTAAAGAATGGTGTGTACTATGTGGGTTGATGTAACTTTAAGTTAAGGTTTATCAAGGTTCAGTCATCAATAAATTTCACTATATTTTTTAATTTATTTGTATAGGATAAAAAAGTGGAAATCCTTAGGGAAGAAGAAACTAAATTTTGTCAGCTACAGCATAAGGCACGAAGTCTAAAATCTCGGATGAGGCTCTTCGGTTTATGGACAAACGATGGGAACAACAGCAAGCCACAACGTTCGAAAAAGAAGGATCTCATTTCAAACAAAGAAACGGTAAGCTGGTGCGTCGTGACCTATGCTTGAGTAGATCCCGTCTGACGTAGCTTAAGACCAATAATAGCACAACCGTCGTCTCTAAGCCGGAGATCCTTTCTGAGATCGAAAAATTCTATGGCCGATTGTACGACTCGCATGCTTCTAGACCCAAACCCAGCATAGAGGATTCCTGCGCAATACTAACTCGCAACTGTAATGACGAACTGCCCGACGTCAGCCTAGACGAGATTGAGATGACGTTCAAACAACTTAAAAATAAGGCCCTTGGAGAGGATGGAATAACTTCGAAGCTCTTGAAAGCAGGGGGAAAGTCTGTACTTTGAGAGCTTCCGGGGTTATTTAGCACCGCTCTTAACAGTGCAAGAACTCCAGAGGCGTGGCGCAGGAGTTAAGTATTTAGTATTCTTTAAAAATGGGGATTAAACTCTTTTAAAGAACTAGGTACCGACCTATTTCACTCTTGAGACGCGTTTATAAGTTATTTTCGAGGGTCAACTCAAAAAATCTCGCAACAAGACTATGAATTTCAGAATCCTGAACAGGCCAGGTTTCGTGGCAGATTTAGCACCATAGACCACATACACACAGTGACGCAGGTTATACAGATGTCTGAAGTGTATAAGCGGCCCCTGTGTCTTGCTTTTTTGGACTATGAGAAGGCCTTTAATCTCTGGTGGTTCTGGAAGTCGTTGCAGCGGTGCCAAGTGGACTGGCGATACATCGAAGTGCTGAGATTTTTGTAAGAATATGAGTAAGTACAAAATCAGCAGTCTAAATATGTCCAACTGCGCAGGAAAGTGAAACAGAGAGACGTTATATCCCCGAAACTGTTCACTGTGCCTTAGATGATATGTTTATGATGATAGATTGGAAAGTAATGGGCATTAATAACATCTCACACTTTGCGGACCATATCGACTTAATGGCAGAGTCGCTGCAAGACTTGCAAATTATGCTGACCAACCTAGTTGATGATTCTCGACGAATCGGTCTCAGAATGAACATAGACAAGACCAAGATCATGTCAACTATCTTATTGACCGGAACCGATTGCAGTCAATGGTATACCTACCTGTTGAATTTGTCCAAAAATATGTTTACCTTGGGCAAATATTGCAATTGGGTAAGAACAACTTTGAGAAGAAAGCCAACAGAAGAATTTCTTCTGTCTTTTTAATCAAAATATTAATTTTTCGCATGTTTTCTTTTACTATTAACTTTTTATACTTTTGTATGTACTTTTACCAGTGAGCCAGTGATCCATCAGGTTTCAACAGTGGTGGCAGTGAGGGGCGGCAGAAGTTTACTTCGACCGATTTCCTTCCTAAGAGTCTTCCTGCAGGTTAAAACCTGCAAGAAGACTCTTAGGAAGGCTAATTTGGTCACATAGGTCGAATAGGGGCCAAACTGGCTTCATACCCAGCGGGTAGCAAATCTTTTTGGTCCCTGGCCAAGTCGGCAACATTGAATTTTTGTTTCTTAACCCGAATATCAGAGGATTTGCGCATTCGAGCATCAGCCCAGTCCAGATATTCCTTATGTTTTAGAGCCACAGCACGACTACAGTCGGATCCAAACCAAGGCTAAGCTTTGCTGAGAAGAGGCTTATCATTGAATGGAATGTAATATTCTATTGCCTGACATATATTACCTCTGTAACAGCAGACGCGCAAGTCGATGGGTCCTGGGAAGTGAAACATGTTTGCCGCCAAGGATACGATGCAAAGAATTGTCGCATCTCGTTCCAATCTGCTGAGTTGTATCTCCACACGCGTCTATTACCTTTACGGCTCGGATCAGGTGGGGAATTCACAGAGACGGACTTAACCGGACGTTGATCAGAGCTAACAAGAGGTGGGGATACTGACACGGAGTGTCGGTCTGTTCAGTCGACATCAGCAGGTCAAGATAGTGCGCAGTGTCACCGTCACGGTCAGGTACCCATGTCGGCTCATGCACCAGCTAAGCGAGATCTAACGCTAGAGCAAGTTTTCGCGTCTCTCTACCAGCATGGTCGATTTTCTGGTATGGGACAAGCCACTTTGTGGTGGGCGCTAAAATCCCCCAAAAACACCAATTGAGCAGACTGGTAACGCTGTTGGGCCACACCAGCCGCCTCACAGAGATAGTCTACCAATAAAGTCGTCCCCCGATCTCCGCTGTGAGAACGGTACACTCGGGCATAAATAATTTTCTCTATGCCCGTGTCCATCAGCACCCAAATCACCGAGAAGTTAGGGTGCTCAATATTTCAGAGACGCAGACAGCATATGTCATCACGGACGTTCATTTGCCGTTGAAACTTATTTCTTCTTTGGACTTTTTTCATGATTAGTGTGAATAGGTTGGACAAGTAATAGCATAGGAGATGTTGGAATAGCTAACCCACGGAAGTCAAGGCATAACTACGACTTTGGAGAACTTGCGCGGAGACTGCGGGGACGCCCGAACTCCCCTGAAATAATTCATCAGTTCCTCACATCCGGTCGCCAGCCGGCCCAATGAATCATTTCAGGATTTTTCACAAGCGGCGGGGCAGCCTTTCGTAGCTGGCTAAACTACTACTTGGGCCCCCTACAACTTGCGGTCGGCCAGCAGAGAACACTGTGCTTCGGATCCCGCTACCCTCCGAAGCAAGGCCTCCGACGCCGAAACACCATGATTCCGATCACGGTCCACCCTTCCAGCACAACTGTATCCTATACTCATCCGGACAGCTTCCCTGAATATAATTATGGAACACGACATGTCTTTTGGCTTTGACCAGGGGGTGGTAAAATAAAAAGCCGGCTGCTGAAGCCTACCGGTGATTCGGTTGCTCTTTTGGCACCACCCGAGGGTCACGTGTAGGACATCGAGAGCTAAATCCTACGGACGCGAGCAAACAATAAACCCTCAACATGTTTTATCAGTTACTCCAATTGAACGTGCACTGGCAATCAATTCGTATTTTAGTATGTTTATCTGTTGTCTATTACCCATAGTAGAGGATATCCTACTCGTAGTTTGGAGCTAGGTAATTGGTGTGAATTGCCCTAAAATGTAACAATTAATATATATTCATTTATACCTATTAATTTTTATAAAATTGATTTATTATACTGTTATAGTAGGTATTCTAGTTACGGAGTACAATCTTAAGTATAATAAATATATATAATATATTCATCTTAGTTCAATACTAACAGAATGTGACCGTGTAATATTATTTTTATAGTTATTGTTCAAAATAAAACTTGGCGTCGTTGCTTCCGTAAAAACATTTTAAAACCATTCTTTGCCGATAAACCTGACAGTTAAAATCGGGATAATACCCCCATTTTTCATCTGTAGAGTGTGAACGAAGCGACGCTTCTCCGCTCCGGTCCTCCCCGAGCGAATTGCACCTCAGGGTATGAATTTAATCTCAGAATCCGCGTGTCAGATTCTTAAGATCCGTCACTACGCAGCTATTCGCGTTTTATTCTCTTTACTTCACGCCTTGTTTTTGTTACGAGTAAATTTATAAGGGAATCCGGGGATGAATGTTGAATTTACCGCTGTTTATGGCAGTGCTAATATTTTATATGATTCGCAATTGAAAAATGTGGAAATGTTTTGAACATGGCTGTTGAGTATTCTGGATGTACTCTACTAGAATTTTACTCGTATGTCAAAGCGGAAGTCTAATAAGGTATTAATGTTATGTTTAATTTTGTCCCGAGTATTTGTTATTCTTTAAACTGCAAAATGCTTTTGTATAGAAGCACACATCCCACATCCCCATCCCCAGTAACATATAAACGTGAAACATTGTCTGTTTGTTTGTTTATTTCTTTGTTTGTTTGTTTAAGGCGTTTTCATGCCAAAACGTCAACATCGATTTTGATAAAAATTTGTATGTAGATATTGTGTACAACAGATACCAATATATGGTACTTTTATCTCGGAAAAATTAAAATCGCCACGAGAATATTACGATTAATACAGATATAAACCTAGGATACATTTATCCCGGAAAACTGAAACTTACACGGGAGATCGGAAAATTTTAGGTAGATTGGTTTAATTCACTTTAACACGATAAACGTTTTTAATGTAAATAAACTTATACAATGATACATTTAATGTATTAAAAGATAAAGAATAAAATAAAACCGTGGAGCGAGTCGAATTTCTATTACTCCGGTTACGCTACACCCCACGACTTTATTTTATTTATTAGCTTTAAGTAGATAAATTATCGGCATCATTCTTAAGTTTCTGTACAATAAAACTGTTTAACTTAAAAACCTTTTTTTCACTTGTTTTATTTCAAGATTTACGTGTATTTTTTTTGTTGTTTCTAAAGTGTACTGTGTTCTAGTTGTGAAGCCCTTTCATTTTATACTCATATCGTGGGGATGGAAAAAAAGTATTCCGCCATTTTGTGGTAGCCGTCATAGATTTGGAACGATACTGAATATACATAATAAGTACTGTCATCAGAACTAAAGGGGTGTACCAAATATCAGATCAATCGATCAAAGAGGAAGGGAGTAAAATTTCAATTACTAAATTTGACCCAAAAAAAAACAAACAGGGCAAGCTAAATAAAAACGTTCCATAACAATACTTTTAATCTCAAAAAAATATGAAAATTCTGTGGGAAAATTGTGAGTCTAAAACGGCTTAACTTTATAATGATGAAATTTTGAACATACAGGTATTTTAAGTACTATAAATTTGATTAGTTGTACTCGCTTTCAAATGGAAATGGCTGAACCAATTATAAAATAAAAATAGGTGTGGTCATTGAGGTAGTACATCAATGGGTGTAGTACGATATAAAATACTTTTATCCCAGAAAATAGAAAAGTCTCACCGAAAAATCGTAAAACCTAATTAAAGTAATTTGCAAACAGACGAGTCATGCTGAATTCACATTATTTATGTCACAACACTCTAGAAGAGTTGTACCATTTTTTTTGTAAACGCAATCAAACTGTGAGAAACACCAACAATATTAATGCTTGCCGACGCCATATTAACCACAGACTAGATAGCGATACTACGTATATTGACAGTATATGGAATTCAGCGCCAGGAGGCAGAAATTGGAACAAAATGTAAATAAATTTAATAAATTTTCACTTTTTAATTATATTTTTTAATGATAGTTTTTTTTTAATTATATTTTTCTTATTTTCACTTTTTTATTGCTTTTTTATCGGTTTGTGAGCTACCCTGAAAGTTTCAGCCGGAAAGCTAATCGGGAAGTGATCAAAATTCGAATTGCAACATTCCAGGACAAAATACATAGATACATAGATACACACATACATACATACAAGTGAAGTTAAATAAAAGCTTTTAAAATATAACTTTATTTAAATGAATAGCATAGGTAAGTAGTTAAACGGTATCGATCCAAATCATTTGCCTATAGCTGTTTGATTGAACGGTTGTATGTCATTCAGGCCATTAGTTGAATGGTGCCTGTTGACGAGCGCAACAGTAACCTACAAGTACATGTGTTGACGAGCGCAACAATTGCGTTAATGATAACAACCTAACTAGCTATAAGCAGTAATGTATAGAATCTTAGAAATTAAGATTATAAAAGAAGCGCACTGAAACCTACAAATGCATGGGAATAGGTAGGTGAAAAGTAGCGACACACGAAAATGGGCATAGGTGTTATATTTAATTTGCGCCAATCGGCATATTGATAGGTTAACGCGTAAGCGAGATATTAATTATTTTATAAAGGGCTCAGAAAACAGGTAAACGTAGTTTAGGATTTACGTGCCATCCCTTATGACGACTATAAGCATACGGGATGGCCACGTACCCTTTTAGGTGAATAAATGGAAGCATGCAGCCACTGAGAAGCTGAAGTTCTCTGTGATTACATGGAGATCGGTACAGGTTGGCTCAGGAAGAGCCCCGCTTTGCAAGGGTACTGATTTGCAATGCAGGGCGAACCTGAGCTAATCTAAATGGTAATCTTCACTGGTAATCGGTAAAGGTAATAGGAAATACAGGCAGTAAGAGCGAGAAGAGGCTCAATGGGAGAAGCTCCTCTGAAATCAGTCAAGGGTGTCAACTTGCGATGAATCATACTTAGGAATGTCGTGAAATGGGACAAAATTTAGTTAGCGGCCTAAAGTTCGGGTACCGTCTCTGTACGAGTGCGAGGAGTTCACAAGATCGGAAGTTCTCCTCGCACCCGTAGCAAAGCAATAAAACTTAGGCTTCCTTTACGGTACGGATTCGAGGTACGACCGTAACCTACTTCTGGGTCTATTTTTTGATCCTGTTTTTGAGCGTGGAAAAGTTTGAGCCTAGAACAAAGGCGCATGCCACGAAATGAAATGAATCGCCCAATGGGAGAGCTTCGACACTTTTACGTTTTGTATAAATACCCATACTTCGTAAAATCGGTGTGCATTATCGTCGTAGTACCTGATCGCAGTAGCCGTCGATGCAAGAAGCTCTCCCATAAGTGTCCAAAGTTATTGTATAGCACCACTAAGTTTATTACGGCTCCGTAGCCAACATTTAAAATCGGTTACAAAAACTAATATATTTGTACCATCCTTGTTTGTCGTGACAATAAACCAACCATATTGTGAACAAGTGCGTTTCCGTTTCGTCCTCCTATCCTGAGCTCACCGAAGTCTCATTTCTCTGCAACTGGGACCCCGCACCTACGTGAGAGTCCGCAACAGTGCCACATTCACTGAAAAGGCTTGCCAGTGAATTAAACGGCGGATTAAGCTATCTGCCGGCGACATTTACATAACGCACGTATGTGTATATTATCATACCCTTTTTAGTTTTCAGTACACAGGTACCGACCACCTTCATTCAAATTTTCCGTTCGGATAAAGCAAGGAGCGAGATGAGCACGCTCTCTTTATATCCTTCTGATTATACGGAAGCACGTTCACTGGATTTGCCACTGATGATACGAACAACTAGAATTCAAATATCATTTTGAAAATATATAATATCTTTACTGTTTCTACCAGCCATAAGAGAGCTTTGCTCCAGGCTCGTACAAAGCATTTTTGAAATAGTTCGTCGTTAGTTTTTCAATACCTAGATGCCGATAGAATAATGCGAAAACATGGTTTTTAGAATCATTATTGTCTGTTTGTTGCAGTTTTCAGAATTGTTGTCTATTTGTTTGTTACCTCAACATTCAAACAAATATCGGAGAGATTTTGATTCCAATTTGTCATTTGGTAGCTTTTGTAAAACCACATAATAAATTATAGTACTAAGGTAAAACCTAAAAAAGTGTATATTTCATACAATAAATCTGAATAACCTGAAAGTAGTACAACAATTAAAAAAATAATTAAATTCTTTCGTTAGGGTTTTGATAACAGAACATACGAGTATATCAGGGTTTTAATAGATAAATAGCAAAAACTTTTTTGTAAGCGAATGTTTTAACAAAGAAAATCACTAATCTTTAATTGTTTGGTTTCTTTGGCCGAAGCTGCGGCTTAAGGCTTGTATATTTATCGATATGACTTTACTAGCCCTGCCCATGGCTTTGCCGGCGTGGTAATTTCTTTGGGTTATGTTTCCTGTGTTATTCCAGGACCAGAAGTACCTGTAAAGTACAAAATACCGAATTTCGTTCAGCGGTCAAATAGTTTGTTATCGAATGCTCGACTTCTACTCGTCGGATTGGGATACCAAGGTTTAGTCTTTGAGTGAAAACCTAAGCTATCGAACAATGAAAAGGCATTGCAATTGGTTTATTAGTTTTTACGTGATTCGCGAACAAACAGACAGACAAACAATCATACACGATTTAAAAAAGTTATATTGTTGCTCCGTAGCTTATTTTAAGTACCATCAGCACAAGATACGGCTTCAAAACTATTTCGTTTGCAGCAAAAAGGTACAGAAACGTGGTGACCATAAACTATGCCCCGCCTTTATTGTTTTACTAGCTGTACCCGCGGCTTTGCACGCGTGGTCTTTCTCTAGATTAAGTAAGTAGTATTTTGATGTACTATTCCAAGACCTAAAATACCAATATACTAACATTTGATCAAAATTCCTTCAGTTGTCAGTAACTTTTTATCGATTGCTCGGTTTCTACTCATCTGATTGAGATACCAAGTTACAGTTTTTAAGTCAAACCGCAAGCTATCCATCAGTGAAAACCGCATCGCAATCGGTCTAACAGTTTTTACGTGATGCGCGGACAAACAGACAAACAAATAGAAATACACGAATTAAAAAAATGGTATATTCTTGTTCAATAGCTTATTTTAAGTACCATAGACCTTTTTTTTAAATTATCTTAATTGTACAGACACTTCGTTTTTATTGCATTATTATAAATATAGATTACAAGTCCGTCTGCAAAAATGTTAACATCTAGGCCACATCTAGGCCACATCTGGTCATAGAAAGTGCTGCAAATATAGATCTAATTAAATGGGGGAAGATGTACCTACGCTTTAATATAACGTAAACAAAATCTGGACTAGATACAACTACAGGCAAGCACATCCACACAGCTACATTCCCACCGTCGCACTTCATGTGATACAACAAAGATACAGAAGCATACGCAGACTGTTGCATGAATGAGTGTCCTGCTAACACGCATTATAAAACGCCTCTCCGATAGTGTCGAAGGCCAAAAAGGCCAATTGTGTGATTTGCACCTAATTTATAAGGTCTACACCCGATGAGCTGATACCTCATCTTCCTACTTTTAACTAGATGAAATCTGATATAATGATAATTACAGTAATTATAAATCGGTGATCAATCATACTTATTACAAAGTTTGCGGAGTTTGTATACAAGAGATGTTTGTTTGTTCAGGGTAACTTTATTACGACTTCGAGATTAGAATAATAAAAAACTCTCGTTGACTTTAATGTTTCCAATTCACCAACAGGATACAAAAAAAAACACACACACACACACACACACACACACACACACAAAAAAGCTTTTGTAATTTTGCACCAAACTTACTATTGGTGTATTTTTATAAACAAAAGATAGTTAAGTGGGGTAGAGACTGGTCACTGTACCTCCCCCCCCCCCCCCCGCTTCACCGTGGCTTCGCCCACCACGGTGAAGCTAAGAGGAACCCGGGGCCGCGCTGGCAGGGTGTCGCCGGCTGGCCCCATGGAGGGGCCGCTTCACTGGGCTTTGCTCCTCAAGCCCACGCTGAAGTGGCCACAGTAGGTTGCGGTGCTGTATGGGCGGCATCGCAACTGAGGTGGGCCGCGGTGTTGTATGGGCAGCACCGCGGCTGAGGGAAGAGAGACCGCGGCGGGAGAGAAGTGTCGGTGATAAGGTGCGCCGCTCTTCCTACCTTCCGCGGCCTCGGCGGGGCCACCACCGTTTGATGGCGGACGCGGTGGGGCCGCAGGGGAAGAGGAGTGCCGGTACAACGGTTCGCCGCTCTCCCTATCCTCTGCGGCCGAAGTGGCTGGCGGTGGGGCCACTGAACCGACCCATCGCAGGGGGACCTCAAGCGTCCCGACGCGGGGATTTCGTCTGGCGCTCATTTGCGGGTTGGTCCCCGGGTGGTTGCGGCGTACTATGTGTACTGGTGCGTCGCAAGGGGGGTATTCCTCAGAGGCGGGTCCGGAAATGGACAGCCGCGGCGGGTTCGCGGTCGTGTGCGTAAGCGTTCCCGTGTTCCCGTCGTGAGCGGCAGTGGAGGTACACCATGGGGTTTTAGTGGGTAGTACGGGCAGTCGCCAGTGAGTCCCACATAACCACTGGGCCTTCCTTGGGCTCAGTGGTATGCATAAACGCATTTCCCCATGTAAAAAAAAAAAAAATTATGGTCACTGTACCTACTAACCGTTATGGTGGTAAGTCGTATCCTTGACTTGACTGATAATACCTTAGAGCATTTTTGTATCATCTTTATTGTACA
The DNA here is from genome assembly GCA_946251855.1 of Alsophila aescularia. Lineage (NCBI taxonomy): Eukaryota > Metazoa > Arthropoda > Insecta > Lepidoptera > Geometridae > Alsophila > Alsophila aescularia. The sequence continues at coordinate 16,500,696 of OX276378.1, forward strand.
GAATTTTTGGGACTTATTAATTGTAAGCTTTATTGTAAGTACCTATAGTAGATATATTGATAAACTTTGAGCAAAGCATAGAGCTTAACTGTTTGTTTTTTTCTAGAAATGTTCACCCAATTATTTTCTACACACTACAGTGCCCCAGTGCTTTAAACAGATCGGATTCTTATTAAAATACTATTGAAATTCCTCTCGAGGCAATTTAATTTTAAAGCTACATTGAAAATTGTCAAAAGATTTCTAAAGATGATACGAAGAAGGTTTTTTACGCGAAGATTCTTAAGTTGACTTTCGTTAATTATTTTTTATTTGAAGTTCCAGTGTGGCTCGCCGATATTTAATCAAAATTGGTTCAGTAGCTTTTTAGTAAAACCAATTAAAGTAGTTTTTTTGGTTAAATAATATTAAAAATTTGTGAACTTCAAAAAACATATAAAAATCAATTTCCAAGGAGACTCAATCTTCTCCTTCCAGAAAATATGTAGCTGTATGGAAGTTTTACTTCCACTGCACGGAGGTAACGTAATAAACTAATAAATCATAAGTGCATTAGCTAGAGTGTCGTGCAAGGCGCTTCGTTAAGAAAAACAAACCCTACAAGCGTGCAGGACATGTTGTATCAAGCTGCAAGGGTAGTTGGGTAGTGGGGTAGTTAGCTTTTGCGAGAGTTCAAACTTATTGAATCGTGAAACTTTAATTTCGCAGGTTTAAGCCTCAAGATTTGAGATTGAAAAAAAAACGATAGCAATTCCGATCTTGCCCCGCGTAGACAAGATTTTGTAACTAGTCCAAAGAAACCGTACAGTTGTTCGGGATTAAATGTATTTTTTAAAAATTATAACTGGAGTTACTCACGTATTCATTTTCAACGACATCAGGGGGGGGGAGGTAAACGAAATAAAATAAAAAAAACGTATATTAGTGTTATTCCTGAACATAAAGTATCTACATTCTAAATGTCATCTTCGCTCAGCCACAGTGCTCAGTGGTAACAAACATTCATTTTAGCAATAAATGCCAAAAAGTCTGTACAAAAATATAAATAAAAAAGTGGTCTATGGTAAGTACGTAGAATAAGCTACTGAACAAGAAAAAAAATATTTTTTTAATCGTATCTGTCTGTTTATCTGTTTGTATGTTTGTTTGCGCATCACGTAAAAACTAATGAACCGATTGCAATGCGGTTTTCATTATTGAATAGCTTAAAAATCGACATAAATACTGGTGTACTTGGTATCTCAATCTAATGAGTAGAATTGATAAACAAGTACAGATAAAAAAAAAACACGGCTCCTCCCACCCCCCATACTTCTATTAAATCAAAGAACCATCTCCATCTCCATCCATCAGCTTTCAAACATAAAAAACCGCATCAAAATCGGTCCATTCGTTTGGGAGCTACGATTCTAACCCCCTTCACCCCCTTCCCCCATTATAGCAAAGAACCAACTCGTTCAAGTCAGCTTTCAAACATAAAAACCACATCAAAATCGGTCCATTCGTTTGGGAGCTACGATGCCACAGACAGACACACACACTCTCTCTCTCTCTCACTCACACACACACTCACACACACACACACACACACACGCTACTGACCCCTCAGAAATGACCAGGCAGGCAAGGCCGCGGGCATAGCTAGTTTATAATATTTGTAAGATTTTATTCTTTTGTAGCTTTTTGTCTTTTTGAATACAAATACTCTAAATGAATTTGACTGTTTAAGTGCAGTTTTAAAGCCATGGTAACCTAGCGGTTTACTAGTGCGACGTAGAATCCAACGATATAACGGTCCTAGGACCGAACCCGGTATCGTTGGATCATTCAAGTCATTGGTGGTTTTTCTAGGTTCGGTACGCACCAATGACTTTTCTAAGTGCGGTTTTCTATCGCTCCGTGCTCTGGAGGGCATGTCAAGCTGTCGGTCCCAGCTGTCATTGATTAATGCCATGTCAGAGGCCCTCGGGTGGCCTGATAAACTCTGACACCAGAACCTAGCATACGACAAGCAAGCAAGTGCATACATATATTTTGTATTGAAACTCACATTAAAAATACAATTGCTATTTTCTAAAAGGGATATTAGGTAACTCGTGTGGGTCCAGACATGGGATTATAACTTGCAGTAACAGCGGGACAATGAATTTGAGTGGGATCCTAGCTAGCAGTCGCGACGGGTATCATAAAAGTTCAGACGTCGGGAATCCCGCTCGATACATTAGCCTGCGTCTGCGAATGTGACGGATTTCATAGTGTTGCCAAGTTGGGATACAGTAACATAATTGTTGATACATATAATTGTTTTAACGAAGTACGCTCTTATAATATTTGAAACTAAACGATAATAACGACACAGGTAAGCCGTTTCAATTACTCAATTCTAAAAAGAGGATCTACTACTAGGTTCCCTTTTTCCTGTAAATTGACTCCAATACCAAAAGTTAATTGAGATCTGATCAATTATTGAATGAAAGTTAACCGAATCGAGATTGAAGTGTATATTGAATAGAATTTGGCATTCTGAATCAATTTATGGTGTCTCCTGAGTAACGTCTAAACCGCCAAATCTAAACGTTCGACCAAACATCGAATCGATAGTTGCGGTCACGCTGTATCTGATCAGCGTCTAAAATTATTATATTCAAGCATACAGACGACTAAAAATTAAAATATATGCGTAACAAGGTGAACACTAACAATACATCGAAGGTTCTATGATCAGTTGGAGTGAGTGTTGGAAGATAGCCTGGAGCCACCATAAGCTCAATTCTCGGTTATATTACAATAAAATTTGCATTTCGAGCAACGTTTGACGTTATTTTCCATGAGATTTATGGTAAATTAGAACTATTGAATACATTTTATTAGATAAAGGCTTCTCTATGAATCAATTTAAAAGAATACTTGTGAGTTTCAATTTACGAGTGAATAATTTAGGTAAGTTTGGTTTTCGCGTTATTCGTATTTGGTGTTTTGCGAACTTGGCATAATGAGAATTTGGCAGTAAGCGTACCATTTTACGTCTATGGGATTTTACGTTTTTGGTGTATTGCGTCGAAAGGCTTGTACCGGCGTAGACTATCAATTGAAATATTGTTAAAAAGCGAACCAGTCGGATTGTAAAAGAAGTGAACTTTTGACGTTTAGTTGTTGATTTTGATGTAAAGATACTTACGTACAATTTGTCTAAGGTCCCGGCAGAAATAATCGGCAGTAAAAGTTTCCCCGTCGACATTGTATATTGCACACATCCAGATGCAGCGTAATACGTATCTACAGGACGAGTTGTTTAACAGGGGCTAATCTAATCCTTGGCAGCTGTGATAACCGTAGAATAGGTAGACCGTAGATAGATAACATATAGAGATAGAAAAAAATATTCTTAAAATCACACCATAACATATAACATACTAGCTTTCGCCCAATAGTTTGATGGTTTTTTGATGTTTTTTGACAGACTTGTTATTTCGTTTCCATGGCAACCGTTTCTTACAGCGAGTAATCAACATTTTCCAGTTTTCCCATGGAAACTTACAATTTTCCGGTATAAAAAGATCCTATGTTTTATTCCACAGTATAAGCTGTAAAAGCTGTAAAATCTCCATTCCAAATATCATCAAAATCCGTCCAGGCGTTATCGCGTGAAAGCTCCCCAAACAAACAGACAACGTTTCACTTTTATATATTGGTACGGATATACAATACAATGCAATAGCTCTTTATTGAACACAATCACAATAGAAACTAAATATTAATTAGACATAAAATCTAATGTAAAATCTATAGGCGGCCTTATCGCTATTAGCAATTTCTTAGAGGCACTTTGGATTTTGAACTTTTTTTTTTATATACCTATCGTTTCTAAAAATGTAGCGGATCAAAAAGCTCTTTATGTTGACAACTATATAATTTTCAGTGTAATTAAATAAATGGTTTTAAAATAAGAAGTCAGTTCCATTTCAAAATAACAGTATTTCGTACCCACACTTGAATAATAAGATAATAACTATAGTCACACTAATCAAAATTGAATGCAGTATACTATAGAGGCCGGAGAGGCATAAGTCCATAATCAATGTCGAGAATTGTGGCCAGCCTCCTAAATCGTGTAGGCCTAGAATCTCTGCGTAGTTTCCGGCTGAGCTGACCACATTTCCTTAAAGCAAGACAGCAAAACTGACCGCAGGATTCAGGCACACCTGAGACAAGCGAGACCAGCTGTGCTTTGTAATCCTGGGCTTTCTAGCGCCTCAACCTCTGAATCAAGTCTGCACTGAATGTTTAAGCCGCTTGATCCAGCCTTACTAGGTTGCAGACATTGAAATACAACAATGCAACTAAGTGACTGCTTAGGAACTGATACCTTATGTACTCGTAGAAAATACGTGTGACGATGTCAAACCTCTTCCAACATAATCATACTCATTTGATAGTTAGTCTATATTAATTCTAAATTCAAATAACCTGTCATTCCTACATTGTCATGGATTGTCTCATCTCGATGGAGACGGGAAAAAGTTTGCAAGAGTTGTAATTATATATTTACTTGTTTCCTCTATCCTTGGCGATTTATAAGTTTAATATGCATCTCACTATAGTATTACAACGTGTTTGCTACTAAGACTTAAACATTTCGATGTAGATACCAGTAAAAATGTGAGTTAAAATAAACCTAACTAAGTTTATCTAATCTGTGACTTCTGTCTTCACTTCTTCAAAAATAGCAAGATCTTCAAGCGAATTCAGCTGCGAGCCTATTATCTGCTTTGAGATGGAATATACTATCCCACAGTTACATCCAAAGATAAAAGGATAGCTCGCACCACTAAGATTCTTCTGCACCTACTATATATTATTGTGAGCAAGGAGTCCCTTTAAGCTGGTAGACACCCTCGGGGACCTCCCAGCATATAAGTATAACAAAACAATAATAAAAAAACTGTTGTCTTCGATTTGTGAGCTACCCTGATAGCAGGATAGCTAATCGGGCAGAGCTTAAAATTTGAATTGCAAGATTCCAGGACAGACAAAAATGCATAGATACATAGATAGATATATAAAACAAGTTAAGTTAAACAAAAGCTTTTATAAAATAGTTTCCTTGGGTAAATAATTAGTTCGATCCAATGGATTCACGTGGATGGAGCGATACATGTAGCTACTTTAGTATGTTAGAGTAGAGGTACCTATGTGGTTCAAAACGATTTCATGAAATATTGAATATGGTGGGCCTCTTACGCAAGAGTCCGCCTGGAGAAGTAACACACCTTTGTCAGATATTCAACCGCCAAGCAGTAGTGTGAAACATTTCTGTGTTTCGGTTTGAAGGGCAATGTTTCCAGCGAAATTACTGGGCAATGAGACTTAACAACCAATGTCTCAGGGTGACGAGTGCAGTGCAGTGACGCTCAAGACTTTGTAACCAAGGTTCTGGGTGGCAAATGTTATGGACAGGCGCGACGCTTGCAATCAGGCGAGCGACCTGCCCGTCTCGTCATACATAATACAAAATAAATTTAAAAAAAAAAGTTACTCCGCTGTGAAAACAGTAGGGGTTAGCTGGGCCGAATGTATGGGCCAGTTTCCCACTGAAAAATAGTAGCGTGGTAAACTCAACACAAGCTAGTTTTAAAAAAGTTATAAAGAACTGTACAGAAATTAAATACATTTACATTCATGGCTAAATTTATAAGTGCCAATGAGACGTCTCATATCCCATAATCATCAAAACGAAATTTAAAAAAAAAATAGGTTCAACCAGTCCTCACACACACACACACACACACACACACACACACACACACACGCACACGCACACGCACACGCACACGCGCACGCGCACACGCGCACGCGCACACGCACACGCACGCGCACGCGCACGCACGCACGCACGCACGCACGCACACACGCACACACGCACACACGCACGCGCACGCATGCACACACACACACACACACACACACACACACGCACGCACGCACGCACGCACGTACGCACGCACGCACGCACGCACGCACTCACGCACGCACGCCCGCACGCACGCACGCACGCACGCACACACGCACGCACGCACACACGCACACACGCACGCGCACGCGCACGCACGCACACACACACACACACACACACACACACACACACACACACACACCCCCCCTTGTCCGCGGCTTTAATAATACGCGGACCTTTACAAAAATCCAGGTTATGCGGGCCTACCTTTTCCGTTGCTTTAGCGAAGTGTTAATACCGTACGAAAAGTAACCTATCTCTGTCCAACACAATTCTCTGGTCAGAATTTCTATACACTCGAAAAGGACAGAGATATTAAATGGTGAACTTTCATACTAAAACCCCGATTATGCGGTCCGTCCGCATAATAAGAAGGCACGAACGCTCTTCACACAAGTCCGCATAATATTCTAAAGTCATACTCTTTTACACAAGGCCCGCATAATATTCATAAGCCATACTCATTTACACACAGACCGCATAATAATCAAAAGTCATACATACCCTTTTACACAATGCCCGCATAATATTATAAGTCACACTCATTTACACACTGACCGCATAATAATCAAAAGTCATACTCTTTTACACACTGTCCGCATAATAATCAAAAGTCGTACTCTTTTACACACTGTCCCCATATTATTCGAAAGTACTCTCGTATTTTACACACAGTCCGCTCAGTATTCTAAAGTCGTACTTACTATTTAACAAACACTGACCGCATAATATTCTGCCATGTTCTATTACACAGTAAAACCTTAAATCCCGATTATGCGGACCTACCGTATAAGAAAAAGCCACGAACTCTCTAAACACACTGTTTGCATAATATTGTAAAATCAGACCCTTTATAACACTTTCTGAATAAATATAGTAATATAGATAAATTTGCTTACACAAAATCGTCCTTAACGACAATAATATATTTCAAAATCATACGTTGCACGTTGTTTTGGTCACGCACTGACAAAACGCAAGATTCAAATCGCCCGCTAGTTTTCCGACCCGTCCCGTACCGCAACTGACTATCGTCAGCTTTTAAATTTGTAATCGACTTCACAAAAGAAGGTTATAAGTTATAATTATGTTCGATTGTATGTTTTTTTTTTGTGTATGTTCTCCGATTTCTCCGTCAATTACGTTCAGATTATAAAAAAAAAAAAAAAAGTGTTTGCATGTGTATACTCTCGAGGTGGTCTCATATAAATTGCATCAAAATTGGTTAAGTAGTCTTTTGAAATTAAATAGATTAGTCTTAAATTGTGTTTATATTACCTTTAATCTCCAAGATTTTATTCATTAGGGTAGAATTTCAGAGTAGTCTCATATAAACTTCATCAAAATTGGTTAAGTAGTTTTTTATTAGAAAATCTATATGTTTATTTTTTTTTATGTTTTCTTATATCTTCGGAATTTCTGAACTAGATGATTATTTTTACTTGAAAACAGAGGACATACTGTATACATTAGTTGAGTAGCTTTTTACAAGCTTTTATTCAATACACTGGGTTGGGACAAGTTTGCAAGTACATTAACGACGTCCAATGAAGTTGAAGTTTTGCACACGGGTGTAGTTCTGATGACAATACAATATTATGGTACTGTTGAGCTAGTCTGATGATGCAGCCGGAAAGAAGTCACAGAAACTCCACAATAAAATGATGAAACCCCTTCGAGTTTAGGCTTATTTGATTGGTCTCGATGAGTTTCAGGTCTTTGGTTTAATATTGTTTTAAAAAAGTTTTTATATACTCGTATTTAAAACTTATAAGTCCATTAATTGTTTATGTTTTCTCATATCTACGAGATGTGTAACCATTTTTTAAAGAGTTCCATTCCTGTGAAATCATAGATAGTTTTCGTAAAAACTGATTCAATTGTTTTATATGTAGGTTATTCATCCTTAGTTTTAATGTACTAACGTCAAGTCTAAAGTGAGTTTAATTATTTTCTTTGGCATCATTTTATTTCTTCCGATGTTTGCTTAGGTCACTTAAAATCAAGAAAAAAAAAACAAAAAAAAATAGTCTTCATATTAAAAATGTTCTTTCGTAAACAACCACTAAAAAGAATAACATAATTACGATTGAGCCAGAACAACATGACTTTATCTAAATTACCAATGTTTTAATAATGCAAAAATACAACATAAGATTGAAAGATATAATGAAAGAGTTTATTGAAGGTGTAGAATATTGGTACATATTACAAAAAAAGGATTAAACATTTATGGCATTATTTCCAAAAGTCATTCACGTTTGGAAATAATGTCACAAATCTTTAATAAGAAAAACAAACCCTTGTGCCATGTCTAAGTTAACGATTAAATACAAAAGGTCTTGCATGTTCTTGCATTTTAAATCTAAATAAAGGATGCACATTTTTTTAAATAGTTTGCAAACATATAGTACAAGATAATAGGCAATGTAGTTTATTAATAAAATTTCAATATTTGATGATCAAAATTAGATTGACATCGATTTTATGATTACAACACCGTAATAATCAATTAAAAATATTTTACTAAGCACATTATAATTTGCAACTAATTGGAATTACTACACTAAAAATGGAATTAATAAAAAAACTTCTTTTTTAGTAATGTCATCCAAGTTAGTGATCAAGTGGGGGTTTGCCAATTATTCGAATAAAATAAAAGTTGCCATATCTAAAAACTACTCAACTTTTAAATGTGTAATGTTGTGATCATCTGAACGGAACTGAACTGGTGCATAAACCAGTTGGTGGTCTTTTAACGTTTGTATGTTGACTTTCGTTTTTGGGATAATTTATCTACTTACTTTTTCATTGTCCCTAAAAGTGTTCCCCATTTACAAAATTCTTTTATTTAAACTAAACATCCGTGTTTTATCATCATCAGCCTATATTAGTCCACTGCTAGACGTAGGCCTCTCCTACTGCACTTCACTGAGCTCACTGAGTCTTCAGCTCTTCTCATCAATTTTCTTTCAGCCTCATTTCGCAGGTCATCACTCCACCTGGCCACAAGGCGTCCTACATTATGTTTGCCTAAACGTGGTCTCCACTCGTGTACTTGACAACCCCAACGGTTATCGGTTCTTCGGGAAATGTGACCATCACCACTTTAGCTTGCTTATCCTTAGAGTTATGTAATTAACCTTGGTTCTCGATCGGATATCTTCATTACCAATCTTGTCCTTCAGAGAAACTCCAAGCGTAGCTCTCTCTATAGCTCGCTGAGAGACCTAACATTTGTGGACTAGTTCGACTGTGATTGCCCATGTTTCGGCTACGTAGGTCATAACTGGTAGGACGCACTGATTAAAGACTTTTGTTTTCTTCTTAAAGTTGTTCTTACCTAATTGCAATATTTGCGTAAGGTAAACATATTGCTGGACAACTTCAAGAGGTACACCATTAACTGCAATCAGTTCTGGGTCAATAAGATCGTTAAACATGATCTTGGTTATTATTATCTTGGTTCACTTCGAGACCGATACGTTCAGAAGCATCAACTAGGTTGGACAGCATACTTTGCAAGTCTTGCAGCGACTCCGCTATTAGGACGATATCATCGGCAAATCGTATGTGTGAGATGTTCTTGCCATTGATATAAATGCCCGTGCCCGTATAAACGTCCGTGTTTGGATCACATAAATTCATATGTGTACCAAATTTCAACTTAATCGGTCCAGTAGATTCGGAGCACATTTATTATGACAGACGGACAGACAGACAGCACACGAGTGATCCTATGATTGTTTGGTTTTTATTTGGACGTACGGAACCCTAAAAAACATTTTCAAGACATAAGTAGTTACGTAACTAAAATAAATAAAACATATTTTAATAAAACTACCTATAAAATTCATAGTTTACATGAGCACAACTGCATTTTAGTTCTGGTTCTAATCCGGGAATTCAAGATAAACTTAAAAGCATGTAAATACTGGTACTTTTATTGGCACACAAATCCAAATAGATAAAATTATGAATTTAATAATCTATGGAAGCGCGGTGCAAATGGCGTTGTCACAACTGTCAGTAACTCTCTGCGCTGCCTGCGCTCATCCCGCTGCAACAGAACATACGCTCCAACAAACGTTAAACGTAAAGGGCGCATTTTATAATGAAACGTACGTTTTTTAATTACACACAATCAAGTCCGCATTTTGCATCACCTACGTAATTTAACACAGGGCGAGCGCATAATCAATCGCAGACTAACATACACAGGACAAGGTCCGCATTTTACATCACATACATACTTTAACACAGGACGAGCGCATAATCAATTGCAGACTAACATACACACCTCGCGGTCCGCATTATAATAACGTACTAACTCTTATACAACTAGGACTGGTGGCACCACGTGGTGGTTACACACTGAACTAAAACACTAACGGATGTTAACTAAAGTTGTCAAATATCCCTAATATGCGGTCATTTTTCATATTTTGCCAAGATTTCACCAGTCAACCAGTCTCATCGCGACGAATTCAAAGATATATTTGAGACCTCGTCAAATTATTATGCGGGCACAACCGGGTAAGTCCGCACAATCGTGGTTCCTGTCACGGTAAAGACCGCATAATGTTAAAGCCGTAAATACACTAGCACACACACACCCTTTCACACACACACACACACACGCAAACACACACACACACACACACACATTAGCACAACTTCTCGAGTATCACTTGATGATAGATGTACGCGTAGTACTAGTGCTAATATAAAATAAAGATACAACAACGTAAACATCACAGTATCAAAGAAAAGCCGTTCTATACGAGCTCCAGAAGTAATTTTACATTGCATTATGTTCGCGCGATCGGCGTATCGTCTCGCCGAAGGAAATTGCTACGTTACGTCTCGGTGGGATCAGAAGTCCCATCAACTGTTGCTCTTTTATCGATTCCCGAGTCGGAAAAGGATTGTATTTGATTCGATTTTGAAATTGACATCGTTCATCGTTCATAGATTGCTAGGTACTTACCTTCGAGCAACCAACTCATGAAGTTGGCCGTTTGCATGTATAATTGATTTAATTTAATATACTTACCATTTTGTTACCGTGATGGTTTCGTAAATTCATTGTAAATAGAACGAAATCTAAAACCAATGAAGCGAGAATCTATAAAGTATTTTATTTTTTTGCCTTTCTATTTGTATTCATACCTTTCCCAAATATTCTACAACCAAGCAGTAGTGTGCAAAAATTACTTTATTGTAGTTACCAAGTAAATTACTGAGCACATTATGAGACAAACTGATCAGAGTGACGAGCATGCAGTACCGCGCAACATTTTCCAATCAAAAGTTCAGGGTGGCATAGCTCGAATAGGTTTCATTAAAATATACTCAAACCATTATTTTTTACAGTCCAATAGATTGACTAGAATGTGTGATTACAAGTTTTTAGTTTACTTAATAAACTAAAGAGGAACACATTGTACGCGACCCGAATATAACATCAATTGAAACATGAATAGAGAAGCCATTAAAATATCTAGAAGTTATATCCTGTGAAATACTAAGCTGATGGACAACGGAGTAATCTGCAGTTGTATATGGATGTACAGGACATTGTTAAATGGGATTCTTGAACGGAATCACAAAAATAGGATGAGTTACGGATTGGGGAGCATACCTAAATGAAACAGAACACCATTTTTGGCCTGTGGCCGAGACGGATGTTCTTATTAATTTTATTACAACTATCAGCTAACGATAATTCATACCAAAATATAAAAGTGAAACGTTGTCTGTTTGTTTGTTTGTTTGTTTGGGGAGCTTTCACGCGATAAAGGCTGGACGGATTTTGATGAAATTTAGAATGGAGATAGCTTGTACCCTGGAATATAACATAGAATACTTTTGTCCCAGAAAATTGTAAGTTTCCACGGGAAAACGGGAAAATGTTGATTACTCACTGTAAGTAAAGGTTGCCATCACAGAATGGTCTGTGGTTGCTGTGGAAACGAAATAACAAGTCTGTCAAAAAACATCAAGAGTGGTGCTATACCTACTTTTGCATTGGTTTTGAATATCCTAGAAGAAAATAGGATGCTTTTTTTCGCGATAAACAGTAGTCCGCGTGTACGAAGTCGCGGGCGGGAAAGCTAGTGATTGCAATAACGCTACCCAATGTGTGACCACACACAACTTAACAGCTTTTACAAGTTACTGTCAATCACAAAAGATGGCGTAAGCTTCATAATTTAAAGAATAGCGGGAGGTGGTCACGTCAAGAACCTCAGAATACGTGAAAATGGCCAACAGCATACAGAATCGAAAATCTACACAATAAAACTAAGATTTCCTCAACAATTAAATTAATGATCATCATCGCACCCTTTTACCGAGACCTTTGTTCCTTCGGTTCCACGTTCAAAATTAACGTATCTATTAATTCATTAATGTTAGAAATTAGGGGGATGCCGTCCTCACCCTTGTCAAGTAATCACAATGGCTAAGTTAAATGATCACAATAGCTAAGTTAAATGATCATAGGAGCTAAGTTTAATTGTTATTGTTGCGAACATATTCTGCAGCTGTGGTTAGAAACATTGTGGTGAATTGTAGAAAGAATTAAAAATTTACTATAATTTTTGTAACTTTTCACGATTTCTCTACATCTCAGACGTCAATGAAATTCATTAATTAATTATCGCTCCATTCTTCGAAGGGCACGTTAAGCAGTCGATCCGGCTGTTATTGCTTAAAAGCAGGAGTTAAGCCATGTTAGAGGCCCTCGGGTGGCCTGATAAGCTCTGACACCAGAGACCCGCACTACCTCATACGACAATCAATCAAATGAATAAATAAAATAGATGCATTGCCTCTCTTTTATTTTTTCATTTGATTGCGCAATCTATTTTGTAAAATCAACCTATGATGAAGTTTATGACGAATTTTTCACCTTGGTAGATCAATTTTTAGCCTAATATAACTTGAAAAAAACCATAGTCATAATCATGTAAAGAAATTACACATCAACAACTTCTTTCGTGTCAGCTCACTACCAATCTATCCGACCAAACTAACAACTCCAAGAATTGTGGGTGAAAACACACTATCCAACTAATGTTCATTGTAAAGGCAACAAATAACCTGCAATCAAAGTAACGACCGACCTCTATTTGTTAGTAGAGAAATATCGCGCTCCGCTGTGCGTATGTAATGTAGGGAGATAGAGAAAACGAAGTCAGACGGAGTTGGACTAAGGCCCTTACCCATTGCGGCACACGGCCCCCGGCCACGGCTGAATTATTATTGATATCAATCATTCAGAGAGAACATTATTTATTTATTTTACGGAAAACAAACAGGTTATAAAATTAATCTTATACAATAATAGCATTCGTCCGCGACTTCATCCACGCGGACTACAGTTTATCGTGAAAAAAGCATCCTATATTCTTCAAGGATATTAAAAACCAATGCACAAGTAGGCAGCACCAACGCTCTTGATGTTTTTGACAGACTTGTTATTTTGTTTCCATTGCAACCGTTCCTTAGTAATCTAGATTTTCCAGTTTCCCCGTGGAAACTTAATATTTTCCGGGATAAAAAGTATTACATATTTTATTCCAGGGTATAAGCTATATCCATTCCAAATTTCATCAAAATTCGTCCAGCCGTTATCGCGTTAAAACTCCCCCAAACAAACAAACAAACGTTTTCACTATTATACGAGTACATTGGTGTGGATCCACTGTGGAAATAAACTAGCCATAAAGTTTTCACTCATAGAAATTAATTACTTATGTAAACAATATACCTACGTTGAAATTAAAAAAAAACTAAAAAAAGAAGAACAATAAATAGGTAGTATTTACATATTTTGGAAAGCCATTATCAATAAGCTTATCAATAGTCACAAAGCAAATTACTCGTAAAATGGCTATTAAAATTACATGTCAACTCAAAAATACAGCAAAAATGTATATCAATTTAAGAAGTAGTCAAAATAAACTGTCAGATTAAGTATGTTTACAATTTGACAAGGAATAATGTTTATTTTAAAAGCTTTTATTTAAATTTACTTGTATGTAAGTATGTATCGATGTATCTATGTATCTATGTATTTTGACCTGGAATCTTGCAATTCAAATTTCGAGCACTTCTCGATTAGCTATCCGGCTGAAACTTTCAGGGTAGTTCACAAACCGTCGACAAAGTACTAAAAAAAAGAAGAAAAAGGAAATAATAACTAAATTTGTAAAAAGTGAAAATTAAACAAAAAAATATAAGTTTTTTTTATATTTTGTTTCTTACAACTAATAACAGGCAACACGCCTAATAATAGTTATGTCGATGTCTGTATGAAATCGTGAGCTGAGACCGTGCGCAGCGGTCAGTAACGGGCTTAAGTCAATTATTCAAGGAATGGGATACATTATGGTGTGCATAAATAAAGAAGACGAATCAAGCGGCTAGCTAATGGTGTAGGATTACCCAACAATGGAGGACGGTAATATCTTGTACGCAAGATATAGTTCAACTGCATCTTTAATATCTATCAGGTGATAGGTGGTTATTTGTCATGCTACAGTACAGGCTTACTATATAAGATCAACATTTAAAGATGATACGCATAAATTATGGAAAAGGTAATATAATTTAATGAAATAAACTGATAACAGAAAAATTAATTACGCAGAACCTACGAACGATTAAGTAAACATGTTCTTATCTGTAATCTAGTTTTATTTTAGTGGCTGATCCTCAGTAAGAAGCTAATATTATCACTGTTATAAAATCGCAACCAAACTTTGTAAATCACGTAATAATTAACGAAAACCCAACCAAGATAATGAATAAACAGTAATCAAAATAACAATCTAAGGCGCCGGGAATTTCCTGTTAGGGTTGCCACTCGAGAACTTTCCACAAGTTCAATCCAAGTTTAAACGAGTTAATCCCTTTTTATTAAATGTTGATGCTCACTGTGGTAGCCAAGAATCCCATTTCGCTGTTAACTTTTTTGACTTAATTTTGTTTTAACTTCTTTGAGTCCAAACATTTATTTGAAAAATTATAAGCTAAAAGAAGTCCTTTGTACTTTTTATCCAATGACAGACAGAAAATAGACAGTCTCTTAACAAAGCAGCAAGTCATTTTAAAACGTTTATTTAACTTCACTGTATGTATGTACTCGTATCGATGTATCTATATGTTTTGTCCTGGAATCTTGCAATTCAAAATTCGAGCACTTCCCGATTAGCTATCCGGCTGAAACTTTCAGGGCAGCTCACAAACCGATGTCAAAGAAAAAATAGAAAAAAACTTAAAAAAGTGAAAATGCAACAAAACAAAATTGAAAAAAAATAAACAAAAAAAAATGACATTCATTGAAAAAAAAGGTCGTTAAATTCAATATATTTTTCAAATTATACTTATTTGTTAGATTAATTAGGGTAGGTATCGACCGGTGAACCTACACAACCAATAAGAGAATCAATAGTAATAAATCCGCTAATATCCAGTGCAAAAACGAAAATTTCTCCTAGTAGTAAAAAAATATTGTTGAATTTTGATGTGAAACTTAAAAAAAAAAATAGTTTTTGAGTTTTTCACCAAAACTCAACACTATTTTCTCTGTGTATTCATACAAAACGTAACATTCCGTGATATGAAGGAAGTGTTTCGTCGATGCCACCGATTGAGTTAATTTTCACGAAATCGTTTTACGGTTTCCTTACATGCTGTTACGGTTTATTTCACCCCACGGTGTCATTTCTAGGAAATTGTTTCCGCGATCCTTTTGGGTTTGGTGAAAAAATAAGCTTTTACTTTGTTGGTAGCCTTGCGAACTTACGAAGATTAAAGGGAGGGTCTAGTAAAAAAACTAAGAACTTGACTAAGCCTGAATGTATTTCTAGAATAATAATTTGATTTGAGATTTCTGATTTTTGATAGAAAAGTGTTTTCAAGTGATTTATTTCTCTTGAAGATCGTAGATAAAGGTAATTTTGGAATTCGCCGTAAAATATAGGTTTAAATTTAAACTGTTTAGGCAATATCTTCGAGATCTTTTTCATTCGTATCCTTGTAAAAAACTCCTTCTGTATAATTTCTTGCCGATTCTTCTCCAATGTTTAAAACCCGTAACTTAATGTTCATGAGTGCCCTCATGGGACCCAAAAGAATAAAGATATTTGATTAGGGAAGTTATCTAGTCATTGAAAAGTAAACAACGAGCGGTCTTATCAAGTGTAAACATCAAATATCGTGAACAAATGAGTATGTATTACCTTTTGAGAGATAGCGTCGACGCCGGTGGCGGGCGAAATCATTTCCGCTGTGTCAATCAAGCGTCCCGGCCAGCGACCGGGCAGCATACGGTGGGCATACGGTTACAGAGCACCATTTGTGACAGTACGTAAGCTTAGCTCAGTGAGTAGATTTGACGTGAATCGTGTTTAAACTCACACCGAAACATACGAAAAGAAAAAAAAGGCAGGGCAGAAAAGTGAACCGGAACGTAAATGTCTATTATCGTCTCGCTTTTATAACTCTGTAACTAATAAGCTTTAGAGATTTATTTTGTTTTCATTTTTAGCTTGTATACTCAGCTCTAAGATGTAATGTTCTTTTTCTCTTCAAAAAAAAAACATGCAGAATGGATGGTTTTGTGCTCTTTAATTCGGTGCAACTCATAATTTAGATAAAGTAGTGTATTGATTCGAATTTTGTTGTAAAGATCTCGTTGAAAAAAAACGATAAGCAAATTAAAAAAAAAAAAGAACGGTGTGGTAACAACGGTATATTGTTGGAAAAATAAGTTCTGGTAACCCAAACTCCAGCACATAGGGAATGCTCTCATTCACTATGTGCTGGGTTCCAGAAATTGAGCAAATTGTACGTGGCGTAGACATTTAACGACAAACAAACGGCTGTGAGCCCCAACACAGCCCTACCCGTTTTTTTGTATGTTGCGCAGTAGGAGCTTGCCTTTTCGAACTGTTTTTGATCTTTTGGCACCTACTGATTCTGACCAATATGCCTCAACTTCGTATTAGTAACGTATTATATTTAAATCATACCTAATACAATATATTGTTAGCTCAAACCAAGCTGTATCAGCTGAAACTAACTTCAGACGAAATGTTAAGAATACATTTTTTGTAAGTAAATCAAAATTCTCGTATTATTTTTAGCGGCCATGATATCATTGTGTGTTGTGAATTGTAAGAGCAGGGCGCTTATTCGCTATGTCAACGAGATTCCTTGCAAAAAACGTGTGACGTTATTACGACAATTTGTATCGTATGTAAACGTATGAGTACTGTTTGTACTAATTGAGTGCGCACACTGAATACGTTTTTTTTGTCAAATAGGCAGTGTCAGGACACTTGTGTGAATCTTAGTTACTGTCTTTCCATGAAAATACTGTCGACATACGTCCACTAATGAGATCGCGGCTCAATCGCATCTAGATTGAGTAAGCACATCGCCTGTTAATTATTTTTAAAGGGTAGTATTTAAACTCTCGGTTAATGGCGATTCAAACATACATTTTAGGACGTCTTACCAAGTTATTTCAAACAAACCTACGCATTTTATAATTATTGGTAGAAACAAACAGAAAGAAAAGATTTAGAGCTACAGCACACACGGAGACTTTTTGGGGCGATACCATAGACAACTGCATTTTTACTCACGTACGGCAATACAGTATCGTATTACGATAATGCTATAAGGAGGATTTTGTCGTCGCATTTACACTACGCGACAGTAGATTGTTGCTAATATCGCATTGTATTGATGGTATCGCGACTGCATCGATGCATATGCGAGCAACATCCGTGGAAAGGAAAAGAAGGAAGGCGGTACGCTGTCCGGCTATCAGCGGTAAAGGTTGTATTACGTATACTGCCTCACGATAACTGCTCAGAAAACGTAATAGTACAACAGAAAGTAGAGAAGTCAGAGAGTAGTAGCGATACAGAATCGTGACTGGTGGTGCTAAGATAGGACAGCGACAGCATTGCATTAGTTCACGGTATTTTTACCCGACTATAGCAAAGCAAGGAAAGGGTAATGAGTTTAACAGTCTATGTATGTATCAATGTATGTGGGTATGTGGATGTTCCACTATAGCATCACCCATATTGGTTCGATTTAGACAAGAGAGGTGTCAATCGATTCGTCTTCAGGTATAGTGTCATAGGCTATTATTTTACCCGACTACGGCCAGGCAAAATAACGGTTATGTGTTGAAACAAAAAACTTAGTCTGATTTTGACAAGCGAGGTATCAGTCGATTCGTCTTCATTGCAACAGTGTCATAGACTATTTTTTACCCGACCGGATTTTAGTTTTTAAACTAACTGAGCAACAAAAATCACCGTGTGCTAACACTCTTAAAAACTAGGTTTCATTGCCTATTATGTATTAAATTATGTTGTGGTATGATAGAATATTAGTTGTTATAAAGATCTAAGTTATATACAATCAGTGCTTTATGCCTCAAAAATTCTACCTATTACCATAAATCAAAGTAACATCAAAGCAAAAAAAAACTACTGTTGCTATTTTTATAAACTTATTCTACCCATAAAAGCTTCCACGCTAAAAGGCGTCCATTTTGTGTACACTCACGTAATGTGTCAATGCCTGTCACTGTATCTTTATTAGCGGCAAAGTTTGCGGGCATCGAAGTGAGGGCTGACCGCTAGAGGGGCCAAGCTTCGGCCAAGTCGGAAACATTAAGGCTCCATCAGCGGCCATATTTTCCGGAATTTCCACGAGGCCGGACCGGCCGGCGCCCGACACGCCTTTGCACTCAGACGCTGGCGCCGGATGAAGTGGAATGTGTACCCTCAGTAACTCCGCGCCGATATTTCCACACTTTAACACTTTCAAGACGTCAACCTGCCGGGAAACTTAGGCTGCTACTAAACATGTGCCATCACCTGATCACTTTGCTCTACTGAGGATTTGTCTTGAATTAACAATGATTGTGTAATTTTCACAACACGAAAGATTTTGCCAATTGGAGCGTGTTGAGAAACATCATAAATGAAATCTTCAAATCAAGAGTTTACTGCAATTTGATGATACCAATATACTCTAAGTAATTTACTGCCAGCTACAACAGGCTATAAAAGGAAAAAGTTTACCCTTAGCCGTAAAAAATAAACATCTCATCTTATCT
This sequence comes from Alsophila aescularia, assembly GCA_946251855.1. NCBI lineage: Eukaryota > Metazoa > Arthropoda > Insecta > Lepidoptera > Geometridae > Alsophila > Alsophila aescularia. Next base: position 16,519,868 of record OX276378.1, read on the forward strand.
CATAAGTTCGGGGTAGCTCTCTGCGAAATGACACCTTTGGGCGTCTTTGTCGCCCAACAAACGCCCCGTGAAATTGAAACAGACCGGTCGCTCTATATTCCAGAATATTTCCGACAAATTCCTTTTTTGTTCTTTTAATCCCGAAATCTCTTCAAAAGAGTGCGCAAATAGACTTCAATCTCGATAAAATTCGTCATTCAGACATATTGCTTTTGAACCTATTCAATTCAAAATGTTTTATATTAAATTCGTAAGCATATCATTTTATATCAAACGACGCGTGTTAGAATAGATTGAAAACTGTGAGAACATAAATCATGCCTTTTACGTAATGTTTGTCTTTAAGCCCACTATTCTAATTAATATTTTTAACTAAATTAAGTACCACCCGATAATAACTCGGCAAACATATAGCAAGGTCGTCATGTAATGAATGCGCGCGATCTATCAGAATTAAAAGACCCTTTCGCTGTCACCGGCATGATGGATGTGCGGAAATGAACATCTTTTTCTAGAGAGCGATATGAGCTGAATCGGTGCACAGTTGAGGACATCGTTACATGACGCTTCGAGCTCTATCGATGGAGAATCAAATGTTTCCTCGTAGAAATTGATCTTATTTTTACAGGAAAGGTGAGATCACAATATGAATGTCTATAAGAGAATACACAGTAGTAAAAGTAAGTAAAAGTTTGTTACTATACCCCGCCAGCTTCCGAAATCCTTACCATGTAGGTATGACAAGTGAACAGACCAAAAAAAAATATTAAATACGGTTTTACATTTAAGGTAGCGAAATTACATATGTATTATTTGTAGTCCTAAGTCTTATTTCGTTCAGCCTCTTAGAGCTGCACTAACTGACGAACATACAGACCGACATCGTAGTTATTATTGTGTGGTTTTAATCAATTCTTTCAGGCTCCTTTATTTAGGCCTTTATTTATTTTATTTGAGCTTATGACCCTAATTGAAAATAAATTATGCGTTCGCGCATTGTTCATCTGATTAATATTTAATCAGAAGTGTCAGACAATTATTTTCGTTCTTATTGACATGAACTAAGTACCTACCTAGTTTTTTTAATGTATTTTGACTAAAGAAACACAATAAATGCGGAATCTGACTAAATTATTTATTAGCATATTAGCATTAATCAGAATGCTAATAAGGTCCAAATCGTGAGATGCTAAATTTTGAAAATTATATAGACCCAAAATCATTTAAAATGGGTCAGAAATTTTTCGACCTTCTTGATTGACTTTGACTCATTACCTTATTTTTTAACGTGTTGAGATTAAATGAACACAGTAAATGCCGAATCTGATTATTAAGGGTCAAACTCGTGTGAAGCAAATTTTTGGAATGCACATAGCTCCACAATCATTTTGAAGGTATCAGTCAATTTAGACCCTATTGACTCGAACTAAGTATCTTGATTTTCAACGTATTTTGACTAAATGTATACAGTAAATGCGAATCTGACTAAATCTGATTACTGACAATGAGGGTCAAAATCGTGTGACGTTAATTTTTGTAATGTACTTAGCTCCAAAACTATTAATAAGGTAACAGACAATTTTTTATCTTATATATATATGAAGCGTTTAGTAGTAGCTATCTTTAGTACCTTGATTTTAGATGTATTTTGAATAAATATTGCACTCTATGTTACCTAATAAAAAATGTAAAAGAGTGCATAGATCGTACAAAGTATGAAATGTACTGATTTATTCCTACTGAAAAATTTCATAAGATTAAATTCTTACAATGAAAGTAACATTCAAAAACTGCTAAACTTAGAAGAGTAATAAATTTGTATATATATATATATATACAAATTATATATATATATATATATATATATATATATATATATATATATATATAATTATAATTATATATATATATATATATATATATATATAATTTGTATATATATATACAAATTTATTACTCTTCTAAGTTTAGCAGTTTTTGAATGTTACTTTCATTGTAAGAATTTAATCTTATGAAATTTTTCAGTAGGAATAAATCAGTACATTTCATACTTTGTACGATCTATGCACTCTTTTACATTTTTTATTAGGTAACATAAAATTATATAATTTGTATATATATATATATATAATTTGTATATATTTGTATATATATACTGGTGTTGACTAGGATAAATGAAAAATAATAGAGGGTAAAATATATATTTACAAATACTATCCATTTAAATTTTTTGTGTTTTTTTTCCAACACTGGGCATGGGTGAGCAGGCCACTAGGAGCAAATGGAGCCCGCCAGCCGTAGCCGCCGCGACCGCGAGACATAAGCGCGTTGACGTGACGGAACGCTGATGGCGGGTTGACCACGCGCCGTAAGCACAGATTACTAAATAGTTATCCCGAAACACCGAGGCGAGGCGATGCCGATCCGGTGCCAGGCGGGATGGTGTGCGGTGACCCTAAATTGTATCTCCGGTATTTATGAACCAATTTGCTTTACATGATAATCAACTAGATAACCAAAGCCGATTTGTATGATTCTATTAATAAGGGCTTCCAAGCCTCTCCAAACTGCACTGGTTTTAAATTTTAAGTCGAATTATTGTTTAAATTGAGCGTAGTTAAACAGAAAGCGACTATGGACGAAAAACGCATTTTGAGATACAGCCGTCTCAAGGGGTTTCCGCAGCTTTTTTTTCTACAGTTCATAATTGATTTAAATGTTATACTTTTGTCAAAGTATACTTCAAAAGCTGTAAAATGGGCTGTTTGAAACTGCCAAAGTGATTAGTTTTGTTAATAAATTTTTGAGTCAAACACAGTCGTTTTCTGCTTTTTGCAACAATTCATAATTTAGTATTTTACATGAAGCGTCTATCGAAATGGTCTCTTTCAGCTTATTGAGGTTTGGACGAAAACCGAAAGATATGCAAAGCCAAATCAATGGTTTTGTTCCGCAAAATGTTTACTAACCGTATAACATAAACCATAACGACTCAAGGGATGGTTATGCTCGCCTGAGTTTCTTCTATAGCCTTCCCCCGTGATGAAAACATTGACGAAATGTTATGGTGCAGTAATATTATAATTCGAATAAATAGTTTTGCAGAACTAGTCCATTGCGGTGGTCGGCTTTTGCAAATAAAAATGCAGACTATTCCATTATAAAATTAAATTTGCAGAAGCCAGACCAACTGCTATAGTCGGATTCAGCTTACCACAATTTTCTATTTTCTGGATATTTTGCTAGACCATATCCTAAAATGGACGGCTTTAACACAAAAAATGGATGATAATGGCAGGTGGTCTTATTAGACATTTTAACATATTGACATCAGAATGTGCTTTGGAGAAACGTGTCTTTGGAATATGTGAAGTAAATATTTTTTTATGTCATAGGCATTATAGCTCATTTTCGCAAAAACCAGGGTTGGTCGCTTTCTGCTTAACTATGCTCAATTGTTCTACTTGAATGCGGATGATTATCTATCTAGCAATAGTGACGTATTCTTTTACGTTTATTTTTCTACGGTTGAACGATTGGTTGGTTTTAAAACCAACCTACGTCTCGCGTCATCGTGGCGTCCGACTGGCCAAACAACCAATTGAGTAATCATCGATACAATAATTATATTCAGATACATAATTATATAAATATACAGTAATAACATAAATAATCTACTTGGAGCTTTTCGATTCTCCCATATTTTACCGATTAATTTAATTTTGGTATTCTCCCTTATTTTTCGGAATACGACTTACGTGACATTGGCGGAATTGTGGAATGACAACTTCACAAATGCCATAAAACAAGAAGTGAAGTGAAAGTTTTTATTATTTGTAACAACATATACGCATTTTTTAGCAGCATAAAAATAGTTTTTGTATCTTTCTATAAAAAAACCTAAATTACACAAAGACAAACAGAGGATCAATTTATTGAATAGCAAATGTTAGTGTTGAAAATAATAAATCTAATCTGTATTTTTTTAAAGTAAAATACAAAATAAATACCAAATACAAACAACAAACAATAAAAGAAATTATTCCTAGCGGTTTAACTGCTACACTCGTACGTTCCGAATAATTTATTACGGAAAGGATTTAAAAAACACGTATCTCCCGAACCCTCGGATAAAGCTGTTTTAAGAATATGTGGGAATTTCTTCAGGTGATTGTAAGGAAAATATATATCATCCTCCGAGCAGATGTAAGTAAGGATTCTCTTAAAATAATATTCCGAAGAAGCTTTCGCACGCGATTTACCAAATTCAATAGCTATATATATATTGAGAGATATAAAAATGCACTGCTTTTTAAATCTCCACACAATTCTTATTGAGTGATATCATCGCGAGCAATAACATCTTCAAACGTGTAATCTAAAATGAAACAAGATATTATTTACCCGTCTCTCATCTTCCCGTCCGCGGTACAATTGGTCCGATTCGAGTCCCATCGCAATCGCTATTGTATTTGCCGAAGGCTCTACCCCTCATGTCGATTGCCCATCGAGCGGAACGCCAGCCATTTGCCAGGAATGAATGGTTGCCGTTGATTATTTGCTAATCATGCTCCGCCGATACGGGTTCATAATGTGAATACCGGCACGCCACCCTCATTCGAATCATTAGCATAATCAACAAAACTCTTTGCTCTTTGCATAATTTGAAAAATATATGCGCTTGTGCTGGCGACATCCTATGAGAATAGACCGTAACGTGGTTGGAGTAATTGCGTTCACATCTCGCAGAGTGGCAGCGTTGGGTTAATTAGCTGGGAGCGAGTTGAAAGTGTTAATCTTTATAATGTCAGCCATCCCGTATGCCCAAAGGTGAGTGGCGTGTAAATATAGCGGTGCATTTTTCAATCTAGTGACGTCCGATTGGAAAACCGAAACGTATCGGAAGTTTGGTCATCGGATGGACACACCGCATGTAATCGAATACGCTATCAAGTAGCGCCGAGCCTCTGTGTTTGTAGTAGATACCGAAATAACTAAATTATTTGTTGCGGTGATCCGCCAAATATCTTTCGGCCGATGTGAATAATTCCGTAACTCATTTATCCGTCCGTTTTCAGTTTAGATGATTATTCAAATGTATCTGTTAATAAGCAACGATTAGTTTTGTTTTGAGTTTATAAAGTCTGCTAGTTTATTAGTTTAGTACGCCTAACGTTTGGCTTTTCAACAGTTTGTAATTGTACAAACTATCAAGGAATATATCATTTACAATTGAGAGTGTAAATGTTAAAATTTCATTGAAAAATACACATTCAAAACGAACTGAATGTGAAGGTGAAATTAAAGAAATTAAAGTGCGAGTAACATAGCTAACTAAAAGTGTAACAATTAAAGTGTGAGTAACATAGCTTACTAAAAGTATAACAATTTTTGGAGTTTGGTTCAGTAGTTTGGTCGATATATACAACAAAGATTAGCAGTGCTGTTTTTTTTAAAAGTCTTCTACACTCCAAACTACAAAGCAACGATTATCTATAGATATAATAAAACTGTAACAGCTCAATTTCTGTACATTGAAGATATTTAGAAAATAATAATTGGATGGTACTCTGTATTCGATACTGAAGCCAAAACTGTATTTTTTTTTCATTTTTGTCTGTCTGTAACTTGGCTGCGCATCACGCCAAAACTACTGAATTAATTCAAATGAAACTTATTATGCTTTGAGGTCATACTACGAGGTAGGACATATGACTACATACTTTTCATCCCGAAAAATTAAAGGGTTTTCGCAGGATAGAGGTTGTAAGTTATTTAAAAGAACTCGTACCACGATGAAACTACGAGACAGATTTTAATGCAACTTGGCACAGTCTTAGTTTATATGCTGGGTTAAAATTAACAATACTTTTTATCCCGAAAAAATGAAAGGGTTCCTGCGGGATAGGAGTCCAAATTTATGTTATTTTGAAGTATTACATATCTATATTTATAATAAAGCCTTATGTACGAAAAAATATGTATAAAAGTAGTATAGTGTAGGATAAAATATGTGCAAAACAAGCACAAATTAAAAATGTATATAACCCCAGACCCCACACTATAGCTAAGAAGTATTTCGATCATAACAGTTTAAAAAAAAAACGCAGCTCTGTCTCGGAATAGTACATAGAGTAGGTACTTTTAACCTAGAGAAATGACCACGCATGCAAAGCCGCGGGTACAGCTATTCTTGAATATGCTTGTGGCATGTAATCAGAGATGCAGCAAACAAATAGCGGTAGTTAGGAGCTCACCGTAGAGGGCTGTATCCGAGATTTATGATCCACCAACGGGGATGGCAAGTACGTAACTTAGGTAGGTATATTAAAGGTGTTGCTATGTTGGCTACCTGTTTGTACATTTGCCAGAGTCAAAAAATTCTGACTAAAATGATTTAAATCAATTTCTTACTCCGCAATCTATACTTATAACGAAAAAGTCTGTACAAAGAAGATAATTAAAAAAGAAATGGTCTAGGGTATATAAATAAGCTACTGAACAAGAATATAACATTATAAAAATTCGTGTCTGTCTGTTTGTCTGTCTGTATGTTTGTTCGCGAATCACGTAAAAACTACTGGTCCGATTGCGATGCGGTTTCACTGTTGGATAGCTTATGTTTTGACTTAAAAACTTGGGTACTTTATATCGCAATCCGATGAGTAGGAGCCCAGCAATTGATAAAAATATTTTTGATGGCTAAAGGAATTTTGATCAAATGTTGGTATATTGGTATTTTAGGTCCTGGAATAGCACAAAGAGTACTTATAACCTGGAGAAATGACCACGCGTGCGAAGCCGCGGGCATCAGCCAGTTGATTATAAAATAATGATAAAGTAGGGTACTTACTTTATTTTCTGTATTTTTAGGATTACATATAATATATCAATAGTGTCTACCTATACATAAACTATGTAACCGGTGTGAACTTGGCAGCCAAAATGTAGCAGCCTAAAATCCGACTAAATTAAGAAGGTTTTTTTTTATAATAGTGGTTCACTCTTATTTGTTAATTAATGATTATTGTTTAATAATAATAATATTAAAAACTTTGATTAATAAGTTAACGCAAATTTTTATAAAAATATATCCCGAAGAACATGAACAAAATATATTCTTGAGATTTTTAAGGGAACACGCGTCTAGTTAGAGCTCTTATCCCCTGAAAAATGAAAGTTTGAATTACCAATTTTATTCTCTCATAATGTAGCTTCAAAACGAGTATACCGACAATGTGGCTAAATGACAGCTTAACCCTAAATTCTTTACTTGAATTTTGGATGAACACTGAACCGTGTCTGAAATTTTTAGGCTGCTGATATATTTCGACTTGAAATACGAAAATATTGTTTAAAATCTGCAAATTTGTATCTTAAATGATATACAGACTACCTTTTAATCACTATTACAAAGTGGTTTTTTGACCATTTAACCCTGGAATAGTTAATAAAAATTGATGTTGAGTTTAAATTTCACTACTCATGTTCAACGGTGTGTCTCGAGCTTTAAGACCCAGAAATAAAGTATTGAACTCATTCAAATATAACAAATGATGCACACACTTTTATAAAAATGCTTACAGAAGCTGACTAAACACCAACCTGACCATATAACATCCCTAAACACATGAACCAAAAAAAAACTAGATATTTTTCAGGGAACAAACCTCTAGTAAGACCTCTCATCCCCTGAAATCTGTAAGTTTTGATATATCATACTATTGTCTAATAAAGTAGCTTCAAAACGTGTATAAAGAGAATGTGGCTAAAAGACAGCTTAACCCTAAATTCTTTACTTGAATTTTGGATGAACACTGAACCGTGTCTGAAATTTTTAGGCTGCTGATATATTTCGACTTGAAATACGCAAATATTGTTTAAAATCTGCAAATTTTTATTTTAAATGATATACAGGCTACCTTTTAATCACTATTACAAAGTGGTTTTTTGACCATTTAACCCTGGAATAGTCAATCAAAATTGATGTTGAGTTTTGATTTCACTACTTATGTTCCACGGTGTGTTTCGACCTTTGAGACCCTGAAATCAACTACTAATCTCATTTAAATATAACAAATGGTGCACAAGCTTCTATAAAAATGCTAACAGATGGTGGCTAAACGCCAACCTGACCATAAAACATCCCAAAGTACATGAACCAAAAAAAAACTAGAGATTTTTCAGGAAACAAACCTCTAGTAAGACCTCTCATCCCCTGAAATCTGTAAGTTTTGATATATCACACTACTCTCTAATAAAGTAGCTTCAAAACGTATATAAAGAGAATATGGCTAAATGACAGCTTAACCCTAAATTCTTTACTTGAATTTTGGATGAACACTGCACCGTGTCTGAAATTTTTAGGCTGCTGATATATTTCGACTTGAAATACGAAAATATTGTTTAAAATCTGCAAAGTTGTATCTTAAATGATATACAGGCTACCTTATAATCACTATTACAAAGTGATTTTTTGACCATTTAACCCTGGAATAGTCAATCAAAATTGATATTGAGTTTTGATTTCACTACTTATGTTCTACGGTGTGTTTCGACCTTTAAGACCCTGAAATCAACTACTAATCTCATTTAAATATAACAAATGGTGCACAAACTTCTATAAAAATGCTAACAGATGGTGGCTAAACGCCAACCTGACCATAAAACATCCCAAAGTACATGAACCAAAAAAAACCTAGATATTTTTCAGGAAAAAACCTCTAGTAAGACCTCTCATCCCCTGAAATCTGTAAGTTTTGATATATCATACTATTGTCTAATAAAGTAACTTCAAAACGTGTATAAAGAAAATGTGGCTAAATGACAGCTTAACCCTAAATTCTTTACTTGAATTTTGGATGAACACTGAACCGTGTCTGAAATTTTTAGGCTGCTGATATATTTCGACTTGAAATACGAAAATATTGTTTAAAATCTGCAAAGTTGTATCTTAAATGATATACAGACTACCTTTTAATCACTATTACAAAGTGGTTTTTTGACCATTTAACCCTGGAATAGTCAATCAAAATTGATGTTGAGTTTTGATTTCACTACTTATGTTCCACGGTGTGTTTCGACCTTTGAGACCCTGAAATCAACTACTAATCTCATTTAAATATAACAAATAGTGCACAAGCTTTTATAAAAATGCTAACACATGGTGGCTAAACGCCAACCTGACCATAAAACATCCCAAAGTACATGAACCAAAAAAAACCTAGAGATTTTTCAGGAAACAAACCTCTAGTAAGACCTCTCATCCCCTGAAATCTGTAAGTTTTGATATATCGTACTATTGTCTAATAAAGTAGCTTCAAAACGTGTATAAAGAAAATGTGGCTAAATGACAGCTTAACCCTAAATTCTTTACTTGAATTTTGGATGAACACTGAACCGTGTCTGAAATTTTTAGGCTGCTGATATATTTCGACTTGAAATACGCAAATATTGTTTAAAATCTGCAAATTTTTATTTTAAATGATATACAGGCTACCTTTAAATCACTATTACAAAGTGGTTTTTTGACCATTTAACCCTGGAATAGTCAATCAAAATTGATGTTGAGTTTTGATTTCACTACTTATGTTCCACGGTGTGTTTCGACCTTTGAGACCCTGAAATCAACTACTAATCTCATTTAAATATAACAAATGGTGCACAAGCTTCTATAAAAATGCTAACAGATGGTGGCTAAACGCCAATCTGACCATAAAACATCCCAAAGTACATGAACCAAAAAAAAACTAGAGATTTTTCAGGAAACAAACCTCTAGTAAGACCTCTCATCCCCTGAAATCTGTAAGTTTTGATATATCACACTACTCTCTAATAAAATAGCTTCAAAACGTGTATAAAGATAATGTGGCTAAATGACAGCTTAACCCTAAATTCTTTACTTGAATTTTGGATGAACACTGAACCGTGTCTGAAATTTTTAGGCTGCTGATATATTTCGACTTGAAATACGAAAATATTGTTTAAAATCTGCAAAGTTGTATCTTAAATGATATACAGTTAACCTTTTAATCACTATTACAAAGTGGTTTTTTGACCATTTAACCCTGGAATAGTCAATCAAAATTGATGTTGAGTTTTGATTTCACTACTTATGTTCTACGGTGTGTTTCGACCTTTGAGACCCTGAAATCAACTACTAATCTCATTTAAATATAACAAATGGTGCACAAGCTTCTATAAAAATGCTAACAGATGGTGGCTAAACGCCAACCTGACCATAAAACATCCCAAAGTACATGAACCAAAAAAAACCTAGATATTTTTCAGGAAAAAAACCTCTAGTAAGACCTCTCATCCCCTGAAATCTGTAAGTTTTGATATATCATACTATTGTCTAATAAAGTACCTTCAAAACTTGTATAAAGAAAATGTGGCTAAATGACAGCTTAACCCTAAATTCTTTACTTGAATTTTGGATGAACACTGAACCGTGTCTGAAATTTTTAGGCTGCTGATATATTTCGACTTGAAATACGAAAATATTGTTTAAAATCTGCAAAATTGTATCTTGAATGATATACAGACTACCTTTTAATCACTATTTCAAAGTGGTTTTTTGACCATTTAACCCTGGAATAGTCAATCAAAATTGATGTTGAGTTTTGATTTCACTACTTATGTTCCACGGTGTGTTTCGACCTTTGAGACCCTGAAATCAACTACTAATCTCATTTAATTATAACAAATGGTGCACAAGCTTCTATAAAAATGCTAACAGATGGTGGCTAAACGCCAATCTGACCATAAAACATCCCAAAGTACATGAACCAAAAAAAAACTAGATATTTTTCAGGAAACAAACCTCTAGTAAGACCTCTCATCCCCTGAAATCTATAAGTTTTGATATATCATACTATTGTCTAATAAAATAGCTTCAAAACGTGTATAAAGATAATGTGGCTAAATGACAGCTTAACCCTAAATTCTTTACTTGAATTTTGGATGAACACTGAACCGTGTCTAAAATTTTTAGGCTGCTGATATATTTCGACTTGAAATACGAAAATATTGTTTAAAATCTGCAAAGTTGTATCGTAAGTGATATACAGGCTACCTTTAAATCACTATAACAAAGTGGTTTTTTGACCATTTAACCCTGGAATAATCAATCAAAATTGATGTTGAGTTTTGATTTCACTACTTATGTTCCACGGTGTGTTTCGACCTTTGATACCCAGAAATCAACTACTAATCTTATTTAAATATAACAAATGTTGCACAAGCTTCTATAAAAATGCTAAAAGATGGTGGCTAAACGCCAACCTGACCATAAAACATCCCAAAGTACATGAACCAAAAAAAACCTAGAGATTTTTCAGGAAACAAACCTCTAGTAAGACCTCTCATCCCCTGAAATCTGTAAGTTTTGATATATCATACTATTGTCTAATAAAGTAGCTTCAAAACGTGTATAAAGAAAATGTGGCTAAATGACAGCTTAACCCTAAATTCTTTACTTGAATTTTGGATGAACACTGAACCGTGTCTGAAATTTTTATGCTGCTGATATATTTCGACTTGAAATACGAAAATATTGTTTAAAATCTGCAATGTTGTATCTTAAATGATATACAGACTACCTTTTAATCACTATTACAAAGTGGTTTTTTGACCATTTAACCCTGGAAAGTCAATCAAAATTGATGTTGAGATTTGATTTCACTACTTATGTTCCACGGTGTGTTTCGACCTTTGAGACCCTGAAATCAACTACTAATCTCATTTAAATATAACAAATGGTGCACAAGCTTTTATAAAAATGCTAACAGATGGTGGCTAAACGCCAACCTGACCATAAAACATCCCAAAGTACATGAACCAAAAAAAACCTAGATATTTTTCAGGAAACAAACCTCTAGTAAGACCTCTCATCCCCTGAAATCTGTAAGTTTTGATATATCATACTATTGTCTAATAAAGTAACTTAAAAACGTGTATAAAGAAAATGTGGCTAAATGACAGCTTAACCCTAAATTCTTTACTTGAATTTTGGATGAACACTGAACCGTGTCTGAAATTTTTAGGCTGCTGATATATTTCGACTTGAAATACGAAAATATTGTTTAAAATCTGCAAAGTTGTATCTTAAATGATATACAGTCTACCTTTTAATCACTATTACAAAGTGGTTTTTTGACCATTTAACCCTGGAATAGTCAATCAAAATTGATGTTAGTTTTGATTTCACTACTTATGTTCCACGGTGTGTTTCGACCTTTTAGACCCTGAAATCAACTACTAATCTCATTTAAATAAAACAAATGGTGCACAAGCTTCTATAAAAATGCTAACAGATGGTGGGTAAACGCCAAACTGACCATAAAACATCCCAAAGTACATGAACCAAAAATAACCTAGATATTTTTCAGGAAACAAACCTCTAGTAAGACCTCTCATCCCCTGAAATCTGTAAGTTTTGATATATCATACTATTGTCTAATAAAGAAGCTTAAAAACGTGTATATAGAAAATGTGGCTAAATGACAGCTTAACCCTAAATTCTTTACTTGAATTTTGGATGAACACTGAACCGTGTCTAAAATTTTTAGGCTGCTGATATATTTCGACTTGAAATACGAAAATATTTAATATCCAAAATTCAAGTAAAGAATTTAGGGTTAAGCTGTCATTTAGCCACATTCTCTTTATATACGTTTTGAAGCTACTTTATTAGAGAGTAGTGTGATATATCAAAACTTACAGATTTCAGGGGATGAGAGGTCTTACTAGAGGTTTTTTTCCTGAAAAATACCTAGGTTTTTTTGGTTCATGTACTTTGGGATGTTTTATGGTCAGGTTGGCGTTTAGCCACCATCTGTTAGCATTTTTATAGAAGCTTGTGCACCATTTGTTATATTTAAATGAGATTAGTAGTTGATTTCAGGGTCTCAAAGGTCGAAACACACCGTAGAACATAAGTAGTGAAATCAAAACTCAACATCAATTTTGATTGACTATTCCAGGGTTAAATGGTCAAAAAAACACTTTGTAATAGTGATTAAAAGGTAGCCTGTATATCATTTAAGATACAACTTTGCAGATTTTAAACAATATTTTCGTATTTCAAGTCGAAATATATCAGCAGCCTAAAAATTTCAGACACGGTTCAGTGTTCATCCAAAATTCAAGTAAAGAATTTAGGGTTAAGCTATCATTTAGCCCCATTTTCTTTATACACGTTTTGAAGTTACTTTATTAGACAATAGTATGATATATCAAAACTTACAGATTTCAGGGGATGAGAGGTCTTACTAGAGGTTTGTTTCCTGAAAAATATCTAGGTTTTTTTTGGTTCATGTACTTTGGGATGTTTTATGGTCAGGTTGGCGTTTAGCCACCATCTGTTAGCATTTTTATAGAAGCTTGTGCACCATTTGTTATATTTAAATGAGATTAGTAGTTGATTTCAGGGTCTCAAAGGTCGAAACACACCGTAGAACATAAGTAGTGAAATCAAAACTCAACATCAATTTTGATTGACTATTCCAGGGTTAAATGGTCAAAAAACACTTTGTTATAGTGATTAAAAGGTAGCCTGTATATCATTTAAGATACAACTTTGCAGATTTTAAACAATATTTTCGTATTTCAAGTCGAAATATATCAGCAGCCTAAAAATTTCAAACACGGTTCAGTGTTCATCCAAAATTCAAGTAAAGAATTTAGGGTTAAGCTGTCATTTAGCCACATTTTCTTTATAAACGTTTTGAAGCTACTTTATTAGAGAGTAGTGTGATATATCAAAACTTACAGATTTCAGGGGATGAGAGGTCTTACTAGAGGTTTTTTTCCTGAAAAATATCTAGGTTTTTCGTGGTTCATGTACTTTGGGATGTTTTATGGTCAGGTTGGCGTTTAGCCACCTTCTGTTAGCATTTTTATAGAAGCTTGTGCACCATTTGTTATATTTAAATGAGATTAGTAGTTGATTTCAGGGTCTCAAAGGTCGAAACACACCGTGGAACATAAGTAGTGAAATCAAAACTCAACATCAATTTTGATTGACTATTCCAGGGTTAAATGGTCAAAAAACCACTTTGTAATAGTGATTAAAAGGTAGTCTGTATATCATTTAAGATACAACTTTGCAGATTTTAAACAATATTTTCGTATTTCAAGTCGAAATATATCAGCAGACTAAAAATTTCAGACACGGTTCAGTGTTCATCCAAAATTCAAGTAAAGAATTTAGGGTTAAGCTGTCATTTAGCCACATTCTCTTTATACACGTTTTGAAGCTACTATATTACACAATAGTGTGATATATCAAAACTTACAGATTTCAGGGGATGAGAGGTCTTACTAGAGGTTTTTTTCCTGAAAAATATCTAGGTTTTTTTTGGTTCATGTACATTGGGATGTTTTATGGTCAGGTTGGCGTTTAGCCACCATCTGTTAGCATTTTTATAGAAGCTTGTGCACCATTTGTTATATTTAAATGAGATTAGTAGTTGATTTCAGGGTCTCAAAGGTCGAAACACACCGTGGAACATAAGTAGTGAAATCAAAACTCAACATCAATTTTGATTGACTATTCCAGGGTTAAATGGTCAAAAAACCACTTTGTAATAGTGATTAAAAGGTAGTCTGTATATCATTTAAGATACAACTTTGCAGATTTTAAATAATATTTTCGTATTTCAAGTCGAAATATATCAGCAGCCTAAAAATTTCAGACACGGTTCAGTGTTCATCCAAAATTCAAGTAAAGAATTTAGGGTTAAGCTGTCATTTAGCCACATTTTCTTTATACACGTTTTGAAGTTACTTTATTAGAAAATAGTATGATATATCAAAACTTACAGGGATTTCAGGGGATGAGAGGTCTTACTAGAGGTTTGTTTCCTGAAAAATATCTAGGTTTTTTTTGGTTCATGTACTTTGGGATGTTTTATGGTCAGGTTGGCGTTTAGCCACCATCTGTTAGCATTTTTATAGAAGCTTGTGCACCATTTGTTATATTTAAATGAGATTAGTAGTTGATTTGAGGGTCTCAAAGGTCGAAACACACCGTAGAACATAAGTAGTGAAATCAAAACTCAACATCAATTTTGATTGATTATTCCAGGGTTAAATGGTCAAAAAACCACTTTGTAATAGTGATTAAAAGGTAGTCTGTATATCATTTAAGATACAACTTTGCAGATTTTAAACAATATTTTCGTATTTCAAGTCGAAATATATCAGCAGCCTAAAAATTTCAGACACGGTTCAGTGTTCATCCAAAATTCAAGTAAAGAATTTAGGGTTAAGCTGTCATTTAGCCACATTTTCTTTATAAACGTTTTGAAGCTACTTTATTAGAGAGTAGTGTGATATATCAAAACTTACAGATTTCAGGGGATGAGAGGTCTTACTAGAGGTTTTTTTCCTGAAAAATATCTAGGTTTTTCGTGGTTCATGTACTTTGGGATGTTTTATGGTCAGGTTGGCGTTTAGCCACCTTCTGTTAGCATTTTTATAGAAGCTTGTGCACCATTTGTTATATTTAAATGAGATTAGTAGTTGATTTCAGGGTCTCAAAGGTCGAAACACACCGTGGAACATAAGTAGTGAAATCAAAACTCAACATCAATTTTGATTGACTATTCCAGGGTTAAATGGTCAAAAAACCACTTTGTAATAGTGATTAAAAGGTAGTCTGTATATCATTTAAGATAAAACTTTGCAGATTTTAAACAATATTTTCGTATTTCAAGTCGAAATATATCAGCAGACTAAAAATTTCAGACACGGTTCAGTGTTCATCCAAAATTCAAGTAAAGAATTTAGGGTTAAGCTGTCATTTAGCCACATTCTCTTTATACACGTTTTGAAGCTACTATATTACACAATAGTGTGATATATCAAAACTTACAGATTTCAGGGGATGAGAGGTCTTACTAGAGGTTTTTTTCCTGAAAAATAT
This sequence comes from Alsophila aescularia, assembly GCA_946251855.1. Lineage (NCBI taxonomy): Eukaryota > Metazoa > Arthropoda > Insecta > Lepidoptera > Geometridae > Alsophila > Alsophila aescularia. The sequence goes on from OX276378.1 coordinate 16,535,799, forward strand.
CTAGGTTTTTTTTGGTTCATGTACATTGGGATGTTTTATGGTCAGGTTGGCGTTTAGCCACCATCTGTTAGCATTTTTATAGAAGCTTGTGCACCATTTGTTATATTTAAATGAGATTAGTAGTTGATTTCAGGGTCTCAAAGGTCGAAACACACCGTGGAACATAAGTAGTGAAATCAAAACTCAACATCAATTTTGATTGACTATTCCAGGGTTAAATGGTCAAAAAACCACTTTGTAATAGTGATTAAAAGGTAGTCTGTATATCATTTAAGATACAACTTTGCAGATTTTAAACAATATTTTCGTATTTCAAGTCGAAATATATCAGCAGCCTAAAAATTTCAGACACGGTTCAGTGTTCATCCAAAATTCAAGTAAAGAATTTAGGGTTAAGCTGTCATTAAGCCACATTTTCTTTATACACGTTTTGAAGTTACTTTATTAGAAAATAGTATGATATATCAAAACTTACAGATTTCAGGGGATGAGAGGTCTTACTAGAGGTTTTTTTCCTGAAAAATATCTAGGTTTTTTTTGGTTCATGTACTTTGGGATGTTTTATGGTCAGGTTGGCGTTTAGCCACCATCTGTTAGCATTTTTATAGAAGCTTGTGCACCATTTGTTATATTTAAATGAGATTAGTAGTTGATTTCAGGGTCTCAAAGGTCGAAACACACCGTAGAACATAAGTAGTGAAATCAAAACTCAACATCAATTTTGATTGACTATTCCAGGGTTAAATGGTCAAAAAAACACTTTGTTATAGTGATTAAAAGGTAGCCTGTATATCACTTACGATACAACTTTGCATATTTTAAACAATATTTTCGTATTTCAAGTCGAAATATATCAGCAGCCTAAAAATTTCAGACACGGTTCAGTGTTCATCCAAAATTCAAGTAAAGAATTTAGGGTTAAGCTGTCATTTAGCCACATTTTCTTTATACACGTTTTGAAGCTACTTTATTAGGCAATAGTACGATATATCAAAACTTACAGATTTCAGGGGATGAAAGGTCTTACTAGAGGTTTGTTTCCTGAAAAATATCTAGGTTTTTTTTGGTTCATGTACTTTGGGATGTTTTATGGTCAGGTTTGGCGTTTAGCCACCATCTGTTAGCATTTTTATAGAAGCTTGTGCACCATTTGTTAAAAAAAAATGAGATTAGTAGTTGATTTCAGGGTCTCAAAGGTCGAAACACACCGTGGAACATAAGTAGTGAAATCAAAACTCAACATCAATTTTGATTGACTATTCCAGGGTTAAATGGTCAAAAAACCACTTTGTAATAGTGATTAAAAGGTAGTCTGTATATCATTTAAGATACAACTTTGCAGATTTTAAACAATATTTTCGTATTTCAAGTCGAAATATATCAGCAGCCTAAAAATTTCAGACACGGTTCAGTGTTCATCCAAAATTCAAGTAAAGAATTTAGGGTTAAGCTGTCATTTAGCCACATTTTCTTTATACACGTTTTGAAGTTACTTTATTAGACAATAGTATGATATATCAAAACTTACAGATTTCAGGATATGAGAGGTCTTACTAGAGGTTTTTTTCCTGAAAAATATCTAGGTTTTTTTTGGTTCATGTACTTTGGGATGTTTTATGGTCAGGTTGGCGTTTAGCCACCATCTGTTAGCATTTTTATAGAAGCTTGTGCACCATTTGTTATATTTAAATGAGATTAGTAGTTGATTTGAGGGTCTCAAAGGTCGAAACACACCGTAGAACATAAGTAGTGAAATCAAAACTCAACATCAATTTTGATTGACTATTCCAGGATTAAATGGTCAAAAAAACACTTTGTTATAGTGATTAAAAGGTAGCCTGTATATCACTTACGATACAACTTTGCAGATTTTAAACAATATTTTCGTATTTCAAGTCGAAATATATCAGCAGCCTAAAAATTTCAGACACGGTTCAGTGTTCATCCAAAATTCAAGTAAAGAATTTAGGGTTAAGCTGTCATTTAGCCACATTTTCTTTATACACGTTTTGAAGTTACTTTATTAGACAATAGTATGATATATCAAAACTTACAGATTTCAGGATATGAGAGGTCTTACTAGAGGTTTTTTTCCTGAAAAATATCTAGGTTTTTTTTGGTTCATGTACTTTGGGATGTTTTATGGTCAGGTTGGCGTTTAGCCACCATCTGTTAGCATTTTTATAGAAGCTTGTGCACCATTTGTTATATTTAAATGAGATTAGTAGTTGATTTGAGGGTCTCAAAGGTCGAAACACACCGTAGAACATAAGTAGTGAAATCAAAACTCAACATCAATTTTGATTGACTATTCCAGGATTAAATGGTCAAAAAAACACTTTGTTATAGTGATTAAAAGGTAGCCTGTATATCACTTACGATACAACTTTGCAGATTTTAAACAATATTTTCGTATTTCAAGTCGAAATATATCAGCAGCCTAAAAATTTCAGACACGGTTCAGTGTTCATCCAAAATTCAAGTAAAGAATTTAGGGTTAAGCTGTCATTTAGCCACATTTTCTTTATACACGTTTTGAAGCTACTTTATTAGACAATAGTACGATATATCAAAACTTACAGATTTCAGGGGATGAAAGGTCTTACTAGAGGTTTGTTTCCTGAAAAATATCTAGGTTTTTTTTGGTTCATGTACTTTGGGATGTTTTATGGTCAGGTTGGCGTTTAGCCACCTTCTGTTAGCATTTTTATAGAAGCTTGTGCACCATTTGTTATATTTAAATGAGATTAGTAGTTGATTTCAGGGTCTCAAAGGTCGAAACACACCGTGGAACATAAGTAGTGAAATCAAAACTCAACATCAATTTTGATTGACTATTCCAGGGTTAAATGGTCAAAAAACCACTTTGTAATAGTGATTAAAAGGTAGTCTGTATATCATTTAAGATACAACTTTGCAGATTTTAAACAATATTTTCGTATTTCAAGTCGAAATATATCAGCAGACTAAAAATTTCAGACACGGTTCAGTGTTCATCCAAAATTCAAGTAAAGAATTTAGGGTTAAGCTGTCATTTAGCCACATTCTCTTTATACACGTTTTGAAGCTACTATATTACACAATAGTGTGATATATCAAAACTTACAGATTTCAGGGGATGAGAGGTCTTACTAGAGGTTTGTTTCCTGAAAAATCTCTAGGTTTTTTTTGGTTCATGTACATTGGGATGTTTTATGGTCAGGTTGGCGTTTAGCCACCATCTGTTAGCATTTTTATAGAAGCTTGTGCACCATTTGTTATATTTAAATGAGATTAGTAGTTGATTTCAGGGTCTCAAAGGTCGAAACACACCGTGGAACATAAGTAGTGAAATCAAAACTCAACATCAATTTTGATTGACTATTCCAGGGTTAAATGGTCAAAAAACCACTTTGTAATAGTGATTAAAAGGTAGTCTGTATATCATTTAAGATACAACTTTGCAGATTTTAAACAATATTTTCGTATTTCAAGTCGAAATATATCAGCAGCCTAAAAATTTCAGACACGGTTCAGTGTTCATCCAAAATTCAAGTAAAGAATTTAGGGTTAAGCTGTCATTTAGCCACATTTTCTTTATACACGTTTTGAAGTTACTTTATTAGAAAATAGTATGATATATCAAAACTTACAGGGATTTCAGGGGATGAGAGGTCTTACTAGAGGTTTGTTTCCTGAAAAATATCTAGTTTTTTTTTGGTTCATGTACTTTGGGATGTTTTATGGTCAGGTTGGCGTTTAGCCACCATCTGTTAGCATTTTTATAGAAGCTTGTGCACCATTTGTTATATTTAAATGAGATTAGTAGTTGATTTGAGGGTCTCAAAGGTCGAAACACACCGTAGAACATAAGTAGTGAAATCAAAACTCAACATCAATTTTGATTGATTATTCCAGGGTTAAATGGTCAAAAAACCACTTTGTAATAGTGATTAAAAGGTAGTCTGTATATCATTTAAGATACAACTTTGCAGATTTTAAACAATATTTTCGTATTTCAAGTCGAAATATATCAGCAGCCTAAAAATTTCAGACACGGTTCAGTGTTCATCCAAAATTCAAGTAAAGAATTTAGGGTTAAGCTGTCATTTAGCCACATTTTCTTTATAAACGTTTTGAAGCTACTTTATTAGAGAGTAGTGTGATATATCAAAACTTACAGATTTCAGGGGATGAGAGGTCTTACTAGAGGTTTTTTTCCTGAAAAATATCTAGGTTTTTCTTGGTTCATGTACTTTGGGATGTTTTATGGTCAGGTTGGCGTTTAGCCACCTTCTGTTAGCATTTTTATAGAAGCTTGTGCACCATTTGTTATATTTAAATGAGATTAGTAGTTGATTTCAGGGTCTCAAAGGTCGAAACACACCGTGGAACATAAGTAGTGAAATCAAAACTCAACATCAATTTTGATTGACTATTCCAGGGTTAAATGGTCAAAAAACCACTTTGTAATAGTGATTAAAAGGTAGTCTGTATATCATTTAAGATACAACTTTGCAGATTTTAAACAATATTTTCGTATTTCAAGTCGAAATATATCAGCAGACTAAAAATTTCAGACACGGTTCAGTGTTCATCCAAAATTCAAGTAAAGAATTTAGGGTTAAGCTGTCATTTAGCCACATTCTCTTTATACACGTTTTGAAGCTACTATATTACACAATAGTGTGATATATCAAAACTTACAGATTTCAGGGGATGAGAGGTCTTACTAGAGGTTTTTTTCCTGAAAAATATCTAGGTTTTTTTTGGTTCATGTACATTGGGATGTTTTATGGTCAGGTTGGCGTTTAGCCACCATCTGTTAGCATTTTTATAGAAGCTTGTGCACCATTTGTTATATTTAAATGAGATTAGTAGTTGATTTCAGGGTCTCAAAGGTCGAAACACACCGTGGAACATAAGTAGTGAAATCAAAACTCAACATCAATTTTGATTGACTATTCCAGGGTTAAATGGTCAAAAAACCACTTTGTAATAGTGATTTAAAGGTAGTCTGTATATCATTTAAGATACAACTTTGCAGATTTTAAACAATATTTTCGTATTTCAAGTCGAAATATATCAGCAGCCTAAAAATTTCAGACACGGTTCAGTGTTCATCCAAAATTCAAGTAAAGAATTTAGGGTTAAGCTGTCATTTAGCCACATTTTCTTTATACACGTTTTGAAGTTACTTTATTAGAAAATAGTATGATATATCAAAACTTACAGATTTCAGGGGATGAGAGGTCTTACTAGAGGTTTTTTTCCTGAAAAATATCTAGGTTTTTTTTGGTTCATGTACTTTGGGATGTTTTATGGTCAGCTTGGCGTTTAGCCACCATCTGTTAGCATTTTTATAGAAGCTTGTGCACCATTTGTTATATTTAAATGAGATTAGTAGTTGATTTCAGGGTCTCAAAGGTCGAAACACACCGTAGAACATAAGTAGTGAAATCAAAACTCAACATCAATTTTGATTGACTATTCCAGGGTTAAATGGTCAAAAAAACACTTTGTTATAGTGATTAAAAGGTAGCCTGTATATCACTTACGATACAACTTTGCAGATTTTAAACAATATTTTCGTATTTCAAGTCGAAATATATCAGCAGCCTAAAAATTTCAGACACGGTTCAGTGTTCATCCAAAATTCAAGTAAAGAATTTAGGGTTAAGCTGTCATTTAGCCACATTTTCTTTATACACGTTTTGAAGCTACTTTATTAGACAATAGTACGATATATCAAAACTTACAGATTTCAGGGGATGAAAGGTCTTACTAGAGGTTTGTTTCCTGAAAAATATCTAGGTTTTTTTTGGTTCATGTACTTTGGGATGTTTTATGGTCAGGTTTGGCGTTTAGCCACCATCTGTTAGCATTTTTATAGAAGCTTGTGCACCATTTGTTAAAAAAAAATGAGATTAGTAGTTGATTTCAGGGTCTCAAAGGTCGAAACACACCGTGGAACATAAGTAGTGAAATCAAAACTCAACAGTAATTTTGATTGACTATTCCAGGGTTAAATGGTCAAAAAACCACTTTGTAATAGTGATTAAAAGGTAGTCTGTATATCATTTAAGATACAACTTTGCAGATTTTAAACAATATTTTCGTATTTCAAGTCGAAATATATCAGCAGCCTAAAAATTTCAGACACGGTTCAGTGTTCATCCAAAATTCAAGTAAAGAATTTAGGGTTAAGCTGTCATTTAGCCACATTTTCTTTATACACGTTTTGAAGTTACTTTATTAGACAATAGTATGATATATCAAAACTTACAGATTTCAGGATATGAGAGGTCTTACTAGAGGTTTTTTTCCTGAAAAATATCTAGGTTTTTTTTGGTTCATGTACTTTGGGATGTTTTATGGTCAGGTTGGCGTTTAGCCACCATCTGTTAGCATTTTTATAGAAGCTTGTGCACCATTTGTTATATTTAAATGAGATTAGTAGTTGATTTCAGGGTCTTAAAGGTCGAAACACACCGTAGAACATAAGTAGTGAAATCAAAACTCAACATCAATTTTGATTGACTATTCCAGGATTAAATGGTCAAAAAAACACTTTGTTATAGTGATTAAAAGGTAGCCTGTATATCACTTACGATACAACTTTGCAGATTTTAAACAATATTTTCGTATTTCAAGTCGAAATATATCAGCAGCCTAAAAATTTCAGACACGGTTCAGTGTTCATCCAAAATTCAAGTAAAGAATTTAGGGTTAAGCTGTCATTTAGCCACATTTTCTTTATACACGTTTTGAAGCTACTTTATTAGACAATAGTACGATATATCAAAACTTACAGATTTCAGGGGATGAAAGGTCTTACTAGAGGTTTGTTTCCTGAAAAATATCTAGGTTTTTTTTGGTTCATGTACTTTGGGATGTTTTATGGTCAGGTTGGCGTTTAGCCACCATCTGTTAGCATTTTTATAGAAGCTTGTGCACCATTTGTTATATTTAAATGAGATTAGTAGTTGATTTCAGGGTCTCAAAGGTCGAAACACACCGTAGAACATAAGTAGTGAAATCAAATCTCAACATCAATTTTGATTGACTATTCCAGGGTTAAATGGTCAAAAAAACACTTTGTAATAGTGATTAAAAGGTAGCCTGTATATCATTCAAGATACAACTTTGCAGATTTTAAACAATATTTTCGTATTTCAAGTCGAAATATATCAGCAGCCTAAAAATTTCAGACACGGTTCAGTGTTCATCCAAAATTCAAGTAAAGAATTTAGGGTTAAGCTGTCATTTAGCCACATTCTCTTTATACACGTTTTGAAGCTACTTTATTAGAGAGTAGTGTGATATATCAAAACTTACAGATTTCAGGGGATGAGAGGTCTTACTAGAGGTTTGTTTCCTGAAAAATCTCTAGGTTTTTTTTGGTTCATGTACTTTGGGATGTTTTATGGTCAGGTTGGCGTTTAGCCACCATCTGTTAGCATTTTTATAGAAGCTTGTGCACCATTTGTTATATTTAAATGAGACTAGTAGTTGATTTCAGTGTCTCAAAGGTCGAAACACACCGTGGAACATAAGTAGTGAAATCAAATCTCAACATCAATTTTGATTGACTATTCCAGGGTTAAATGGTCAAAAAACCACTTTGTAATAGTGATTAAAAGGTAGTCTGTATATCATTTAAGATACAACTTTGCAGATTTTAAACAATATTTTCGTATTTCAAGTCGAAATATATCAGCAGCCTAAAAATTTCAGACACGGTTCAGTGTTCATCCAAAATTCAAGTAAAGAATTTAGGGTTAAGCTGTCATTAAGCCACATTTTCTTCATACACGTTTTGAAGTTACTTTATTAGACAATAGTATGATATATCAAAACTTACAGATTTCAGGATATGAGAGGTCTTACTAGAGGTTTTTTTCCTGAAAAATATCTAGGTTTTTTTTGGTTCATGTACTTTGGGATGTTTTATGGTCAGGTTGGCGTTTAGCCACCATCTGTTAGCATAAGTAGTGAAATCAAAACTCAACATCAATTTTGATTGACTATTCCAGGGTTAAATGGTCAAAAAACCACATTGTAATAGTGATTAAAAGGTAGCCTGTATATTATTTACGATACAACTTTGCAGATTTTAAACAATATTTTCGTATTTCAAGTCGAAATATATCAGCAGCCTAAAAATTTCAGACACGGTTCAGTGTTCATCCAAAATTCAAGTAAAGAATTTAGGGTTAAGCTGTCATTAAGCCACATTCTCTTTATACACGTTTTGAAGCTACTTTATTAGACAATAGTGTGATATATCAAAACTTACAGATTTCAGGGGATGAGAGGTCTTACTAGAAGTTTGTTTCCTGAAAAATATCTAGATTTTTTTTGGTTCATGTACATTGGGATGTTTTATGGTCAGGTTGGCGTTTAGCCACCATCTGTTAGCATTTTTATAGAAGCTTGTGCACCATTTGTTATATTTAAATGAGATTAGTAGTTGATTTCAGGGTCTCAAAGGTCGAAACACACCGTGGAACATAAGTAGTGAAATCAAATCTCAACATCAATTTTGATTGACTATTCCAGGGTTAAATGGTCAAAAAAACACTTTGTAATAGTGATTAAAAGGTAGCCTGTATATCATTTAAGATACAACTTTGCAGATTTTAAACAATATTTTCGTATATCAAGTCTAAATATATCAGCAGCTAAAAATTTCAGACACGGTTCAGTGTTCATCCAAAATTCAAGTAAAGAATTTAGGGTTAATCTGTCATTTAGCCACATTTTCTTTATACACGTTTTGAAGCTACTTTATTAGACAATAGTACGATATATCAAAACTTACAGATTTCAGGGGATGAAAGGTCTTACTAGAGGTTTGTTTCCTGAAAAATATCTAGGTTTTTTTTGGTTCATGTACTTTGGGATGTTTTATGGTCAGGTTGGCGTTTAGCCACCATCTGTTAGCATTTTTATAGAAGCTTGTGCACCATTTGTTAAAAAAAAATGAGATAAGTAGTTGATTTCAGGGTCTCAAAGGTCGAAACACACCGTGGAACATAAGTAGTGAAATCAAAACTCAACATCAATTTTGATTGACTATTCCAGGGTTAAATGGTCAAAAATCCACTTTGTAATAGTGATTAAAAGGTAGTCTGTATATCATTTAAGATACAACTTTGCAGATTTTAAACAATATTTTCGTATTTCAAGTCGAAATATATCAGCAGCCTAAAAATTTCAGACACGGTTCAGTGTTCATCCAAAATTCAAGTAAAGAATTTAGGGTTAAGCTGTCATTTAGCCACATTTTCTTTATACACGTTTTGAAGTTACTTTATTAGACAATAGTATGATATATCAAAACTTACAGATTTCAGGGGATGAGAGGTCTTACTAGAGGTTTGTTTCCTGAAAAATATCTAGATTTTTTTTGGTTCATGTACATTGGGATGTTTTATGGTCAGGTTGGCGTTTAGCCACCATCTGTTAGCATTTTTATAGAAGCTTGTGCACCATTTGTTATATTTAAATGAGACTTGTAGTTGATTTCAGGGTCTCAAAGGTCGAAACACACCGTGGAACATAAGTAGTGAAATCAAATCTCAACATCAATTTTGATTGACTATTCCAGGGTTAAATGGTCAAAAAAACACTTTGTAATAGTGATTAAAAGGTAGCCTGTATATCATTTAAGATACAACTTTGCAGATTTTAAACAATATTTTCGTATTTCAAGTCGAAATATATCAGCAGCCTAAAAATTTCAGACACGGTTCAGTGTTCATCCAAAATTCAAGTAAAGAATTTAGGGTTAAGCTGTCATTTAGCCACATTATCTTTATACACGTTTTAAAGCTACTTTATTAGACAATAGTATGATATATCAAAACTTACAGATTTCAGGGGATGAGAGGTCTTACTAGAGGTTTGTTTCCTGAAAAATATCTAGTTTTTTTTTGGTTCATGTACTTTGGGATGTTTTATGGTCAGATTGGCGTTTAGCCACCATCTGTTAGCATTTTTATAGAAGCTTGTGCACCATTTGTTATATTTAAATGAGATTAGTAGTTGATTTCAGGGTCTCAAAGGTCGAAACACACCGTGGAACATAAGTAGTGAAATCAAAACTCAACATCAATTTTGATTGACTATTCCAGGGTTAAATGGTCAAAAAACCACATTGTAATAGTGATTAAAAGGTAGCCTGTATATTATTTACGATACAACTTTGCAGATTTTAAACAATATTTTCGTATTTCAAGTCGAAATATATCAGCAGCCTAAAAATTTCAGACACGGTTCAGTGTTCATCCAAAATTCAAGTAAAGAATTTAGGGTTAAGCTGTCATTTAGCCACATTTTCTTTATACACGTTTTGAAGCTACTTTATTAGAGAGTAGTGTGATATATCAAAACTTACAGATTTCAGGGGATGAGAGGTCTTACTAGAGGTTTGTTTCCTGAAAAATCTCTAGGTTTTTTTTGGTTCATGTACTTTGGGATGTTTTATGGTCAGGTTGGCGTTTAGCCACCATCTGTTAGCATTTTTATAGAAGCTTGTGCACCATTTGTTATATTTAAATGAGACTAGTAGTTGATTTCAGGGTCTCAAAGGTCGAAACACACCGTGGAACATAAGTAGTGAAATCAAATCTCAACATCAATTTTGATTGACTATTCCAGGGTTAAATGGTCAAAAAACCACTTTGTAATAGTGATTAAAAGGTAGTCTGTATATCATTTAAGATACAACTTTGCAGATTTTAAACAATATTTTCGTATTTCAAGTCGAAATATATCAGCAGCCTAAAAATTTCAGACACGGTTCAGTGTTCATCCAAAATTCAAGTAAAGAATTTAGGGTTAAGCTGTCATTTAGCCACATTTTCTTTATACACGTTTTGAAGTTACTTTATTAGACAATAGTATGATATATCAAAACTTACAGATTTCAGGATATGAGAGGTCTTACTAGAGGTTTATTTCCTGAAAAATATCTAGGTTTTTTTTGGTTCATGTACTTTGGGATGTTTTATGGTCAGGTTGGCGTTTAGCCACCATCTGTTAGCATTTTTATAGAAGCTTGTGCACCATTTGTTATATTTAAATGAGATTAGTAGTTGATTTCAGGGTCTTAAAGGTCGAAACACACCGTAGAACATAAGTAGTGAAATCAAAACTCAACATCAATTTTGATTGACTATTCCAGGGTTAAATGGTCAAAAAACCACATTGTAATAGTGATTAAAAGGTAGCCTGTATATTATTTACGATACAACTTTGCAGATTTTAAACAATATTTTCGTATTTCAAGTCGAAATATATCAGCAGCCTAAAAATTTCAGACACGGTTCAGTGTTCATCCAAAATTCAAGTAAAGAATTTAGGGTTAAGCTGTCATTTAGCCACATTTTCTTTATACACGTTTTGAAGCTACTTTATTAGACAATAGTGTGATATATCAAAACTTACAGATTTCAGGGGATGAGAGGTCTTACTAGAGGTTTGTTTCCTGAAAAATATCTAGATTTTTTTTGGTTCATGTACATTGGGATGTTTTATGGTCAGGTTGGCGTTTAGCCACCATCTGTTAGCATTTTTATAGAAGCTTGTGCACCATTTGTTATATTTAAATGAGACTAGTAGTTGATTTCAGGGTCTCAAAGGTCGAAACACACCGTGGAACATAAGTAGTGAAATCAAATCTCAACATCAATTTTGATTGACTATTCCAGGGTTAAATGGTCAAAAAAACACTTTGTAATAGTGATTAAAAGGTAGCCTGTATATCATTCAAGATACAACTTTGCAGATTTTAAACAATATTTTCGTATTTCAAGTCGAAATATATCAGCAGCCTAAAAATTTCAGACACGGTTCAGTGTTCATCCAAAATTCAAGTAAAGAATTTAGGGTTAAGCTGTCATTAAGCCACATTTTCTTTATACACGTTTTGAAGTTACTTTATTAGACAATAGTGTGATATATCAAAACTTACAGATTTCAGGGGATGAGAGGTCTTACTAGAGGTTTTTTTCCTGAAAAATATCTAGGTTATTTTTGGTTCATGTACTTTGGGATGTTTTATGGTCAGGTTGGCGTTTAGCCACCATCTGTTAGCATTTTTATAGAAGCTTGTGCACCATTTGTTATATTTAAATGAGATTAGTAGTTGATTTCAGGGTCTCAAAGGTCGAAACACACCGTGGAACATAAGTAGTGAAATCAAATCTCAACATCAATTTTGATTGACTATTCCAGGGTTAAATGGTCAAAAAAACACTTTGTAATAGTGATTAAAAGGTAGCCTGTATATCATTTAAGATACAACTTTGCAGATTTTAAACAATATTTTCGTATTTCAAGTCGAAATATATCAGCAGCCTAAAAATTTCAGACACGGTTCAGTGTTCATCCAAAATTCAAGTAAAGAATTTAGGGTTAAGCTGTCATTTAGCCATATTCTCTTTATATACGTTTTGAAGCTACTTTATTAGAGAGTAGTGTGATATATCAAAACTTACAGATTTCAGGGGATGAGAGGTCTTACTAGAGGTTTGTTTCCTGAAAAATCTCTAGGTTTTTTTTGGTTCATGTACTTTGGGATGTTTTATGGTCAGGTTGGCGTTTAGCCACCATCTGTTAGCATTTTTATAGAAGCTTGTGCACCATTTGTTATATTTAAATGAGATTAGTAGTTGATTTCAGGGTCTCAAAGGTCGAAACACACCGTGGAACATAAGTAGTGAAATCAAAACTCAACATCAATTTTGATTGACTATTCCAGGGTTAAATGGTCAAAAAACCACTTTGTAATAGTGATTAAAAGGTAGCCTGTATATCATTTAAAATAAAACTTTGCAGATTTTAAACAATATTTGCGTATTTCAAGTCGAAATATATCAGCAGCCTAAAAATTTCAGACACGGTTCAGTGTTCATCCAAAATTCAAGTAAAGAATTTAGGGTTAAGCTGTCTTTTAGCCACATTCTCTTTATACACGTTTTGAAGCTACTTTATTAGACAATAGTATGATATATCAAAACTTACAGATTTCAGGGGATGAGAGGTCTTACTAGAGGTTTGTTCCCTGAAAAATATCTAGTTTTTTTTTGGTTCATGTGTTTAGGGATGTTATATGGTCAGGTTGGTGTTTAGTTAGCTTCTGTAAGCATTTTTATAAAAGTGTGTGCATCATTTGTTATATTTGAATGAGTTCAATACTTTATTTCTGGGTCTTAAAGCTCGAGACACACCGTTGAACATGAGTAGTGAAATTTAAACTCAACATCAATTTTTATTAACTATTCCAGGGTTAAATGGTCAAAAAACCACTTTGTAATAGTGATTAAAAGGTAGTCTGTATATCATTTAAGATACAACTTTGCAGATTTTAAACAATATTTTCGTATTTCAAGTCGAAATATATCAGCAGCCTAAAAATTTCAGACACGGTTCAGTGTTCATCCAAAATTCAAGTAAAGAATTTAGGGTTAAGCTGTCATTTAGCCACATTGTCGGTATACTCGTTTTGAAGCTACATTATGAGAGAATAAAATTGGTAATTCAAACTTTCATTTTTCAGGGGATAAGAGCTCTAACTAGACGCGTGTTCCCTTAAAAATCTCAAGAATATATTTTGTTCATGTTCTTCGGGATATATTTTTATAAAAATTTGCGTTAACTTATTAATCAAAGTTTTTAATATTATTATTATTAAACAATAATCATTAATTAACAAATAAGAGTGAACCACTATTATAAAAAAAAACCTTCTTAATTTAGTCGGATTTTAGGCTGCTACATTTTGGCTGCCAAGTTCACACCGGTAACTATGTAAAAGTAATTAGTAAGGTTAGCTGTCTAATCAATCAATAAAATGGATCCATCGCTCAATAATTTTCATGAAAGTTTGTACATATAATTTTTAGATACCATTTATCAAAACATGATTGATCTCAAAAAATTATGAAGTCATACGACACAAATTCATACAAATCTCATTCTTTTCTGATTTGAATATTTCATTTACCTACAAAAAAAAGCATAAAAAGACAAAATTTCATTAGATTTCAATTAATATTCAAGTGTGCTATCATTAAAATTGTGAACTTTTCACTGTTCACATTTTGTCTGCCCAATGTTCAAGAAAAAGTTGGCGAGAACCGATAGGGAAGCCGCACCCTTTCATACGACCATAATACTTATTCTCACACCGCGAACAAAAGTTTGTGTGCTGAAAATAGAGCTTGTGACTCATCCCGCTCACAGCCCAGACCTCGCAACCTGTGACTTCTTTCTTTTCCCCAAAATCAAGAATCAGATTAGATGTTTTTGGAGCCAAAAGAGGTAGTGAGGGCTTTAAACTAAGTCAATCCGCCGAAAACATGATCTCAGAGGAGTTGGCCTATTGTTTTGAAACGATTTATATGAACGAAAAACTTTTTTAAATATAACGGAGAATACTTTGAAAAGCAATACATTGTATTAGTTTCGTTAGAAATAGTGTTATAATTATATGAGCCGCAAAACTTTCATTATGGCAAATGTAGGTAGTTTAAATTTGTGTAAATGTAATATTTATCTATCTACTAGCTGGTGCCTGCGGCTTCGCACGCGTGGTCATTTCTCTAGGTTAAACGTACTCTTTGTGCTATTCCAGGACCTAAAATACCAACATTTCATCAAAATTCCTTCAGCCGTCAAATATATTTTTATCGATTGCTCGGCTTCTACTCATCGGATTAAGATATCACGTACCCCAGTTTTTAAGTCAAACCCTAATCTGTCCAACAGTGAAAACCGCATTGGAATCTGTCCAGTAGATTTACGTGATGCACGAACAAACATACAGACAAACAAACTAACAAACAAACACGATGTTTAAAAATTATCTATTCTTGTTCAGTAGCTTATTTGAAGTACCCTAGACCATTTTTTTTATTATCTTCTTTGTACAGACTATTTCGTTTCTATTGCTTTATTATAAGTATAGATAATCAGACACGTGACGTTTAGTTATCCGTTATATTTTCATGTGCTGAAGTCGTGCTAGTTACGAAATATGAAACAGCTTTCAAATCATCACCATTTGTCGATGGCTTTTCACGTTGCAGTGTGAATGCGAGGGTATAACCTTTCAGATTGGCGCGTACAAATAGTGAGCGGGCCGCGGTTGACTCAGCTCTCGACTCTCCGTGTTGCGACTGCAGGCCGCACTCTCGGGCAGTTTGTTGTGCCACTCCTGATTCAGTATATTGAGGAGATTTATGGCTCATAAATTATGTCAATTCAACTAAGTAAACTTATTTTTAATTATTTTACCGCTAATACCTACTATTATTGTTGTTATGTGACGGTGTAGTCAAAGTTGGAAAACATTACAAAGCCTAGAATGGGCCTAGCTCTCAAGAACAGCCGAGAAACTACCCGCATAAAGATCTTTGGCAAAATATTTTATCTCGAGGGTAGACTAGCTTCCAGGTGGATAATTAATTGCCCTGCCACAAAAGTTTATAACGATGCTTTATTTCATCGGAATCCCTTGTAAATTTTTTGACGATTTGTTTGTTTTGAACTCACGACCTATGGCAGGGCCGACTCACTATGAAGTTTAGGTACGAACTCGTACCTACGACCTTGAATACCGACAGTGGCTTCCAAATCAGTGTCATTGCAAGTGATCAGGTGACGTGCGTGTTTTTACCAGACTAAAGAGAGAGGATTATGTGTTTGGGTTGTATGTAGGCAACAGCGCGCGCGTCCTACAGCCTAAACGGATTGATGGATTCTGAAAATGAGGTATCATTTGGATTTGTCTTAATCACGAGAGCGCTAAAGGATATATGAAGTGTCAAGAAAAGTAATATGGCGGCTTATAACGGCCATATTGTATTTATGACGGAGCTAGAGTTGCGCCAAATATTCATTAATTATTCGTATTCGGCATATTCGGCATGGTTTTATATGATCGGTATTCGGCCGAATATACGTTTGAAGTGCCGAATATTAACCGAATATTAAAATTATGTCATTTTAACACCTACTTACAGATTGTATTGGTTTAAATAATAAAAATAAAATACGTATAATCAATATTTATTATTCTGAGTTTAAAATACAATAATATAGTTGCATACAATATCAAATATTAACCGATTAATTAATATTAAAGTACGAACCGAAATTATTCAACTTAGTCATTTCATTTTTATTTAAAACCAGCTAAGAATGTCAGACAGACATGACATATTTAACACTGACTTAATAGTGACGATTTTAGTAATAGTGAATGAGTATGTATTCATTCAATCTCAGATAACACAACCAAATAAAAAATAAATGACAATCAAATTATAATTAATTAAGCCAAATTGTTTTTATTAGCTATTCTGATCTCAAATTATGATGTTTAGGGCTTCGAACTTTTAATTGGTCTCTATCATACGAAAATCACTTCTTTTTTACAAGACAGCGCAAGTGGTAATACCCATCTTAAAAATAAATCGGTTTTCTAATGAATAACCGATCGGGAGCCTGTACAAATTTGTTTAGTGTGGAAAAGCGCGCCTAAATGGAACCAAATAGTTCGGCCGAACATTCGGTTCGGTAATTACTAAACCGAACAATGTTTTTATTTGGTTCGGATTAGAAATCCATGTTCAGATAAACAGATAAACATTTCATTGATAATCATTACATTATAGGTCAATTACATTGCATTATAAAAATAATTAATGAGTTCGGCGCATCTCTAAAAATAACTAACACCTATCGAGTGAGGTATCAAATGTAGTAATCAATGAAGGGCTTTAAAAGATCATTCCAAAAATATATAATTCTTTTACCTTAACAATAGCAATTTTCTTACAATATACTTACAAAATTTTCAATTTTAGATTATTCAAGTTATCTATAGTCCAACGCAATTGCAACTATTAAAGTAAAGTAAAATATGTAAGTAAATAGGAAACTATAAATTTATTTACTTTTGCGGGCGGTCAGCTCGCATCGCATTGCGTCCGTCCGCTATCACGGCTGAAAAGCAAAAAGCCGACATAGCACACGTGAGTTATTTAAAATTGTATTCAATAGACACACACAGTACAGTCACACAGTCGGGTTATAGAATAAAAAAAAAGTTTTATGTTGCCGTATAATTTGGGTTCGGTATTATTTAGGTAAATAAGTTTATGTTCTTATTTTAGACCTATAGTTTTTTTTAACAATAAAATAGCTTGCTCCAAAATGATGTCAATTGCTCGACTTTTACTTTTAGGGCTGAAATATGTACGTGTACATCAGTTTTTATTCCTAAGCTATCCAACAATGAAAACCGCATCGCATCGGTTTAGTAGCTATTACGCGATGCTACAAGCAAACAGTCAGAAAGAAACCATTAAAAAAAAGTCAGTAGCCTATTTAAGTAGGTACCTTTCATAAACCATTTTTTCAATTATTTTACTTCTACAGACTTTTTGTTACTAACAGATTAATTATAAGTAAATTTAGAAGATAGATTTAGAAGATTTAAATCCTCCGTGATCTAAATTCTCATATGAAATTATTTTTTCCTGTATATTCTTAAAAATGAAAAACGCTCTACTGGTTACTACTACTGATTCTTCGCCTCTCCTCTTCAATGCTCAAGCTATCTCCATCTATTGATGACACATTAATATTTATTTGGTGCCGAAGTTATCGGCACAAAATTCAATTTGGCCAATGAGCGCCAGCGTTCTTTATCTATGCACAGAAGGTCCTTTATTTGATGGCCTCTGGGGACACTGTTGTCCCCGAGCAGTAGGTACTGTCGACTAACTGATGATTGGAATACTGTGGATACGCTTTCATAATTTATTGGTTTCGGTAAAAAAAAAACTTTATTACATAGGGTACTTTTTTCCTGTCCACCGATATCCATAATGTTTTTACGTAGGTATGTAAGAGAATGTAAATATTTTAAAATAATAATTTAGGATAATCTAATCGTGACCTAAACCATTGCGGCTATTGCGCAGATTACAGAAAGGACTCGTTAAAACTGGCAATAATGGCAGAAAGTTGGCAACGTACCTAAGTTAAGAATGTATGGCATTGTATATATGGTCAATTTGCATATTATTATTTTGTTAGGAATAAATGAATTAAACTCAAAAAATGTACAGTTCATTATTTATGCTTACAATAAAGCAGTAAGTACCAAAAAATCTGTGCAATGAAGATAATAAAAAAAATGGTCCAGGTACGTAAAATAGACAGACAAAAATAGACAATAAAATACAGGAACACCTGTTTTTTTTCTATCTGTTTGTTCGCACTTCACGTAAATACTTTTGGACCAATTGCGACGGTGTTTTCACTGTACAGTTTTATTTCAAACTGGTACCCTATGTACTTGGTATCTTAATCCGATGATTAGAAGCCGAGCAAACGATAAAAAACTTTTTGACGAGTAAAATATTTTGAAGAAATTTAGTATACAATACAATACAATAACTCTGTATTGAACACATCACAATCAAAACAAAATAATAGTAATTATACATACAATCTAATGTAGTACAATAGGCGGCCGTATCGTTATTAGCAATTTCTTACAGGCAACCTTTGGATGGACAGGAATTGAATATAAACATTGCGGTCAGTGATGGAGACTTACTTTGGAACCAAAAATTAAATAGATAAATAAAAACAATTTATATTTTTATACAAACGTGTTATAATAAATTACATATAGTGTACTTTTGGTTCTGGAATAGTACATACTCGTGTGGGCTACTTTTAAATGAAATAACACGCGAGCAAAGCCGCGGGCACAGCTAGTTAAAGAAATAAAAGTATTCTAATAAACATACGAAAAAGTAGATTCGTATTTTCATGAAGCTGAACAATGAAAAAACAAAACGAGAAAGAAATAATCGTAGAACAGTCACTCAAATCGATCAGAACAAGGCTCAAATAACACCTGTCAAAAAAAAACAGGCTAAAATCAAAACAAAATGTTACAAAATAATGGGATAAGGTAACTATTCAGCATTGAGATTTAATCCATTCAACAGCCAATCAAATATTGACCCACTCGAAACGTATCCCTCTAAAGCCAACTTTGAATATTCATCACATTTAGATAGCGAGGCCGATAGACCCACATCAGAAAAACATCAAAAATGCATCAAGCGGAAACATCCGCCGACAATGTAACAGCAATATTGCGTCTCACGCGCTGGCTGGCTTAGCTCTGCGTAAGCTGCTCTAAGCAACGTCAGATTACCTCAAGTTATTTGATTTTTTCACCTTACCTACGAGGAAATCGTGTTCATTATCATTCATTACTTCCCGTTGGGGCTTCTATCAATATTTTTGCTGTAATTTTTCAATGACCTTTATTGTTTCGGAGTGTTAGAATTAATGAATAGAAAATAATAACAATTTGATATAATTCTAGGATTAAGTACACTACCTCTGCATTGTAGACTGTGGTGCTCTTCGTGAAATTAAATTTTGGTAATCGATAATTTTGTAATTCCACAAAGAGCACCAAATCAAAATATTAATTATTCTTCGTGGAATAGGTTTGGTGCTATTCGTGTTGATGCTCTTCATATTAGTGCCCCTCCTGGCATATAATACCTCACAAAATCATAAGTTTCTCTTACCACATATTAAATAATAATTACTAAGTGAACTTCTTTCTTTTAAGAAATAAGTGCTGATAAATGTTAAATGAACCTACATTTTCTGAGAAGTTTCATCAGTATTCTTCGATTTTCTCTGAAGCCCTGGAATATATTATGGTAAACTTCTGAAACAAACATTTAATGTTAGTTAGTTTGTCGTATGAGGTAGTGCTGGCCTCTGGTGTCAGAGTTTGTCAGGCCACCCGAGGGCCTCTGACATCGCTTAACGATTTCTGTTAATCCATAGCAGCCAAACATTTAATAATAAAATATTTACTATACATTAACAGCTAGCAAAGAAACTAAAAACACAGAGCAAACTTAGAGTTAAACTGAATATTTATTATACATGAAACTGCCTGTTAATTTTAACGTAGAGGACGCCCATCGGCCATGTGGACTGACAACCTGTGAGAACCGGCCGATAGAAACTGGATGAAGAGCAGTAGATTGGGCACTGTGGCGTTCAATGAGAGGCCCAGCCAGTCAGGTCCAGCTGTGGACAAGTGCAGGCTGATGATGATGATGATGCTGATACATTTAAGCAGCTAAAAAGTTGATCAGTCAAAGCAAAACGTCGCGCGCCGTGTCGCGTTTAAAGCCACTCATTTACATGGTAACACAATGACGTAAAATGAAATTAATTTTATGAAAAACATTACTTTTGAATTCGTTAAGGGCGAACAAATTGCCGAGGCCCTCCCCGCGACGTGACAACGACCGCTTAGTTAAAGTTAGGGCAGTGACGCATTTGTTAACCCTGCTACATTGTGTTGACCGGTTGGTTTAGAAATGCATTACTGTTGATGTAGGTAGAAAATTTGGCATTGTTCGCCTTTTCTATAACTTTTTTGTTGTTGTTCATAAATAGCAGAAGAGAAAAGATGTTTGGCAACCTTATACGACATGACAACTTCATAAAACCCATTATAGTAGGGAAGGTAGACGAGAAGAGAGGAAGAGAAAGAAGGAAATTTACAGGTCAGATAAAGGAGAATATAAATGTTTCATATCGTATAGGGAAGTCAACGCTTTGACCGGAGATAAGGAACGCTGAAAATTACTCCACCGACACTGATGTCCGTTGCCCTCCGTAGACGTCCCCACGATGTCCTGGACGATACGGACGACGCCATCGCAGTCAAAGTACTGGCAGCGATGGCCTTGCCCAATCCGACCACCCCTGGAAACCCGCCAGGGGGTATCAACACACTTAGACACTGACACCGACCTCGCCGGCGAGGTCGAAGGTCCCATAACACATAGTCAGCTATTAAATTAGCTACCAAATTTAACTTTGGCGTGCACCTTCTGCGTCACGCATTGCGGCGGAGTGCTTGTTAGCGCCCACCCCCAAGCCCGGTTCAAGCTGTAGAGGCCGATAAGGCCAACAGCATTAATAATTCCTAAAAAAAAAGAAAAAGCTGATGTCCGGCTGATGGATAGCGGGCAAAGTCGTTCGGGTTATTACGGAAGTGCCCGATAGTTGGACATGCTCGCGGGTAGCGCCGCGCACGCAAACTAAAGAATCAAAAATAAATTAATTTGTTTCACAAACTGCAATAGAGCGCGCGATTCAAACGTAGGTCTACTACCGTAGTTCCAGACTGGGACTTGGAATGGACTGACTAACAGACAGACAGTACGATTTTCAAGGGTTTCGACATAGACTATGGAACCCTAAAATATAAATAAAGTTTTTAAAATTAAATACTTAAACTAATATTTAATTATTGAGTTTAAAAAATAAATGGTTTCAGATATCCACGCCACAATTTAAAGCATTTTCCGCTCATGTATATATTACATAGATATTATGAACAAAAAATATTTTAGGAAAATCTTTGTATTCATTAAATTTTTGACTGAGACATACGAACAAAGAAAAAATACTTAATAACAACCAATATTAGTTATAAACGCATAAAATCAAAAATACCTAGACCTTAGATCGTAATACCTAGACGGACCGAAGAGAACGCCTTTTAACTTATCCTTGCTGTACCTGGAAAAGCAAGTCACTTTCGATCACAAACAGTCTGATATATATTTCCCAAGCTTTATCCAATGTAGCCCGATGTTTACAAAAATCACCGCAGACGGTCCTCGTTTCGCCCCACGCTGCACCGCATCTTGCCGCGCTTGTTTGCAAGCATATTGTTTGAAACATTCGCCGTCTACCGCTGTCTGCGTCTCTGAAATACTGTAGGCACTTCGCCAACTTTTTAATTATGACCCGTGAAAATATGATCTTGACAGTGCCAGCTGAAAATGGCGGAAAAGTGAAAAAAAACATACCTTTCGTAGAATTATTGTCAATAATAACTTTTTAAAAATAGGATTGAAAAAAAAAAGTAGTAATAGAGTGAAAATTAAGTATGTATAAAATTCTGTATAAACTACAACATTGAAGTCAAAGTCAAGTATTTTATGGTAAATAGGCAAAATAATAGCACTTTTACAAGTTAAAATTAACATGTGATGAACAAGGAGAAAACATAAAACATAATAAATTTATAATCATCATCATCATCATCATCATCATCATCATCATCATCATCAGCCTATATCTGTCCACTGCTGGACGTAGGCCTCTCCTAATGCACGCCACTGAGCTCGGTCTTCAGCTCTGCTCATCCATTTTCTGCCAGCCGCTTTTCGCAGGTCGTCACTCCACCTGGCCACAGGGCGTCCTACACTACGTTTGCCTAAGCGTGGTCTCCACTCGAGAACTCATCTACCCCAACGGTTATCGGTTCTTCGGGAAATAGGACCAGCCCACTGCCGCTTCAGCTTGCTTGTCCTTTGATCTATGTTACCTTGGTTCTCCGTCGGATATCTTCATTACGAATCTTGTCCTTCAAAGAAACTCCAATCATAGCTCTCTCCATAGCTCGCTGAGTGACCTTAAATTTGTGGCCTAGTTTAACCGTGAGTGTCCACGTTTTGGCACTGTAGGTCATGCCTGGTAAGACGCACTGATTGAAGACCTTTGTCTTCAGGCACTGTTGTATAGACGACGAGAAGACTTGACGAAGCTTGCCGAGTGCTGCCCAACCCAGCTGAATTCTTCTGTTGGCTTCCTTCTCAAAGTTGTCTTTACACAATTGCAATATTTGCCCAAGGTAAACATATTGTTGGACAACTTCAAGAGGCACACACTTAACTGCAATCGGTTCCGGGTCAATAAGATCGTTGAACATGATCTTGGTCTTATCTATGTTCATTCTGAGACCGATTCGTCCAGAAGCATCATCTAGGTTGGTCAGCATACTTTGCAAGTCTTGCAGCGACTCCGCCATTAGGATGATATTATTGGCAAATCGTAAATGTGAGATGTTCTCGCCATCGATATTAATGCCCATTTCGTTCCAATCCAGCGTCTTAAACATATCTTTCAGGGCATTAGTGTACAGTTTTGGGGATATAACATGCCCCTGTCTCACTCCCTTGTGCAGTTGAATATGTTTAGACTGCTGGTATTGTACTTTGACATTCATAGCAGCGGAGTCATACAGAAACCTCAACACTTCAATGTAGTCCACTTAACAACGCTGCAAAGACTCTAGAACCGCCCAGGTTTCAACGGAGTCAAAGGCCTTCTCATAGTCCATAAAAGCAAGACACAGGGGCTGGTTATACTCTTCAGACTTCTGTATAACCTGCCTCACTGTGTGTATGTGGTCTATGGTGCTAAATCCTCCGCGAAACCCAGGAGGTTCAGGACCCAGTTCAGGAGGTTGCAATTCGTCAAGTTTTCTTGGGAGACTATTTCAGATGACCTTCGAAAACAACTTATACACTTGGATCACGAGTGAAATAAGTCGGTAGTTCTTCAAACTCTTGCTCCACGCCTCTGGAGTTCTCCCACTGGTAAGAACGGTGCTAAATAACTCCTGAAGCTCTCGAAGTACGTGTCTACCCTCTGATTTCAAGAGCTCCAAAGCTATACCATACTCACTGGGGGCCTTTCCATTCTTAAGTTGTTTGATCGCCATCTCAATCTCGTCTAGGTTGACGTCGGGCAGTTCGTCAGTATAGTGGTGGGTCAGTTTTGCGCGGGAATCCTCTGTGCTGGGTTCGGGTCTAGAAGCATGCGCGTCGTACAATCGGCCATAGATGTCTTCAATCTCAGAAAGGATGGCTTAGAGACAACGGTTGTGCCATTATTGGTCTTGAGCTTCGTCAGATGGCATATCTACTCAATTGCTGGTCAAAAGACCCCCGATTTTGCTCAATTGCCTTTTCTATTCGGCGTGTATTTGAGCATCGGAGGTCACGTCGCACCAGCTTGCTGATATTTTTATTGAGCTCCCTTTCCTCTGACGGTGTGGCTTGCTGTTGCTCCCGTCTCTCGTCCATAAGCTGACGAGCCTCATCCGACATTTTAGACGTCGTGCCCGTACCCTGCAGCTGACAAAATCTAGTGCCTGCCTCCCTAAGAATTCCTAAAACTTTTTAGAGTTTCTCGTCTTCGTTATTTGTGGTTTCCAAGGCAGCGAATCGATTTTCCAACTTGAGTTGAAACTGTTCTGATCCAACAGCGGCCTGGAGCAGGTTGGGTCGGAGCGTAGACTTCACCAGACGGCATCTTTCAAGATTGTGGTTGATATTCAAGGAGCCTCGGACAAGTCGGTGATCACTACCGGTATTAAACCTTGCGACCACTGAGACATCCCAGAATATATGCTTATTGTCCGACATGATGAAGTCAATCTCATTTTTAGTCACACCGTCGGGACTTTGCCAAGTCCACTTCCTCTGGGGTTGCTTTTTGAAGAATGAGTTCATCAAAAAGAACCCCTCTTTTTCCAAAAAGTGAACGAGCATTTGCTCCTTGTGATTTCTGTCTCCATAGCCGTGTGGACCTATTTTCGATTCACTGCACAAGTCTGTACTCCCACTTTGGCGTTAAAGTCTCCCATGATAAAGTTGTAGTGGGTCCGTGTAGGGCCGAAGATATATCATCAAACATATCTTCTACCTCATCATCCGAGTGTGCCGAGGTCGGTGCGTGAACCTGTACGATCTTAAGGCTTTACCTTTCGGTCAGCTTAGGAACCAGATACGCTACCCTGGTCGACACCATGGATATTTCTACAACATTATCAATGAGGACTTTGTTGACGAGAAAACCCATGCCACCCTGAGACTGCTGATCGCCCTCTCGGAAGTAGAATAGGTAGCCGGATTCCAGGGTTACTGTATCCTCCCCCTCTCTTCGGACTTCACTTAACCCTAGTATATGCCACTTTATCTTGGTAAGCTCCGTCTCGAGTTGCGCCATGTGATCGTCAAGCATAATCGTTCGTCCGTTGTACGTAGCTAGGGTCAGTTGTTTTTGTTTCGGGTGGCCTACGGTAGCCCGGGGATTCTTCGCACCCCTTGCCCTGCCATTTCCTTGACCGCCACCTTGGTCAGAACTAGCAGGTCGACCGGGAAATGGGGGCCATTTTTTAATTGTGCCGTTCATATAGGAGGTTTTGCCCATAATTGCCACGCTGGGCATGCGGGTTGGTGATCGCAGGGCGTAGCTTCTCGCATCGGTAAATATATTAAATCAATAAAATTCCATAAACTATGGTTTATGTTTTTGGTCTATGGACCAATATTGGGTTTATCTGACTAAGTACTCGTATATATGATTTGAGTTTGAAAAGGATTTTTTCCTTTCACATGAAACGCGGCACACGCCGATAAAGTTAAATCTCACATGGGAAAAGTATTATACCCTTCTGACTCTACCGGTGCTTCGGAAATGCGCCCATTATAGAAGAGAGCACCAAGAAACTCTAAAGGGATAGAACGTTTTCAATTAATGTATTTTTATTTATATATTTTGACATGTCTGGAATTTGTTTGTTTGCTTGTCTGTTTGTCGTATGAGGTAGTGCTGGCCTCTGATGTCAGTTTGTCAAGCCGCCCGAGAACCTCTGACATGGCTTAACGACCGCTATTAATCAATAGCAGTCGGGACCGACAGCTTAACGAGCCCTCCGAAGCACGGAGCGATGGAAAACCGCACAGAACTTAGAAAAGTCATTAGTGCGGAGCCTAGGTTTTGAACCCGGTATCGTTGGATTCTAAATTGCACTATAAAACCGTTAGTCCACCATTGCTCTTTATCTGGAATTATAATGATACACATTTAAATAACAAATATAAAAGTTACAATGAGATGTCCCACAATCATCAATCCATAGACGTGGAAAATAAAAAATGGCTACTAAGAAACCTGCTGTACCAGTCCTCACATGTAGCACCCGTTCACGGGTATCATTTTTGTATTTGCCATCACTCCTTCAACCATTTATAGGGGAGGGAGTGACTCGTTATACATTAGAGCCGCCGCACGTCAATACATTTTAGTGAGCATGACCATAAAATCTTGTCTCTCTGAACCCTTACTTTCTAAATAAGTATGTTAGATAAAGAGCCATGAGATATCTCACAATGTAGTCTGAACATTTGATTCAATTAACATAAATATAGATGTGATCACTTAATATTATAATGAAGCTAGGAGACATCAGGCCATGCATTACTGTCATTAATATAATTATTTACATGAAAATATGCTTTCTACATGAGATTTACTTAAACAAATGTTTTAAACCTATGCATTGGTAATTAATAAATGCCGTCAGGTAACTTGTTATAAAAGCGTATACTGTTCCCAATTTGAACATACCTATTTTTAACATATTCTTCCGACGATATGATATGTTTTCATATACATGTACAAGTAACTGATTAGCCTTTTATATACGCAACAGGTCTGTTTCGATCAAGCATGTGAATTCGTTTACGTGTGCAATGGTTGAATGCATCGTATTTAAAATTCCCATACAAAAGTAATATTTTTAGAAATTAGCGACATCCCTAAATGCTTGTTTACTTTCCTATCACGTTGCACCAAAAAGAAGGTATGTACTTACTGCTCCAGGTGCAGGTTCAGGTTGCAAGGCCTCCTCTTGCCTCTTCTCGCCAGGCGCTGGTGGAAAGACCCGGTTGAGTGGAGACGGTTCAACAGCGAGAAAAACTGAGCGAGCCAGCCTATTGTTGTACGCATATAACAACACCAAACACATAACAAAAAATAACAATGTTATCTTGCACTTGAAAACATATATTTTTTACCTTTTACAACATAATAAGACTAACACATTTTACTCATTTGCATTTTGACGTTCAGCTGACCACAATTCGATTTCGTCAGATTTCACTATAAAAACCACAAAATAAATAGAAGATAACAACTGACCACTTCGCACTAAGCGTTCGATGCACAAAGACCGTTCCCTCAGAAAACCGCGGGATTTCATGTTGTACTCTTATATGGAACGAATCGCTCTATTCTGTAGCCCAAAATAATTATAGATTGAATTTCTGCGTCTTTACCCAACAGCAAAATGACATAATTATGACATAATACTGTAAAGTTTTTTTTTAGGATTCGTTAATCTAGCTTGTTCATAAGAGCGCATCATTCACCTTGTGCTTGCTAAAATCAATCAAAGGTAATTAATAAAAGGTATATGAAAAAAATATCTCAAACTCTCTATAGAACAGATCTTTCAATACGACAAAGTAGCAAAATGAAAATGTTAAAATCCTATGTAATTGTTTTCAAGCAATCATAACCAACATCCCATGTTCTTATTTTTAATCATACTGCATCCTTTCTTCGAATACGTATTCATGTTTTCGATATTGTTTCGCGGGCGGGTATACACTACACAATATCACTTGGCTACGCTCGCCGTACTCTGCACGTGTGCTCGCCTCAATGATTATTGTGCTTACGGATTTCCATAAGCACAATACCATGGAAACCAATATGCGGTTGAAAAAGTTTCCTGAACGCGAATGAATGTTCAGGTATTTCTTGGAGCGCTGGATTATTGCAGATTTTGGATTATTGTAGAGAATAATTAAATTGTTTTGGAAGTGGTTATGATGACAACAGTTTACTTCTGGAAGACTTTGTCATTTGCTTTTTAAGTCAAGAAGATCCAAACCTATCAAAAACTTTAAACAGTAGTAAATTAGGTTGTCAGGGTGTCTCAAAAGACAGTGTCTATTTGATAAGCTTACTGCGTAAACGCAACACATCTGAGGCATTCGGGGGTATGTAAATCGATTGCCAGGCTTCTAGGAATTTAGTCGCTCTGGAGCGTTCCTCGGTAGTGGATAGCGCATCTGTGTACGAAAATTTTACAAAAACGCCAATTCAGCAACTAACATCAAGAGTATTTTTCAGTAATCGTGGTTTGCATAACTTAAATGATGCGCTTAGTGTTCCCCGCATTAAAAGTGAAAATGGGTCAAAAACTTTGAAAAAAAAACCGATTCAACACTGGAAAACCCGAAATCCAAGCGACCATGGTCATCATGAACTGACAGTCCGTGGAGAGTGTAAATCAGTCTGTTGGTGACTATCCGATCCTTTCCATTCGTAAGCGCACAAATGCTTATGTGTATATATCTTCTGTAAACCATATTTTGCACAAATATCTAAAACTGCACCCCTACAAAATTTAATTGGTGCAAGAATTGGCCTAAAAATAAATGGTTCCTACGGGATAGGAGTCCAAAATTATGTTAATTTTGAAGTAATTAATATCTATACTTACAATAAAGCAATAAGTACGAAAAATTCTTTACAAAGATAATTTAAAAAAAGCTATTGAACAAGAATAAATATTTTTTTTTAAATCATGTCTGTTTGTCTGTATGTTTGTTTGTTCGCGCATCCTGTAAAAACTACTAGACCGATAGTGATGCGAATTTCATTGCTAAATACCTTAAGGTTTGACTTAAAAGCTGGTGTACTTGGTAACTCAATCCGATGAGTAGAAGCCGAGCAATGTAATGGTGAGAATAGTAGCTTTCAAAGGAATGGATCGATTTTGATGTGTTTTTTTCTGTTTGTAAGCTGATGTGATCGAGATGGTTCTTAGCTATATGGGGAAGGGGTGAGGTGAGAAAAAGGGGGTGAGAATCGTAGCTTCCAAACGAATGGACCCATGGACACAGAATAAATAATAGAACAGTACACGGATTTGAGAACAAAGGGAGATTTGGCGGCGTGGCACATGCGAACGCATCTGGCCAAAAACAACCTTATTATGAATTTCGGCCGTCAGTCGTATATCACCACGCCTTGTACCTATACCATCGATTTTGTCAAAATGCCACGTTGTTCGGGGGTTATGTCACACATAAACGAGCTCCAATGTGAATTACTCTAAAGACGGCACAAATTTCACACGTAAGTACTAGAAAATTATAGTATTTCTTTAAAATCAGTAATTCAATGCTGCAGTAATCAAATATTTTTGCTTTATTACTTTGCGAACACAAAGTCTATAGTTTCATTACGAACAAAAACCATTGCGTGCTTAGTACAAATCAATCAACGAATAAGCTATGGAAACGCGCAATGGGTGCCGGTATCTACAGATGCTGTCACATTAACGACATTATAGTGGTGCATCCGCTGCTCGCTTCCGTGAAGTAGAGATGTGGCCTGATAAGGGTTCGCCGTGCATATTGTCGATATTCTATTCGACGCGATATAAAATAGTACCACTTCCACTTATCCACTTATCTGAATAATAATATAAATATAATACTAACAAAATATGATATAGATTTGACATTCTGCATAATAAAATGTGTGTAAGATTATTATTTATCAGAAAGTATAGGTTAAAAACATGAAATTTATTTCAGCCAATATTAATATCTACATATGTTGCATAAGTTAAAGTTTGGTATTCGGCATTTATAAAGTCCAGACGTTTTGAGATTTTTCAATTTTTGTTATTACCGACCACAAAAAAGGAGGTTATCAATTTGAAACGTATGTAAGTAAATAATTTGAACTGCAAAATATTCACATATGATAATATATTAGGGCTTCCAAACAATTAATATGCAACTTTTTATAGGTGTATATTTGTATGTATGTATGTATGTATATTTGTCCACACATTACTCCGAAACTATTAATTGGATTTTGACCATTTTGTTTTTACTGGCTTACATTTACTTAAACTTAGGGAACAAGTAACTTTCATCAAAATTGGTTTAGCAGTTTTTATTATATAAAACGTAATGGTTCAACTGCGCATTTTCTATTAACGCTAAGTAATGTTCGGGTGCGTTTTTCTGAAGTTGGTTTATAGGGTGTTTTTACACTATCACTTGTTTTAAAGTCTTGCTGCTACTGACCAAGTGAGCGAAGCATCTCTGCTTCAAGTTCAATCAATTTGCTTTCATCTGTCAGTTTGCTGGTACTCCTTTACAGGTCGTATTTTACAATCAATCTGGACGAAACTAGGTATACAGGTTTTACGACTTTATTTTTTTTTGTCTTCGGATATCTTTAATTGGATTCTTCCTCCAAAAAGAGGGCTACTGAATATCACCGCCTTATGAGATCTGATATACATGGTTCTTTTTTATTTACAAGGTAGTAACTTTAAGTTGGTCTCATAAAAATTTGATGAAGATCTGATGAGGATCTTTGGCGTGATGAGCAGAATAACTCCTTAAAATGCAGTAAAGCAGTATTTCTACCAGTCGAATCGACCCTTAAACTACTAAGTAGGGATTGATGGAGCACCTAGGTTACTAATGTTAATTTTACAATGAGGTCACTAGATGGCGCTACTGTAAACCGCTAAATTGTTGCAAAATGTTTGTGATCATGAGGTCTACTGTTCGCAGAAGTACTAGTAGTATAAACTACTTAAAATTGTAGGTATCCAAAGGATCCTAAAATAAAAGAGAAATGGATAACAAAATTTATTGGCCATACAAAAAACAGGAATTTTATAAGTTCAAACCAGCAACACTTAGCGTTTGGCCTTGAGCCTTGTTGCTGGTTATGGCGAAAGCCAGACGCACTGGAAAATGTAATCACTTCAAATCGAAGGTCAAATCGGTTGAAATCATTTGAATTCGTGCTATCAGCAAATCTTAACCTATACATTTGTCGCTGATGAATGTGGCTTTCGAGAAAAGGGGGGTGCGAATCGTAGCTTCCAAGCGAATGGACCGATTTAGCTGCGGTTTATCATGTTTCAAAACTGATGTAATCGTGATACTTCTTGGCTATAGTGATGGGCCGGGGTTTACATTTTTTTTTTAAATTTTTGCTTGTGTATTGATATATCTATCTATCTATACTTATAATAAAGCAATAGGAACGAAAAAGTCTGTACAAAGATGATAATTAATAAAGAAATAATCTAGGTACATATAATAATAACTACTGAGCAAGAATATAACATGTAAAAATTCGTATCTGTCTGTTTGTCTGTTTGCCTGTCTGTATGTTTGTTCGTGCATCACGTAAAAACTACTGGACCGATTGCGATTCAGCTATTGGATAGCATATGTTT
Organism: Alsophila aescularia; assembly: GCA_946251855.1. Lineage (NCBI taxonomy): Eukaryota > Metazoa > Arthropoda > Insecta > Lepidoptera > Geometridae > Alsophila > Alsophila aescularia. The sequence goes on from OX276378.1 coordinate 16,566,853, forward strand.
TGACTTAAAAATTCTACTTTATAGCTCAATCTGATGAGTAGAAGCCGAGCAATCGATAAAAATATTTTTGACGGCTGAAGGAATTTTGATCAAATGGTGGTATATTGGTATTTTACTCGTAGGTCCTGGAATAGCACAAAGAGTACTTTTGACCTACAGAAATGACCACGCGTGCGAAGCCGCGAGCATCAGCTAATCTGTACATATAATAAAAATATAATGGGTCCAATTCTGTACATTGAAGATATTTTGTAATATTTTTTAAAGGCTATTCTTTGTTCGATACTAAATCAAAAACTTTTTTTTCTTTTTTGTCTGTCTGTCTGTCTGTCTGCCTGTATCTTGGCCGCGCATCACGCCGAAACTACTGAATGAATTCTAAACTTGGTATGTTTTGAGTTCATACTAAAAGTATGAACTCAAAACATACCAAGTTTCATACCAAAAGGACATAGGATACTTTCACCCCGAAAAATTAAAGGATTCCCGTTGGATAGGGGTTGTAACTTTATTTAAACAAACACATATCACGCTGTAACTACTGGATCAATTTTAATGCAACTTGGCTCAGTCATACTTTATATGATGGGGGAATATTGAGAATACTTTTTATCCTGCCAAAATAAAGTATTGCTGTAGAATAAGGGTCCAAATTCTTTACATTGAAGATATTTCCTTTTTTTTGAGGCTTTGCTATATTTGAAACTGAAGCCAAAACTGTTTTTTTTATACGCTTTATATTAGCTTCACTTGTATGTTTGTATGTTTGTAACTGACTCCTTTGGACGCTATTTTGACCCACTTTAAACGGTCAGATTTTATTCAAATTTTGCACACCTGTCAAAAACCGATGACAATGCAATAAATCGAAAAAAAAATGCTCTTATAAATAAACCAAACTAAAAAGTAGAAAATAAATAATAGTTTAAAAAAACTACACCACGATTTTTTTGAAATAAAATATTTTTTTCTTATTTACACTATTAAAATTTATTTTCTATTTTTTATATTTTTTAAAGCGTGTTTTTTAGTTTTTCAAAGTATATTTTTTTGGCTGTCTCTCTGTCTGTATCTTGACCGCGCATCACGCCGTTATTACTGAATGAATTCAACTGAAACTTGGTATGCGTTGAGTTTATACTAAGAGGTAGGACACTGGGTACTTTCATCCCGAAAAATTAAACGGTTCGCAGGATATTGGTAGAAAGTTAAAAGAAAACGTATCACGCTGAAATTACTGGACAGATTTTGATGCAACTTGACATAGTTATAGCTTGTATGATGAATTAAAATTAAGGATTCATTTCATCCCGAAAAAACAAAGGGTTCCTGCGGGATAGGGGTCCAAAGTTATGTTAATTTTGAAGTTATAAATATATATACTTATAATAAAGCAATAAGTAAGAAAAAGTCTGTACAAAATGGATAAAAGAAGTGGTCTATAGTTAAAATAAGCTACTGAACAAGAATATAAGTTTTTTTACAACATGTCTGTCTGTCAGTATGTATGTTTGTTTGTTCGCACATCACGTAAAATCTACAGGACCGATCGCGATGCAGTTTACACTTTTGCATAGCTTAGGGGTTAAATTAAATCAAAACTGGTATTAATGGTATCTCAATCCAATGACTAGAAGCCAAGCACAAGATAAAAATAAAAATAAACATATTTTTGACGACTGAACAAATTTTGATCAAATTTTGGTAAATTGGTATTTTAGGTCTTGGAATAGCACATAGAGTACTTTTAACCTGGAGCTGTGCCTAGAGAAATGACCACGCGTTCGAAGCCGCGGTTACAGCTAGTTTATAATAATAAAGCAATAAGGTTGAAAAAGTCTATATAAAGATGATAATTAAAAACACTCTCTACTCGTTACCAGAGTGTCACCTCCAATGAGCCTCATAGCACGTCTCTCAATTGAATCTAAAGTACTTGGCAGAACCGTCCTAGAGGTGGCAGCAGTACTCCATACAAGATCGGACCTGTGCTTGGTAAAGATTCAAAAGCTGTCCCGGTGTGAAGTACCGCCTAACCTTAGACAAAATACCAAGTTTCTTTGCAGCTTTGAATTCAATGTAAGACCTAAAATTCAGGTTCGATGTGAGTGCGACACCGAAAACTCCAGATGGTCGCCTAATGGTATTGTTACACTACGAAAAGATGGAGATCGGTTAAGAGGACTCTTCTTAGAGTACTTTTAACCTAGAGAAATGACCACGCGTGTGAAGCCGCGGGCACAGCTAGTCAAATATTATAACTTTCTAGAGATACCTACGAATAGGTACAAGTATCAAGCCCGAACGCTTCACTGCTCAGCCAGGTATTTGTAACCTCGTATACAATGCGGCGAAGGGATGATAAACTAATATTAACAGGCACGTATCACAAACCGCAAGATCATGAAAATTTACCCCAGATCCCTCTCCGGCTGGATAACTTCCATGTTTGGCTTGTGTACATTATTTATTACGCTATACCATGTTTACATTGGTTGCCTTTTGGCAAACTATCGGCCCTGCCACAGCTAATTTGGACAAATTAATTTGCATTCAGTGTTTGCGTATTGATATGCTTGCATAACTTCTGTGAGTGGTTGCGGGCTGTTTCGTAGACGGCCGAAGGGTGTGAATTTGCTTTAGTAGTAGGTAAGTGTGATTATGAGCTTCGATAACTTCAGAACGCATTTATATCGGAAGGGCGATATTCCTAACCTCTAAAGTAAGAATAATAATTTATTAATTTACTCAACGACGTGATACAAGAACTTTCTGGTTTTAATAGACTTTGAATATTGAGAACTTCAAGCACGACTTATTGGGTGACACGGATTTTTATCAAGACGAGGCAGTTTCTGTTTCAAACACATACTAAAAAAAAAAATATTTTTAAGTTAATCGGTTTCAGTACTAAAAGCTAATAAAACTAGTGGCTCTGTGAGCTGTAGACCTAGCGCGTACAAACTTTTTGTAAACAATCTAGCGGTGCACAGTAGCCATCTAGTTACCTTGTTGTAAAACTAACATCAAAAACCCAGGTGCTCTATCAATCCCTACCTAATAAGTAAAGAGCTGATTCCAATTTACTGCATTTTGAGGAGCTATTCTCATCACGCCAAATATCCTCATCAGATCTTCACCAAATTTATATGAGACTAATTTAAAGTTACTAGGTACCTTTCAAACAAAAAAAGAACGATCGAAATTGGATTTAATAAGGCGGAGATATTCAGTAGCCCTCTTTTTACCCTTTTGGAGGGGGAGGGGGGGGGGCGGGTAGTAGCCCTCTTTTTACCCTTTTTACCCTTCCAATCAAAAATCCCCGATGACGAAAAAAAACTTTAACTTCGCACTCGCTCGGTCAATGAATAATTATAAAAAAACAAAAACCAGACTGCAAACAAAACTAAGATAGAGGCAAACAAGCAACCTTTAGACAACCTTTTAACAAGCAAGATTTAGATCATCGAGCAACTACCCAGAAGAGTAGCAATGGCATATGGTTTGTTCGAAGTCAATTCCGCCATTTCCCGTCTAGAAATAAATGCTAAGCTGATTGGCTAAGCCATGGCCACGCGGAGATTCCCGGAGTTCATAGTGATGAGACGTGATACATATGCAAATTTTATCAATATAGATATTTTGTTTCGTAATCTATACTAATATTATATAGAGGAAAAAACTCAAAAAATAAATAATCGATTTAAAAAAATATTTCACTACAAGAAAGCTAAATTATCAGCGAGTAACAAGGGCTATATTTTATTTATCAATAAATTAGAGATCGTACTACAATTGCTGTGATATTTATTAGTGCAAAATCAATAACATGTTGCGGAATGCGACGGACTAAGAATTCATCTCCTCTGGGTAGTTGCTCGAAGCTTTAGATATTTGATTTTGAAATATAAGATGCAGTTGGAGGCATCATGCATTTCATATCTCCTTTGACAGGATCATCTAGAACCTGGTGAGCATTGCCGTAGGAAATATCTTATGCTGGCGAGCTAGTCTTCGTGCCTCCAACTGCATCTTATATTTCAAAATCAAAAATCTGAAGCTTGTTCGCCTCTTTTTAGTTTTGTTCGCAGTCGGGTTTTTGTTTTTTATAATAATTCATTTTATTTGAAACTTTTAATTTTATATTTATAAGAATTTGTTAGAATGGTTGCTAACCAACTTTAAATCGTTATAGATCCTGTCGTTAATGATCATTCAAAATGAAAAATTATGACAGGAAATTGATATGATGACATTGGAAATTGATTGACGCCATATTGAATTTTGATTGATGTTGTCTTTGTAGTACTTGCAAGATTAAGACGAAACGATTGACGTATGAACCATTAAAATCAGTCCACGCGTTTGGTCTATATAGTGCCACAAAGAAACAGGCATAAATACATAGGCTGACAAACACATTACCAGCCTTTTGCGTTTCGCAGACAGATAAAAAAAACGTGTGGCGAGTCGAATATCTATCACTCAAGTTACGCTAAGCCATACGATTTAATTTAATTTAGTACATATGAAACGGTGTACTGTATTCTGCTACAGTGTAGTTAAGCCCTTTTATTTGATACCCACATTGAGGGGGTTGAAAAAATATATTATATAATCTGCCATTTTGTGGCGGCGGCCATCTTGTATTTAAAATGATACTGAATATACATATTAATCGTATTGTCATCAGAAATAAAGGTGTGTACCAAATTTCAGATCAATCGGTCAACAGGTAGGGGGCAAAATATCAATCACTAAATTTGACCAAACAAAAATAAACAAAAATTAAGAAACCAACAAAATCAAGCAAGCTTAATAAAACCGTTTAAAAAGATTCGTGTGCAATCGTTTTTTGATTGAATCATGTTATACAACGACTATTTTACATATTTATTTCTTAATCTGTTCTGTCCCACTGCTGGGCAAAGATCTCCCACATTTTATTCCATGTATCATTTCGAACACCCGTTACATCCGACCAACAGTCGTGGTATGCATCCAGATCGTCGAGCCAGCGCTTTCTCGGCCTCCCTCGGCGACCTCGGCGTCGCCCGTCTTGTGGCACCCACTGCGTTACGATCTTGGCCCATCGGTCGGGATGCATTCGCGTCACGTGACCTGCACAATCCCACTTCAATCTGGCAGCCTTATGCTTCACATCAACAGTAATAGAACGCAAGGTGGTGTTACGAACTAGATCAGTCCTCCTGATCCCTAGAAGCTAAAAAAGAGGCATATTTAAAAAAAAATGGCTTATTTTATAACTAGCTAAGGCCCGCGGCTTCGTATGCGTGGTCATTTCCCGATGTTAAAAGTACTCTCTGTGCTATTCCAGGACCTAAAATACGAGTACCAGTATACAAAGATCAAAATTCCTTCAGCTATCAAAAATACTTTTATCGATTGCTCGGCTTCTACTCATCGGATTGAGATATCATGTACCCCAGTTTTTAAATCTAACCGAAATCTATCCAACTGTGAAACTACATCGCAATCTGTTCAGTTGTTTTTACTTTTTGCGCGTACAAACATACAGACAAACAAACTAACAAACAAACAGAAAGACACGATATTTAAAAATGTTCTATTCTTGTTCAGTAGCTTATTTGAAGAACCCTAGACCATTATATTTTGAATTATATTCATTGTACAGACTTATTCGTTCCTATTGCTTTATTATAAGTATAGATAGATACCTACCAATAAATATTGTGATTTCTAAGATTTTCGCCATTATACAAATATGTATCAAGTTTATTTATTTATTTGAATTTTCCTGACGTTTCGAGCAACCTCCACTGCGGTATTCGTGCCCATAGGTAGACTTAAAAATAAATATATAAACTTAATAAAAACTGCTATGAAGTGTGTATTTTACTGAATGAACATAACGTAAAATTCAATATTATGACATCTAAAGCCTAAGCTATTTATAATTCAAGTAGGTTTAGTTAATTATTACCTTATGTGCGTTCTCAAGGAAAGAGCTGCTCAGAATATTTTCTCTTGTTCTTTCGCTTGGCCATGCAAAAATGCGAGCGTTGGAAGAAAGGAAGCAATTCCTTGTGTACGGATGGTTGAAAAACGTCGACAGGTGTATCAACTCAGCAGGAAATGCTTTCAGAGATCTTAACACACGATTAAACTAATGCCGGCGCGTTTTACCTCTTTGCGCATTTCTATAAAAACTCGGTTACTTTTCTGACGATAAACTTGACGTAAACATCCATTGATTAATCAGTGCTAAAAAGTTAAACATTAGAAACGGGATATTTACCATTAATACTATTTTTAGTTAGTTGTCTGAAATGTACCATAATTTAGGAAAAGGAAATATTCGACCACGTAACAGGACTCGATCCTGCTGATCTCTGGCATGCATTCCATCGCTCTCCCAATAGAGTTATCCATGGTCCTAGATCGTAGCCGAACCTATCTTTTCGTCGTATGCGTATTGGGAGAACATAGGTGCACGCATAGCATGCTGTAATGTATTTAATCAAAAATCACTGTTATGTAAACAACAAAAAAAACTTTCGCTACGTCAATGTGGAGCCACTGAAAAATGAGATTGATACATTAGCTATAATAATAACAGAGCGACAGTGACCGAACGATACACTAGTGCGCGTTAGAATCGAACAATACCGGGTTCGGTCCTTGGCCATTGACTTTTCTAAGTTATGTGCAGATTTTCATCGCTCCTTGCTTCGGAGAGCACGGTCCCGATTGATAGAAGTCCAAGGCCCTCGGGCGGCCTGACATACTCCAGACTGACTAGCACCAGAAGCCAGCACTACCTCATACGACAAGCAAGAATACAAGGCAGACATTTAAAAAAATACTTGTATTCAATATCGTATGAAAACAATAATAATTATATGTCGATAACGACATCGATAAGTGCGATCAAAGTCAAATTAAGCTAGCGCGTACTTACACACTCTATTTGTCTTATAAATCAGCCCTTTATTGGGAAGTTATAATAAAACAATATACGAGTAGAAGCCGAAAGGATAATAACCTGCCAAGACCGCTTGCATAATTAGGTCAACTACAAACATAAATAACGGAATTCGATCGCTAAATCACAACTGCTTTGTAGTAAGACCCTAATATACCGATACAAACAATTTATAGGGTCGTATGAAGTGATTAAAGTAACATTTCCAAGAATTTCAGCGGGTTCTAGATAATTATAATGTTGTTACAAGTCGCCGCGGACCGACTGTAAATTACTATGAATTTCAACGCAAGTGCTGGCCCCTTGAAATGTTTTGGAGAATACAAGACTACTACCTATTTTGAGGTCAGTTTTCACTAAAAGAGGTCAGACATAAAGTAAAAGTCGTAGAATTACAATATTTTTCCAAAAAATATAAAGTGACTTCATATTAAAAAATGTACATTTGTAAACAACCACTAAAACGAATAAAATAATTACAATTAAGCCAGAACAATATCACTTTTTTGAAATTACAAATGTAATAATAATGCAAAAATACAACATAAGGTAAGAAAGAGTTTTTTGAAGGCGATGCCAAGCCGAGCCATCATTTATTCAAAAAGATGATGTCTTGTCTTGACGTGCTATATAAAATAATAAGCTATTAAAGTGATTATCGAGAAAAACTTTATAATTTACTAGATTGCTGTATTCATGTCAAACGGTTTGTTAAAGTGTGAAAGTCAAAATCGTAAGTCAAAAGTGTGAGTCTCTTGTTTTGTCTGTTCTGAGTTTCGTGTTTTGTATGAGGTTGTGTCATAGACAACTGCTTTTTACATCGTACTCTAGACAGGCTCTTAACGAACGTCGCAATGAGAGTATTTGATTACCGCCATTTTGGCGCTCATTAGTTTGGCAGTAGTGAGCGTCCACGGAACTAAGGTTGTGACTAAGGTTTTTGAACTATTATTTATTCTGTGACTAACGTCAGGAGATGAAACAATGACAATTTTAGTTCTATGGACGCTCGGTGGGGCACTTTAAATTTTTTTTTTCGCACAAACGAAAGTAGTAACGGCAAAGCAAATCAGTAGAAATTAGTGGGGTGCTTAGATAGGTATGTATTCATTTTGTTGAAAGGATATTAGACTTAAATGATACCTAGGTTTTCCACCGCCTTCAAAAAACTCTTTCTTATTATGTTCTTATGTTGTATTTTTGCATTATCATTAGATTGGTAATTTCGAAAAAGTGATATTGTTCTGGCTCAATTGTAATTATTTTATTCCTTTTTTTAGTTGTTGTTTAAATATGTATTCGCTTCTTTTTTTTTGTTTCTTTTTTTCTTGATTTTCAGTGGCCTAAGCAAACATCGGAAAGAACATATGCCAAATAAAATAGTAAATGGTTTTCGCGTAGCTAATAATGTACGTGTTAATTTGTATTAATTTTTGTATAATTTATTTGTTGTGCCAATAAAACTTTTTCTTCTTCTTTCTTAAAAATGTATTTTATATATTACTTACTTATTATTACGGTACTTCAAGTAACATTCATGGGCTCTGGTAAAAATTAGTTTACTTTAAAAGAGCAATAAAAGTTTTGTGAACCCGCGGAGCAGAATTTTTGGACCAAATTACACTAAGCCAAATGAGCGACGATCCCACGGAGTTTCGTGACTACCTCGTACTTCGTGATACGAGTACACGTGAATTTATTAAATTATGAATGAACAAATCTATTTAGGACACGTTTCTCAATATGGATAAGTAACATATCGCACTAAATTCTTCACAATAATATATATGCCATGTTTTACAGTTGTATTCAATTCACAAACCCCAGTTGGGTTAAATATTATAAGCATAATTCGCATCGAAATGGATATTCCGGTAGCGGCGGCCGTAAAATCTGACAATGGGACGTACGGCACTCACTAATCATACTTTGCTTTCTGTTTTATTTCGTATTTCCATTAGCGTATTTCAAAAGGTATTGACGTATGAGGCACTTTTACGAGTTTTACAGTGTGCCTGCTCGGCTGTGAATTTAATGCTACTTTGTTCGATGGATTCTTGTTGTGATAGATGGTTGCCATGATCTTCTTTAATCGGTAGGATGTCATTTACATTTTAATGAGATGCTTCCACTAGATTTAAAAGATAGTAGTTAGACAAGTACAAGTATTTATTTACTAGCTGTGCCCGCGGCTTTGTCCGCGTGATCATTTCATTTAAAAGTAGCTCATACGTGTTATTCCAGGTCCAAAAACTATACTTATAAAAAGCAGTAAGTACGAAAATATATGGTCTAAGGTACTTAAAATAAGCTACTGAATAAGAATCTTTCTGTCTGTATGTTTGTTCGCGCATCACGTAAAAACTACTGGACCGATTGCAATACAGTTCATTGTTGAATAGCTTAGGGTTTGACTTAAAAACTGGTGTGCTTGGTATTTCAATCTGATAAGTAGAAGCCGAGCAATCGATAAAAACTTTTTGAAGGCTGAAGGAATTTTGATCAAATGTTGGCATATTGGTATTTTAGGTACTGGAATAGAGTACTTGTAACCTAGTAGAGAAATGACCACGCGTGCGAAGCCGCGGGCATCAGTTAGTAATATAATATACTTCAAAATTCGTTCAGCCGTCAATAAGTTTTTTATCGATTGCTCGGCTTGGAATATTAGTACGTATGATTATTTTTGCAGGCGGTCAACTCTTATTCAATAATTTTGTTCGCAGTCGGGTATTTTGCATTTGTATAATAATTTATTTGTTTGTTTCCAAAGTCTAAGTCAAAGTATTCTATTGTAAACTAGCTGTAACCGCAATTTTGCCCGCGTAGTCATTTCATTTAAAAGGAGCCCAGACGTGTTATTCAAGGACCAAAAAAATCTATAAAGTACAATATACTACATTTCTTCAAAATTCGTTCAGCTGTCAATTAGTTTTTATCGATTGCTAAGCATCTACTCATCGGATTAAGATACCAAGTACCCCAGTTTTTACGTCAAACTCTGATTTATCCAACAGTGTTATCCAACTGCATCGCATTCGGTCTGGTAGTTTTCACGTGATGTGCGAACAAACATACAGACAATCAAACAAACAGACAGGCACAACTTTTTTAAATGTTATACTCTTGTACAGTAGCTTATTTTAATTACCCTAGACCATTTTTTAATTTATCTTCTTCTTACAGACTTCTTCGTTCTTATTGCTTTATTATAAGTATTTATATAGATATTATGATTATTTATTTGGAAATCAATATACGAGTAATATACATTAAAACATCGTAGAGAAAATTGTAACAAAAATAACACTTGCCTAATGCCATTACAGTTAAAGATGACAACAGCATGCAAAAATAATAATATATATATATATCTAAAAATATTAGAAATATTTATAAAATTTAATTACGATACATTAAAATTATATTTCATAACATATACTACATCGAAAATTAAAACAGTAATAATAAATAAATACACCAGCAATAAGTACACCTATGAAAGATTAAAAGTACTTATCCATTTATAAAAGTAACCATTATTATGATTTTAGTAACCAATGCATATACTGCGCTGAGGGCTTAACTCCTGGCAAAACAAACATAATCAAATCTAAAATAGAAAACTGAACCTTAATTTCAAGCAACATACACACGATTGAAAAACTCCATCCATAAATGCTTTTAACGGAAAAATATTCTCATATTGAAAAACGTAATTTAAAATATTGACTATTTTAAACTAGCTTTCCCGCCCGTGACTTCATCCGCGCAGACTACTGTTTATCGCGAAAAAAACATCCTATATTCTTCTAGGATGTAAAAGTAGGTATAGCACCAATGCTCTTGAAGTTTTTTGACTGACTTGATAATTCGTTTTCATGGCAACCGTTCTTTACAGCGAATAATCAACATTTTTCAGTTTTCCCGATGAAACTTACAATTTTCCGGGATAAAAAGTATCCACATTCCAAATTTCATCAAAATCCCTAAAAGTCTAGCCGTTATCGCGTGAAAGCTCCCCAAACAAACAAACAAACACACAGACAACGTTTTACTTTTATATATCGGTTGCGGTATTATTTCTGATTGGAATCGTCCGATTATCTTCGGTTTAAGGTAAACAAACCATTTATTTGCTGGCAATATTTTCCAGCGCTGTAAGAAGCATGTGATCAGGGAGGAAACCGCAAGGGTCGGTCCGTGCTCATGTGAGATTAAAAGTCCAGCGCAGTTGTTTGCGGCAGGAGGGGAGTACTGGTGGATGCACCGCTCGCTCCAGTTGCTCGGCGCTCTGCTCTCCTGTTCGCGTTCGTTATGATTAATGCGCGGAGCATTCACCTACAAATAAATGTAGTCCACGCGGTGGATGTATTGCACCGTAATTCTCAGGTTTCATATTCATTTGTCTGTTTTGCAGCGAGATCATAGCGTGTTTCATCGTTCGGTGCAGTTTCAGTGTGTTTTCTTATTAATATAGCTTATATTGTATGGACACTTCTATATTATTTATGAGAAGAAGAATTATAAAAAAATACTCACGACCTATCTAATTATTAATTAATCTCGTTATCATTTTCTAACATGACCGGTGAGTTTTTTTTTTTAAAGTAATAAAAATACTCACCGGTTAATATCCTCGCATTTGGACACTATCTCCGTCACTGTTTTGGTTACAAGCTTACCCGCCCGCGACTACGTCCGCGCGGACTACAGTTTATCGCGAAAAAAGCATCCTATGTTCTTCTAGGACATTAAAAACAAATGCAAAAGTAGAACACTAACGCTTTTGATGTTTTTTGACAGACTTGTTATTTCGTTTCCAAGGCAATCGTTTTTTTTACAGCCAGTAAACATCAACAAACTTATCGTATTTTAATTTTCCAGTTTTCCCTTGGAAACTTACCATTTCCCGAGATAAAAAGTATTCCATGTTTTATTCCAGGGTATAAGCTATCACATCGTAATCCGTCCAGCCGTTATCGCGTTTAAATTCCCCAAACAAACAAACAGACAACGTTTCACTTTTAGATATATTGGTATGAATTACTAATTCAAGATACATTCTCACTGATTATTGTCAACAAATCAACTTTTCACACTCATTATATTTTGGAGCTGGTTTTCACGTTTGTTTTACTAATAAGTTTACTTTCTGAAAATGTTAGTTCGATATAAAAGCGATCGCAGTTCTCAAGGTGGCGGTGAGATTTATAGCAGTAGGCCTCGACCACTAACGACGGACGGCGGTCACTGCCCGCTGACTGATGTTCTACATTTGTTTCAACTGATTTACTTTCCGCATTCGCACACATTTACACGACTCGACCTACTAATTTATCGTACTTTTCTACTTATTGCCTTACTCTAATATTCAGATAGCTATACGTCTGTAGCCATTGTTGCTTCAGGAACGTAATATTGTATTGGAATAAAATTTGGCAGTGAGCATTCACCTCAGACAAAGTTTTCATTAGGAGCGGGAGTAAGTTTGCGGCGAGTGTGCGAGTGGTAACGTTTGGCACGACGCTGATAACACAACAAACAACTTGTTACAAACGTGTTTAGTTTTAGTTATTGCTTCGAGTTCGACGCTTTAACTCATTGGTCTAATAATGAAGAGGGTAGAAGCGGGCGCTGTAATTAAGCTCGGTTTTGTAGAGGACGGGAGCTTTCCGACCTAAGTATTCATTCGTGAAAATTGAACGCCGAAGCGTATTTGACTATGAGTAGTGTTTTCGTTTGCGTTTAATCCATCAAGGCATAAACTTTCACATGAGGCTTTGTCAAAGTGATAGAAGATTGAATTACGTACACGTGTGGACGCGGCGCCGGTCACTCCGTTTTTATTTTACTTTCCGGAACATTCGTTTGCAGGATGTCAAACAGATCTATCTGTAAACCGAAATCAAATTGGGAAATTTGTGCGGATTGGAATTTAGATCGGCCGCGGCCGTACGTTGTGATTTAGATGTTTTTGCTTGTGGGTAGTTTTAATTTACGATTTCAGTTTATAAAAAGCTGTCACTGCATCGGGGTTTCGCGCGATGATTTGTGTCGCTGTTTTTAATTACGTAGCACGGCACATGTTCGGGGCATAAATAATATTTCGCTTATCACAGCTGTTAACAATAACATGAGGTGGAAAGTGGCGCATTAGGCGTGTGTTTATGCTGGCTACGTCTTTTGTAGTGTGTCCGTTACACGATGTTAGGCAAAGGGGCAGGAAGGGGAAGCGGTTTATCTGTGCTCCGGAACTCAGGAAGACGTACGCCCGCTCCGGCTCTGGCTGAATTCCTTTAGGCTTTACATTCGTACGGAATTGCCATTGTGTTGTATATTTTAGCTGTGTGTGCTTTTGTTCGACTTTCTTGTGAACGTTGTGTGTGAGAAAGACGCACTAAACTGTTTTACAAGTTGTAATTTGACTGCTTTGTATTGTACATTTTGGAAGTAGTTTTGGACCCTATTTCTATTGATATTAATTATTTTTCAAATCTGGACTTTAGGGTATACATCTGTTTTCTACCAGTCCGGAGAATTTTCAGGAGCCAGCAGTGCCATTGCAGCAGTAGAGCCTAAAAAAAAGAAAAAAAAAAAGGACATCTGTAAATAAATACTGTTTGATTGCCCCAAATTGATATATGCTTTATATTTTTTATCTTTTTCGTTTTAATAGCGAAAAACATGAATTTAAATTAAACAGTTTGGACCAAAACTTGGTAACCTCCACCGAATTTTTAGTGGCCAAGTTAAGTTCCTGCTGCTATGAGTGCGGGGCATGAAGGACAAGATAATTCAAGTATATTTATATAAAATCTTTTACTTTGTAAATAAACATAAAGAACTGTTTCTCGGTCTACTTTTACGAATCTGAGTACAAAAAAAGGCAAAGACAAAGACTGAAAATGATTTCAATAGCCACTATGACACTTACCTTCCGAGTCAAAGATTGATATAATAATGCTTAGGAATATAAATATAACGGTACAAGTTAATCCCATAAAGGATTCAAGTCCCGCTTGCATGTAGATTTTCTCTCCGGGCATTTGTCTAGTGCACCGTTTTATTTTCTTATCTCTAGGAAACGTTACGTTGGCTTTGTCTCCTTTGCACAACAAAGCGCGAGAGCATCAGACGTTGGTGGACCTTGAGGGACCGATTTTAAACGAAATACACCGATTCCTCCACTACCCTAACCACTTTCAAGCGCATACTAATGTAAATAAATGCGGGAAGTACTTTTGTTCTCGTTCACGATCTAACTTCCAATAAAAAGTGTCACGGAGCAAAAGTGAGTTTGCAAAGCTTCTGATGCTTACCGGAGTGGTTTTTGTGTTGTCGAACAATGAAGTTAGCGCGGTGGGATCTCACGCCCCCGCTAATGTCAAGTAGCTTCTGAAGTTGCTTCTAAAAATGTATAGGTATAAAGACACACTCTTATGTATAGAAAACTTTGTTTGTGGCATGAATACAAAACAGTTTTAAATTTATTTTTCCTTTTACCAATGGTAGCCTAACGCTTCAATAGTGCAACTTAGAATCCAGTGATATCGGGTTCGGTCCTACGCTCCGCACCAATGACTTCTAAATTATGTGTGGTTTTCCACCGTTCCGTGCTTCGGAGGCTGTCTATCCCGGCTGTTATTGGTTTATAGCAGTCGCTTAGCCATGTCAGAAGCCCTCTGGCGGCCTAATTCTGACAGAGGCAGCACTACTTCATACGACAAATAAAATCTGTTTTTATTCTTATAAAAAATATTTTCTTGTCATATAGTGCAGTTTAATTCCCCTCAACATAAACCCCACTATTAAAACATTTGCGCCAAATTTGCTTGAGCGCGTGGAACAATTTAAAATAGCTTAAGTGGACATAAAGGTTCTGTTTTCATTATTTTTGTGACTTGCTATTAATAAAACTATTTAAGAGTAAAATAAAAAAATATTAAAAATACTAATGAAGTACTGTGATCAATTTACAATTTGGGTTCCTGACAATATGTGATATCATCTGCTGATAATCTGCCTTTCTATGTCCTACATTTACAACGGTCTGTAGAGTATGGCACGGGAATACCTACTAACTTTCAACTCAAGTATTAGTTACTAGCTTTTCCGTATATCATCTGTGCTTTGCCCGCGTGGTCATTTCATTTAAAAGTTGCCCATACGTGTTATTCCAGGACCAAAAGTACCTATAAAGTACAATATACTACATTTCTTCAAAATTCGTACTGCCGTCAAATAGTTTTTTATCGATTGCTCGACATCTAATCATTGGAATAAGGCTAGCTCGCACTGCCTTGAGTTTTTATAACGCATATTCTGTGAAGTGTCATAGAAGTGCACGTATTGCTATAAAATAAACGCATATAATACAATATGAAATAAACGCACCGCGTTCCACTGCAAGGCAGTGCGTGCAAGGCCTACGATTGAGATATAAAGTACCTCAGTTTTTAAGTCAAAACATAAGCTATCCTACAGTGAAAACCGCATCGCAATCGGTCTAGTAGTTTTGACGTGATGCGCGAACAAACATAGAGACATACAAACAGACAAACAGACAGGCACGAATTTTTTAAATGTTATATTCTTGTTCAGTAGCTTATTTATTTTTTAATTATCTTCTTTGTACAGACTTTTTCGTTCTTATTGCTTTATTATAAGTACAGATTAGTAACATCTTCAGAGGTACCTACTTATTTTCTCTACAGCTGATAAAACCATATACCTAAGGACTGTTTCCATCAACAACACAATTGCACAGGTGTCATTATCAAAACGGTTATACGCAGGCATTTTTGTACTTTAAGGAAAAATTAACAGCAGTTCACCACGATTGCCTAAGACGGAGTCTTCAAGTGGCTTTATTTCAGAAGTTTCACTATTAAGGCTCCTAATCTGATATCCGATCGAAAAAACAACAAGTGAAGCTTTCATGCTCCTCCAAACGAACCCAAAAAAGGCTGAGGTAAATTGCACCTCACAAGTAGCGCGTAAACGTCTACCTGAAAGAAATACGAGAAAAGCTAATGACGCTATTTCCTTTAGCCTGCTGCAGTGCGGTTCGCTCCAAATATAATTTCCAAAGGTGTTCGCTGTTCACCGATAGGTACACATAAATTTAAACTGCGATAGTAATAGGCTACTGTTGCTCGCTGGTTTGATTTAAGGCGAGAGCGGGCGGAAACGTGGCTGGTAGGTTTTCGATTGCGGATTACCTTTAAAGTTATTTATTTCAAATCAGTTATGGAGAAGATGTTAGGAATCTGCGCCAAGATCTTACACTATTATGATGTTACTGGCTGTGCCCGCGGCATATCTCGCGTGTCCGCTTTTCTGGGATAAAAAATACTTTTAAAGTACAAAATAACAAATTCCAACAAAATTTATTCAAACGTCAGTGACGTTTACGTCACGTAGTTTTTTATCCATTGTTGGGCTTGTAATGATCGAAATAAGACCCAAAAACATATTTTAATTCAGAACGTATGCTATCCAGGAATGAAAACCACATCGCAATCGGTCTAGTCAAGTAGTTTTTACGTGTTGCGTGAATATACATACAGACCGACAAACAGACCGAAACCATTTAAAAAAAGTTATATTTTTGTTCAATAGCTTATTTTAAGTCCCCTGGACTAACTTTTTTAATTTACTTGTACAGACTTTTTGTTATTTACAGCTTTATTTATATGTATATAGTTAGATATTAGCTTGAAAGGTTTTTTAATAGAATTTAGGTATCGTTTCAATATATTTGCCATATTGGACAATTAGCCTATAAATAATTTATCGTAAAAATAAGTTCATTCAGCTGATGCCCGCGGCTTCGCACGCGTGATCATTTCTGTAGGTTAAAAGCACTCTTTGTGCTATTCCAGGACCTAAAGTACCAATATACCAACATTTAAACTAAATTCCTTCAGCCGTCAAAAATATTTATATCGATTGCTCGGCTCATCGGATTGAGATATAAAGTACCCCAGTTTTTAAGTCAAAACATAAGCTATCCTACAGTGAAAACCGCATCGCAATCGGTCTAGTAGTTTTGACGTGATGCGCGAACAAACATAGAGACATACAAACAGACAAACAGACAGGCACGAATTTTTAAAATGTTATATTCTTGTTCAGTAGCTTATTTATTTTTTAATTATCTTCTTTGTACAGACTTTTTCGTTCCAATTGCTTTATTATAAGTATACATATTATGACAAATTGCTGTAGTATAAA
Organism: Alsophila aescularia; assembly: GCA_946251855.1. Taxonomy (NCBI): domain Eukaryota; kingdom Metazoa; phylum Arthropoda; class Insecta; order Lepidoptera; family Geometridae; genus Alsophila; species Alsophila aescularia. The sequence continues at coordinate 16,584,059 of OX276378.1, forward strand.
CAGTAGGTTTATACTACAGTAATGTGTTATACTACAGTAATTTGTTATACTACAGCAATTTGATTGCTGTAGTATAACAGCAGTAATATTTTTTGTTGATTAATGATGATAAATATGCAAACAATGAACAAGAACTTTACAGAGTTACCAAACAATTTTCTTGATTTTTATTAAGCTTTTTTTTTTCTTATTTACGATACAATTCCAGACAGCAATCTTTTCACGTTTTATGTGGGCTCCCAAAAAGGGTCTATTCCCTAGATCGCAGTAGTGACTTGCTCCTCGGATGGGCGTAAGTGGTGTTTTGCACCAAACAAATACTCCGTGAAATTAACTGCGCCGCGCCCAGAGCTGTTCAGACGCCTCGCTTTTGTTTAACGTAAATGTACTTGCTAGAAAAGATAATGGAAATTATAGTGACCTTCTGACGTAAGGCTAAAATTATAATAACATATCCTTTTGTTAGTGTTTGATAACCTCTTGTTGATGATGAGCCGACTGCGAAGCGGTAGGTTGTGGGTTCAATTTCCTCGTGGAGCAAATTTTTGTATGACTTGCTCTGAGTCTTTTATGGGACTAATGGCCTTTTAATTAATACCTAAATTCGCTACATAGATTTATGGATTCCAAATTAGGGGTTAGGATTTATTAATGTTATCATGACGCGTTATTGTTATTAATGATAACTAGCTTCACCCCGCGGCTTTGCCCGCGTGGTACTCAACAGATATTTCCTCCAAACAAATCTCTTGGTCCACCGGTTTAGGCTACACTTATATGGTTAGGTATACACTTTTATTTTTTGGTTTTACGGTTTGGTTTACACTTATATAGAAGACTAACTGTGCCGGTAATTTTACCTGAGTGGTATTTTTTTCTGAGGAAAAATATCCTACGTGATATTCCAGGACCAAAACTACCCATATAGTTACAATATACCAAATTTCGTTCAGCCATAAAATAGTTTTTATAACGATTTCTCGCCTTCTACACATCGATTTAAGATATTAAAATATTATTATTTAGTTAGTACACCAGATTTTAAGACAAAAAGTAAATTATCTAAATGTGAAAACTGCATTGTAATTGGTCCAGTAATATTTATGTGACGCACAAACAGACAAAAAGACAGACAAACAAACAGACTCGATTTAAAAATAAATTTTATGCTAGTTCAGTAGCTTATTGTAGGTCACCTAGACAATTAAAAAAAAAAATAGTTTTGTTACTGTTTGTTTGTAGTATGAGGTAGAGCTCGCCTCTGGTGTCAGTGTTTGTGAGGCGACTGCTGTTAATGAATGACAGCTTATTGGGCCCTCCGAAGCGCGGAGCGATGGAAAACCGCACATAACTTACAAAATTCAATGGTACGGATCCTAGGACCGAACCACCGTTCTTATTTTGTTACTTACTGCTATATTATAAATATGAATAGATAGATATTATACAGGAATTAAACTTGCTCATTAGTGTATACAAAATAGTTAAGCTGCAGTTACTAACTTGTTACTACTGATACCTACTAAGTCAGTTTATCATGCCCATTTTTCATGCCTTTCCCGTGTTGGCCTTTACGACCATTAAGAAAAATGAAGAAACAGCCTCCTAGTTTACGAGAGAGGCCAATGATGATGAAGTCAATTTAGAAACAGATACAATTGGAGCGTCAAATATCTGTTTAAGCCCTGATTGGAAGTTACAGACATCGTAATCAGATAATCGAAGAGCTAAAAGAATTTTACGAGCAATCATTTCCCCCATTTAATTCCAATATCGTTTAATGCCTTTGGACTTTGAAATCACGCTGCGTGGAAAATGGCCGATGCAATAAAGTAAACCTCCCAGGACTGACCCGTCTACGGCTTTAATTAAGTTTTCAACCAGGAATTTTCAAACGGAAAAAAGAAGTTACTAAGTTTAGGAATCACGTACAAAGTTACAGCTCAGTTGGAATCCGGAGAAAATAACTTTTGAAATTAACCTCGCGTTTAAAGATCTCGTTAGATATCGTAATAAAGCTGCACCTGTACTGAATCTAAAATAGAGCTAAGAGAATCCCTGTACTGAATAAAGCTGCACCTGTACTGAATCTAAAATAGAGCTAAGAGAATCCCTGTACTGAATAAAGCTGCACCTGTACTGAATCTAAAATAGAGCTAAGAGAATCCCTGTACTGAATTTGCGGTCCTATGTCTGATTGTTTTTATAGACTGAGTGTAATACAAGTAATTTGAGGAACAGAATGTGAGGAACTTTCTTCACTGAGGCAGATTTGTTCAAAGAAGTTGAAGATTGGAAGTGAATGAAGAGATTGATGAAGTACAAGAGGTGTGGAAGGATAACGACGTAGCATTTTTTACACGACTGCCCAAGAAAAGGAGTGCAATGTTTTTAGGATTCATTTATGTTTGTAAGTATGTATGTTTGTATATGAGTTTCTTTATTCCAGCATAACTTTTAAACGCCTGAACAGATTTAGAAGTATGGGGTATCGTTAGAATCCTTACATCCCCCGAATAACATTTTTTTTTAAAATTTAATATTGCGGCAATATGGCTCTATTTTCAAATGCGATAAAAATATTTTTGCTTCGGTTTTACAATATGGATATCAAATTGAAGGCCTCGATAAGCAAATTTCAACAGTATATAATTTATTGGCATAAGTTCTTTTTTGGCAGGCCAGGCATTTTGTTTTTAGCTTTTAAGCTAGTTATTCCCCTACGCTATTATTTATTCTAAGTTTACGCATTCTCCGTCCTTCCCCACAAGACACTCGTCCCAATGGGACGAAGGGACGAGTTCCTGAATAAAAAAAAAACCTTTCTGTACGTCGTACCATTGATTTTATTGACTAGTCGTGAAAATTGTAGTACATAGTAGTAGTACCACTATCCGTTTCTAATTATTGAAATCGCATGATAATTATTTTTATATTAATTTTAAAAGCTTTTATTGAACTTCACTTGTATCTATCTATGTATGTATCTATATATGTATTTTGTCTGTCCTAGAATCTTGCAATTCAAATTACGAGCACTTTTCGATTATCTAGCAGGCTGAAACGTTCAGGATAGCTCACAAGCCGAAGACAACGCAATAAAAATAAATGAAAAAAACTTTCATATGTTAAAAGTGAAAAACGAAAAAGAAAAATGAAAAAAAAAGTTACAAAGCAGCAAAAAAGACGCGAACTCACAAAAACTTTTTTTTAAATTATACTTGTTTCTACAAACCCTCAAGGTTTTATGTGGAACAAAGAATTATGGTGGTGTCATGACGTAACTATCGTGAGTTGCGGATCTCCATCTAGCGGTGTGTAAACTAATTCTAAGACTGGCAATTTTGACGTATGTCAGCTGTCACACTATGAAGAAGATTGTCTGTGGTTATTTTGCACGCGTTAAAAAGATGGCGGTCACAACCAAAGAGTACACAAAAACTACGTGTCGGAACTTCACTTTCTGGGTAAAGAGTATATAAATAATACGTAAGAAGAGACGGTACTGACGAATATTGGAACGGAAGTTGTGAATTTTTAAAACGTGCGCTGAGAATACGTGCAATATAACATAACTAATGACCATAGGTAATACTACTAATGACCATAGTAATATAACACTCTATATCGAGCATGTTAGCCTACATGAGAAACAGAAAAGGATGTCTGCAAACATACACATTTTTATCGATATCGATATTTTGAAAAAAAATACGTATTGGGACTATTTTAATTTACATGGGGTTTATAATAATAATAAGTTTTTTTCTAAGCATGCGGTTTTTATTACATACAAAAATAATACAGTATATAGTACACAACACAACTTATGTCTTTTTCCCTTAGAGTAATCTTTAATCTTACTCCTTACTTAATATTACAAACTAGCAGTGGTCCGTGATTAACTAGCAGTTAGTAGCAGATATGGAGTAGCAATTTTTTTTAAATTGAGTTGTTTCTTTTTGTAGTCGGTGTTTCGAAAATGTTTGCCACAGATATATTTAATTCATGCAGCTTTTTGATCGATATGTATGTCAAGTCTTCTTTACCGGTCACTTGTATCCAGTTTTTGGACCTGAAAATAAGATTTGAATGAAAATTGGAAGATTAAGTGGTTTTAGGCTACGCGACATTAGGTATTCTAAATGTATACTTTTACTACGTTTACTATTATATAGTGTGGAATGCAGGAGGACTTAGAATAAGATTAGGAACCAAATGTCGAATAACGGGTTAGAAAAAATATCGATAGCACCGGCACCGCACTAGTGCTAACAAGGCTGTTATTTTGTTGAATATTATGAATGATAAACCATTATTTTCTTATACTTAGTAGATTACCGAATAGATTTACCACTTACCTATCTTTATTCAGTGGAAATTTAGCCATAAATGTTAGTTTTTGACCCATCGCTCTAACAGATAGTAAACCACAAATTTCGCAAGTTTTATAGCTCATTGTATAGAAAACTTTCAAACTCAATCACACTATTAATCATTTTTTATTATATATTTTTCATGTAGAAACAAACACCTTCAAAGCATTAAATACATCAACATACGGTAATTATCACAAAAGCAAGCTGCCTAATAAATTTGTAAACAAAGTTAAACCACAGAACACATATTCATACTGTCATAGCGAAGGCGTGCAAGAAGGTCATGCATATACTGAAGTAGAAAAGATAGTCGCATTTATATTCTCTTTGATAGTCGCAGAGACCAGAGCCAGTGAGTTAACCATATGTATCTATTGCTACCGATAACGGATATCACAGTGGTTTTATACTGCATGTAATATTGAGTGAACTGAGGCAGTGGCACTGATCGCGTACCGTTTGTATATTGCTTGAGTGGCCAGTGTTAGTAAAGGGCACTTGCTGACAGCGCGCGTTCGTTCTGAAGGCCCGGTTGCGTGCTTGGACTCGCTCCTTGACATCCCATTGGGACCATTTTATGGTTTTGTCATTGCGGATGGGTCCTGGGTGTGCCCTTGATCAGTTGGATACGGGATCTTTCCACCAGGGAACGCGCATCATTTCGGAGGAAGGCATGCTGTAAGGGGTGTGTGGAGGCCTGTTGGCCTCACAATGCAGATCTTTAGCAGGGAGATCCGATTTATTTTGGCCTTTAAATAATGCTTGGGTGTCATGGTGCGATTATTGCTTCTGATACGCGTGGAGATGGCTCTCTAATCTTATTTGCATGCATATAAGTTTTATTATAATTCAGCACGGATTACAGTTAACAATTTCGCCCGGCCTTGGCTAAAAGTGGCACCAAGACAGGAGGCGCATCACTTTAAATCTGGCCAGACTGGTCTTCTGATATCATCACTGCCGTACATGATGACATCAGAACTACTCTTCTTGTACTATAAAACTTAAAAACTCATTAAAATGACTAAAGTAATTTCAATCTTTGTGCAATATGTCTACAACTACCTTTTCTAACAACACAAGAGTCCATTTATCGACTCATAGAATATTCTCAAAGATTGTAACAGAAAATAATAAATAAGCTCGCAATATTGCACCTGCCTGCTAAATTTGACATGGGTCGGTCTTGAATGCATCACGTTGACATCGCGAGTAAATTTCTGTCGCCTGAATAAGTAATCACATCATTTATGTCACTGGAATGGTACATTCTTGGATGGGCTCCTGAATATTCATACAGACATTAGTTTGACGTCATTACTTACACATATGAAGGCACAAAATCGTCTGAGCCTTCGTGAAATTTGAGCGAAGTGGATAGATAATATTTGAGATCAATGTCAAATATAGCATTCCTGCTCCAAGAAATGCTTATAATTAGTAGAAAGAATGTGTGTTAACTTTATAATTTTAAGGGAATGATACGTCTGTTCACATACGAAAATTAGGATGGGTAAGAAGATCAAATACTTCTTTAAACAAAATTTAAAAAGCTTCAAAATGATCCCAAACACGATGATCATCGCTAATTTCAAAGTTCCCCTGTTTACCTACTGTCACTAAAATTTCAACTAGATACCTAGTTCAAGAGGAAGTCGTACTTTATTAGCTAGCAAGATCTGATGAACACGCTGTCTATAATCTAAAACAAACAAAGCCAGACTCACTACCATTACTGTACCCCACAGAGCACATTAAATAACTTGGGGAAAAAAATAGATACAAATATATCTCCGACGTGTTCTTGCCATTAACACAGTTTCACCTCGAAATAAAACCTTATCGTTCGAACTTATGTTATATCAGTCGAGGAATTAAAGTTTTTTTATTAGTAAACAGTGCAGGATAGTGGCAAACAGAGACGTTTTGGCTAAGGCATCGTAATATATTAAGTGGTGGCACGCGACTCGGCAATAAGTTTGCCTCGCCTCGCCCGCTAGATAACAATTATAAATCTTGCTAATACTTCTTACTGTCCACACCGGGCCTTGGCATTGTAGCTGGATTTGGCAAAAGAAAGTTGTATTTCATATGTATTGGCTCGGTTATCTGTCTTGAAACAATTTTAATAGGTATTGTAACTTTTCGCGATTCGAATACATAAACGGAACTTAATCGCTCTGAGAACTTAATTTTTATTTACCTCGACGTTTCGATCAAGTTGCATTGATCGTGGTCACGAGAAGACTGAAGTAGCGGTTGTCAGCGTCGAGAAGGGTGAGCGTTGTCTCCAACTACCCGCAAATGGTTTTGTAAAAATTCTGAATCGTCACGACACACAACACTAACGACATCTGCAGATTTCTACTGACATAAACCGCGACGCAAACACTTGCTTATCACGGGATTCCAGGATGCAGCCGCATCCTGGAATCCCCTGAAACTTGAAACCATCCTCTCGGTTGAAATTGGGATACTTTTAATTTCAACCGCTTCACGTACAATTCTGGAGTAGTAGTGACGTTCCGTGAAGAGGATCTTCGGATCATGGATTTCAATCCAGTGATTAGGGCCCGATTCGAGCAAATGCTCAGCTACTGCAGATTTATTTCATTACAGCTGCAATGTGCTCTTTGACCCTTTCCGCTATAGTACGCTTGGTTTGTCCAATGTAGGAACTACCGCAGCTGCAATCTATCTTAAATACGCCAAGAGTTTGAAAAGGAATGACATCTTTCGGTGTTCAGACATGCCTTGCTAACTTGGATAAAGGAGTATTTATTTTTTATTGATTCACATGTGCGACCATGAATAATATTATATCCTATACTATAAAACAGTACCATGACATACTGACTGGAGAAGCGTAATGTAATTACTCACCTGCACTCCGGACTGGTTGTTTATTTGTAGCTTCGTGTAACACGTAGAGATTTATTGAAATTCCATCCCTAAGGAGTGAAAGTGAATTTTGCACGTGGACAAAGATGCGGGGCGCACCTTGTCTTTTATAAATATCATGGGCATAAAGTTTTAAAACATGTTTCAAAGTAATATCATTAGTTATGATAGCGAACTTTCTCGGTTCAATGTTTCTACATTTTGAGAATTGAAGCATATCTACATTGTGTTCATGCATAACGTTTAAGAATATTAAGCATCTGTTGTCCTGGACAAGACATCATAAAAGCATCAAGAACCCATCAGACATAGTAACAAGCTGTCTCCACATACAATGTTATTTACGTTTTTTGTAAGATTAATGCTTTATTTTGGCACGTCTCATTCATACTAAAATGCACATTATTTTTAGCCGACTTTAAAACCTTTTAGGGTCTTACATATTTGTATTTAAAACTAGCTGTAGCCGCGGCTTCGCATTCTGGTCATTTCTCTAGTTTAAAAGTACTCTATGTACTATTAAAAGATTTAAAATACCTAAACATATTTTTTTTTCATATTACTCGTAGTTTAAAAGATCAAATTTCCTTCCGCCGTCAAAAAGTTTTTAATGTTTGCTCGGCTTCTACTCATTGTATTGAGATATCAATTGCACCACTTTTAACGTGAAACTCTAAGCTATCCAACAGTGAAAAACGCATCACAATCGGTCGGGAACAAACAAACAAGCAAACAGATGGAAAAACTCGTTTTTTTAAATTTTATCTTCTTTTTCTGTAGCTTATTTTAAGTACCCTAGATCACTTTTTTAAATTATATACTTTGTACAGACTTTTTCATACTTATTGCTTTATTTTAGATTATAAGTACCTATACTTATAGTCGTAGTTTAGTAGGACAGGTCAGAATAGATACTCGTATATGTTTTTCAGTGCGTGTATATATCTACATATATTTAGAAAAAGTGTTAACATTCAAAAATTGATTAGAATACAAAAATTAATCATGAACATTGTCTAAATAGATATTCCAGCTCTATGAACTCTTTGCGATTACAACAATTGGAGAACAAACAACAATTTTAACATATATACTTACTTATCATAACACACTTTTATCACAGATATAATTCTGTAACATTGGTAGTTACTTATTTTAAAATAAACAGCTATTAAAACATGACTTGTTCAGAAACAAGCCAACTATTTCGAAGATTGTGTACAGCGGAAGCGCCTCTGCCGACGGGTCTCCTGACAGCGGCGCATCTCGAACGTTTCTGTATGTTTATATCAGTTTAAAAGACCACTTCACTGATCGCAGCATTTCCTTTTCAACATAAAGTTTTAAGAAATAACAGCGTATTTGAATTTCAGTATGAGGTATGACATATTCGAAATGCTTCTCTCTAACTTTTAGAACTGGAATATCACTCGTATTTTGAATTTTTATTACGCGACTGACGAGGGTTATGTGCTTGGGTTGTATGTATGTTTGTTAGTACCTACGTTTCTTAGGCGCGTTCTTGCCTTAAACGGCTTGATGGATTTTGATAAATGAGGTATCATTGGATTCGTCTTGATCACGAGAGAGCTATAGGATACATGAAGAGTCAAAAAACTAATATGGCGGCTTACAGCTGCTTACAAATAATGACCAAAACCTATCGAATGAGGTATCAAAATACAGGTATTTATAAGAGCATTTCAAAAATATATAATTCTTATAACTAAACATTTGGAATTTTCTTTTAAGCTTCTTTCTAAATATTAAATTTTAGATTATTCAAGTTAATGTAAATGATATAGTCTAATAATGCAATTGCAACTATTAAAGTAAAGTTATATATGCAAGTAAGTAAGAAACATTAAATTTATATAGATATTAGCTGCGTGCCGCGGTTTCACTTGCATACCTCCGGAACCGTGCTTTTTCCGGAATAAAAAGTAGCCTATGTGTTAATCCAAGGTATAAGCTACCCCCGTACCAAATTTCATCCAAATTAGTCCTGCCGTTTAAGCAAGAAGAATTAACAAACATACACATGTGACGAGGTCCAAACCTCTTTCATAATAATACTCTTTTGGATCTCTTAATTCTTTCATAATCCATTTCTTTTCATTTTGATAGTTCATTATTCATTCCAAATACAAATAACCTGTCATTTTTTAAATTGTCATTGATTCGCTCAAGTCTGTGTTCTTGGACCTAACTTTAAAAGAAACAGAATACACACGCTATATATACTAAACTAAATATATTTCATTACAAAACCTAAGTTTGCTGAATATAGCTGAAGGAAACGTGTACGTATGAAGACTAGCAGCTACGAAGCCTCCGCTGCCCGTTGAAAAATGAAGGCTCGCACTACTAAGTACAATTAAATTATTGTGAGCAAGGAGTCCCTTTGGGCTGGTAGACACCCTCTTTGGGGCGACCAGAATGATGGATCATTAGTACAAAAAATTATCATTGCAATTCAGCATGTAGATATTGTATTAAACGTAGTAATTGAAAAATATATATTTTTTATTAGTATGCCAAGTTTCAAGTTTCCACGTTTCTTAGTTTCGAAAAAACAGCTGTGGCAGACGTGAGTGAATCTTTTATTCGTTTTTTTCTTTTGTCACGTGACCCTAAAAAGATTAAAAAATTATCTAAGCATAAAAATAAAGCTTTAGAGATAAAAGGATCACTAAAAGTTCAGACACCGTAGAAACATTTCTTATTTACAGCAGTTTTTCAGGTGACTGTAAATCACGGCGGAATGTCTCTTCTTGTGTATTTTCTCTGCAAAAGCTGCAGGGATACACAAAAAAGTCAGCATCGAATACTGTGGATTTTTACTAAAACAAATAGCTTCGGAGCTGAAACGACGAAAACTTCCTTTGTTTTAATTTGAAGAAATATTTTTACTTATTTTTCACATCTTACAAGATTGTTTTTCTGAAAATGTCTTCCTTCAACTTTATGGTATAGTACAGATAGCGCCTAATTTACGGTAATAACTTCGACTGCCTATTATAGAGTATCTCAAGTGTTCTGTATAGATATTCCTCATCCTCAAAGAAGCGAAGTGTTACTTATTAATTTTAATGATATATCCCGAATCTTGCTGAGCCTGCCTCTCAGTCCCTCAGCAGTAGTCAAGGGTGCTCCTTATAAAGGTCTCCAAGACGCAGGGTTCAAGCCCTCATGATAATCACTTCTTCGACCCCACTCGAAATGGCACGCAAGATAAACGGGAGCTACCTTTATTTTTTCGGATTGTGCAGTCAGCAAAAAAGGGTAATCTATATATTTTTTCTGGGCTACGACAGTAAAATATTTGATTAGTGGTTTGTTAAATTGATCGAATCTATACATTAAAAATAATATTAATACTAGAAATGATTGATATACCACCGTTTCGACCGAACCCTACTACGTCGTCATGCTGAAAGAGAACGATAAAAATGTTTAGGACATTTGGAATCGGCAGAATCTACGTCCATATTTTTTTTATTTATCTTTTGGTTTCCAATTGATAAGTGATTACACTGTCTATTATAGTACATGGTTACCTAAAAGTAACTTATTCACTAACAGTTAATAATAAAATTCACTGATTTAAATTATAATCTGCATAAGACAGTCACAGAATTACTTTGTGTCGCAGCTGCGTGCAGGTTCATGAGATAGTGGGATACCCGTTACTGCACTGTGCGACCTCGGAAGAAATTATAACTACAATTGAAGTTCATTATATTATTGTGTATCAAAAATGCCCAACACATAGTACCATAATTATCTTAACTCCATTTTTACCTCCACCATCATTATAACTAGAGAAGTTGTGCCAGCGACTCATGATCACAATCCACTATATGTGGGTTGCGTTGGGTAGAAACTGGCAATAAGAATAATACACAATTACACCCCAAACAGACCATCAGGCCTTATCACTCTCATAAAAATAACAAATCTAATTAAAAATAACATAAATAATAATAATTAATAATTATTAAAAATAACTTGTTGATGTTTTTGACGTTCTTAAATTTATAGTTTGTGTGTAAGACGTAACGTTAACTCATAGTTTCGTGTCACGTTCTTCTACGATTTTTTTGTCAACCGTGCATCAATGGCGAAGTGAAAACATCACTCAGGCCAATATTGAATTATTTATAAACAGACGGCACTGAATGGAACTGAAGTGTGTTTTGACACCAGCTATTGACTGCAATCTACTTATGACTACTGAGTGATGACTCTCTTTGTGAATGCGGCTTTTGTTATTCTTTGTAAGCGTTCAAGTACCATTTCTCAAACACTTTGAGAGTTTTCCATTTATATTGAAATCTTTTTGAAGAGCTTCTTTGGAAAGCGATTTGTAACTGATGACTTCTAAAATCTCTTCTTTACTGATTTAAAGCAAAGCTCCTTGATATATCCTATATACTCTAGGGTCACTATGCAATATTAATAAGTGAATTAGTACCGAGTTAAATGAACAGTTATAACTACCGAAATACACAAAAACTTATTCAAAGATATGCCAAGACTGTATATTTATTTGGGTGGAAAATTACTTTCAAGAATAAAATAAACCATTTATACTCGCAAAAAGAAGCAAACATTCCCAATGCAGTAACAATGCGCTTCATAAAAACAATTCATCTTCCGATTGTAAAAAAAGACTTTCCTTTTAGCGATTCACGAGCAGTTTAACGAAAACGTGGGAATGAGAGCATGTGCTGAGTTTTTTTTGGACAAAATGTCTAGTCATTTGTATTCTACTTTAACCTCAAGAGTTCAAGTTGGTTTATGACCTTTCTCACACATCTAAGTAAGCAAATATTGAAATCTACATTATTTATCCTAGCTTTTCATATCCGCTATCCGTAGGAACACTTTCATTCAAAATCCGAATGATAGAACGAACCACAAAATTCAATTTACGTGGCAGACAAAATAAAAACGTCCCAGACTGTATCGTATCGTTGATTTGTTTTCACTTTGTTCCTCCTACCTACAAAACATGTACCCACATAGTCACCAAAAAATCCAGACCTCTTTCGGCTAAAGGAAAACTAAGTGAATAAAGGTAAGGAATGGACCACCGAGGGTCAACGCTTTTTGGACGTATGAAAGGTCGAAATCGCCGTCCGACATGAGATATGACACTTTTGTTCAGATTTCATGAAGTTTAATTAAACATCTCCCTAGAGATGACATTTTATGATACAAGTTGTTGCTTGACTTGTTTCATTTGATTGACTAGAGGAAATTATATGATTTTCCAAAATTTGTTTCGAATAGACTCGATAATTTTCGGTCTCACAGCCTCGAATTAAACGTTAGGCAACGTGGCTGTTGTAATGGTAAAATAATCATTATTTAAAAAAAAAATACTTTGCGTACAAATAAGAAGTAGATGGTGTGAAACAGACCGACGAATCTGCAGTAGATGAATCCTAAACTAAAAATCTTACACAAAATAAATAAACTCCACTTTTTTCTCATCGTTTCTTCGTTCCATAATAACCACCTGGAGCGTTCCACTAGGAAATGAATTAATTCTATTTTACACAAGAGTGCTTTAAAGGAAAGGAGGTTTCTTGCAATGGAAGAAATACCCCGTGAAATTAACTTCTGGATTCAGTACGCGCCGGACACCTCTCAGGTAGGAAGATAAACGGGCGGAGGATAAGAATTGTACGAGTTTGTTACTTACATGAACGTACTTACTTTGAAACTTACGTGAGAGTAATACCTATTTCGGATAGTTATCGCAATGATCTGTTTATGTAGATAGCAAGAATCAAATGTATAGAATATTAGCTTTCCCGCCCGCGACTTCGCACGGACTACAGTTTATCGCGAAAAAAAGCACCCTATGTTCTTCTATGATATTAAAAACCAATGCAAAAGTAGGTGTAGAACCAATGCTCTTTATGTTTTTTGACAGACTTGTTATTAACGTTTCCATGGCAACCGTTCCTTACAGCGAGTAATCAATTTTACCGTGGAAAATTACAATTTTCCGGGATAAAAAGTATCCTATGTTTTATTCCAGGGTATAAGCTACCTCCATTCCAAATTTCATCAAAATCCGTTCAGCCATTATTGCGTGAAAGATCCCAATCAAACAAACAAACAGATGTTTCACTTTTATATATTGGTATGGATTCACTCCTCCAAAGTGCAATACTGTATTTATGACATCAACTTTGTCAGCCTGTATTAATCCATCCATTGATGGACATAATAAAATAATGCGAATAATTACCTGACTACGGCGAAGCAAAAAGGAGGATTATTATTTTGACAGGTATGTATAACGAGTATATGTTCATCTGTTCATCATAACTTCTAAGCTACTTATCATAATTTGACAAATGAGGTATCGTTGGAAGCGTCTTGATCGTCCGCTAGTTATAGGCTACTAAACGTCATTTTAAATTGAATGTGGCGGACATAAAAAAAATGTGATGCTGTGTTGGTTAATATAAATTAGCATATTTCAAATATATATATACATGAATTTTTCGCTATTTCTCATAGTTTCTGATTTAGCCATCCACGCCCACTTGAAAAATTCACCGTGTATATTGCTCGCGGCTTTGCTTGCATGCGTGCAAGCAAAGCCCGATAATTACCCAACAGTAGTCTGGTTTTAGTTTTTGTACGTATGTCCTATTTTAGTCATAAAACTAAATATTTAGGTAACAGATAAGTAGGTAATTAAGGCTACGAATCAAAATAACCGATTCGAAAAAACGTGATTGTAAAGAACACTAAAGTGTCAATGAACACAACAGAGCCCGGTCTTCGGCTCTTCTGATACAATATCTGCCGACCGCCTTTCTCAGGTCGACTGTCCACTTGGTTGGTATACATTACTTTTGCCGATTACCAAGTCGTGATTTCCGTTTAACATCGGCGGTTTTCCTTTCCTTGACAAATGTGACCATCCCACAGCAACTTCAACTGATCTTCAGCTGTTTATCAGGTAGGTATTTTTTATAAAAAAGTAGTTAGATACCGTACTGTTTAGAATGAAGTTTATAAATTCAGCTTATATTTGGGCGTCAAAAAGCATCCAATTAAAAACTCTTCTAATAACCGTTTTTGACTGAGCGGGCGCGAAGTGCGAGCGAAGCGTCTCTGTTTCACTGTTCTCCTCTGCAGGTCGCATTTCTCAACTGATTTAGACGAAACTTAGTACACTACCTTAGCGTTTTTTTTTTATTTATTTTTTAATTTTTTTTTGTCTTTGGGGTTTTTGTCTTTGGGGTTTTTGTTTGGAAGGGTACTTCCCCCAAAAAAGGGTAAGAAAGGGGCTAATGAATATCTCCGCCGTATTAAATCCGATTTCAATGGTTCTTATTCAATATCTTAAGTTCAGTTTCATGTATCTTAAGTTAAGTTTCATAAAAAATTGGTGTAGATCTGATCAGGATCTTCAGCGTAATGAGCAGAATAGCTCGTCAAAATGCAGTAAATTTCTAACTTTTAGGTTTCTAGCAGTGGAATCAACCCATTACCTACTAGGTAGGGATTGATGGAGCACCTTTGTTATTAATGTTAGTTTTACAATAAGGTAACTAGATGGCGCTACTGTGCACCGCTAGATTGTTTGCAAAATAGTTTGTACTCGTGAGGTCTACAGCTCATAGAGCCACTAGTTACTAATTTACCTCCCATAAATTAATATTATCAGTTTACGAGCATGAAACCATTCTAAAGTCATAAAAGCTATGAGCCATAAGTTAAATCTCACTCGCTCAGGCGCCAGGCCTGCCAAGCCACGTTCTTCGTCTGAATACTTTACGTTCTCGACGGCCGTTCATAAAAAAGACAATTTCCCTTATTGCCGCAATCTGTTACACATGTTCCGCGCCCGGTTATGTCTGCAACCGCCCTCATAAACGACAAAGTAAACCATAATTTATAGCGCAAATTTAGGGTCAAACACAAGAGACATAAATCGCTTTAGTATATTATTTGGGCTAGCTGGACAGCGGCCACTAACGACAATATGTTAGCACATTCGTTAATTCTGTAATGGCTGCTTTTATTTACAACCGCCACGCCCTGTCTTCGGACGCAGTGAAAAATGTTGTGGTATCAGCGACCGCTAGGTGTTCCAATTGTTTAACATAAGTGCTTTGGGTCGTAGAACCGTATCTAGTGCATGCACCTTAGATTCTTATTTGTTTTCCAGATAGAGTAGCTATGACTTATGAGTGGTAAATATAAGGTTATACAAGGCTTGATATCCCTTTGAAAACTGGCTATTCATTTGTTGAAATTTACACATGAACATATAAATAGCTTTCATTATTACTACTTTTTTACACCAGTCAAAACAAGATGTGATCAAATCGCAAATTTTTAGCCATCTATCTATCTTCTATCTATACTTACTATAAAGCAAGAATAAGGAAAAAGTCTGTATAAAGAAGATAATAAAATAAACAACTGAACAAGAATATAACATTTTTAAATTTTGTGTTTGTTTGTTTGTCTGTATGTCTTTACCGTTGGTTAGTTTAGGGATCGACTTAAAAAGTGGGGTACTTGGTATCTCAATCCGATGAGCAGAAGCCGAGCAATCGATAAAAATCTTTTTGACGGCTGAACAAATTTTGAAGAAATGTAGTCATTGTCGTTTATGGGTACTTTTGGTCCTAGAATAACACGTATGAGCTACTTTAAAATGAAATGACCACGCGGACAAAGCCACGGGCACAGCTTGTCTACTTATAATAAAGCAATAAGTACGAAAAAGTCTGTAAAAAGACTATAATTTAAAAAAATGGTCTAATATACCTAACATAAGCTACTGAACAAGAATATAACATTTTTTTAAATCGTGTCTGTCTGTTTGTTTGTTTATCTGTATGTTTGTACGCACATCAAGTAAAAAGTACTGGACCGATTGCGGTGCAGTTTTCACTGTTGGATAGCTTAGGGTTTGACTTAAAACTGTAGGGTACTTGGTATCTCAAACCGATAAGTAGAATACGAGCAATCGATAAAAAACTTATTGACGGCTGAAGGAATTTTAAAGAAATGTAGTATATTCTACTTTATAGGTACGAGTAGAATAACGCGGTTCTGGAATTACGCGTATGGGCTAATTTTATAAGAAGCCGCGGTCTCGGAAAGTAATTTACGAGTATGAACAACTAGTCATGTCATATTACGAGATGATCGTGTTTACAAGGTGCTTTATCATTTATGTTCATTGACGAGTTTGTGACGTGCGAATGACTTTTTTGTAGTTTCAGAAACTCTAAATTCCTTCGTAATATCTACTAAACATCAGGGCATTTTTATAAATTTCATAAAGGCAATCTTTTAACCATTATTCACCCTCTGCTGCGTATAGTCACAGTACATATATATGGTATATTAGTGTAAATATGTACTGTGGTGCAGCCTTCCACTTCTGCACGCCATACTTTTCGGTTTTGTGCAATTCTCATACATTTATAACGTCTTCACGACATCATCATAATTGTGTCAAACTTCCATATTGTCTCGTGGCCACCACTCTGTAACTATTGTCTCCTTAACCAGCTTCGACACTAGTTCTTCATCGAATCTCGAAGTTTTGTATCCGTCAACGAGTGCAATGCCTAGCATTACATTGATACATTGAGGTAAATAGGCCACTTGGATCTCATGTGTGATCTCTTTGGTGACATGTTTCAGCAAGGGATAATTTGGTTAAATATCTTGGTTTTAAGGTAATCTTTAAGACGTCGTTAAATTTTCAATAGAACTGCTTTTTACTACAAGATTTTATCATTTTATTCATATAAAATACACTATACAAGGCATTGATGGGAGATATAACTAACTACCATCATGAAATATGTAGGTGTAGCTTTGAAAAATACCGGCGGAACTTTTGAAAGTCTGAAACATAGCTCTTCTTTTATTCATGCTCTGACATGTGGCGTTCCCGTTGTATACAGACTTTCTTCCTTAACAAAATAAACAACATTTACTTGGAGTTTAGTCCTTTGAGATGCAGCTTCCTGTTCTAATGTTTTATGAATGAGCTCTTATGCAGTTACGAGCCAATGCATTTATTGCTGCGCTTAGAATACAATCGTGCACGTACCTACCGCTCCTTAGCTGGATTGCTTTACATCAGCCTGTGGCAATACCATTGTAACATAAGACTCTATTTTTATCTTTGCACAGATTCTAAGAACATTTTAAGATCATCCCCTCCATTCTGATTCTGTAGGCTGGCCCTTTATCACGAAAAACTGTATCTGTCTCTATCTCACAAGGAAAAATTCACGCGCTTTCCAGAGAGTCGCGCGGTTTTCACGGCATTTTTGTAATGCAATATTGATCCGTATATAACCCAATTTATTGTTTAATATTCACTGACCTCTAGTTTCCTCTTATAGCGTTTTGATTCCAAGCGAAAGCGCTTCGTAACATTCCTCGAAAACAAAATACGGAATGTTGTGAAAAGGCGACACTTTGTGTCTCTACAAGTTTTAGGGATAGAGTATGGAATTGACCGTGGTGAAAGTGGAGTTGTTACGTTTTGAGGCGGATCGTTTATTGGAAAACTTGTAAGGTAGGCAAGTGGGCACGTATAGGCTGTAGCGAAACAAGCCTTCAGTCGCGCCGCGCACATGCCCGCGTGAGGACGGTTCCAGAGCTCGGGCTTCGCTCGGAATGGCGGGAACTTTCCGATAACTTGCGAACTTGTATACGTAACTACATATCCTTTCATATCGGTATTGTTAGTTTAAATTTTACGGTTACAGTAAAATTCTGTTTTATTGAAAAGTAAAATATAAGAACAAGTAGATATGTTTTTAAAGTTTGGAAATAAATAAGTTAGTGCTAAAGACTTACTTCAAAGACAGCGGCCCTGATCAAGCATTTCATGTATGTATCACAATGAAAGTCCTATGTAAATTTGTTATTAAGTAATCATAATTACGTAGTGTAGGACGCTCATCGGCCAGGTAGAGTGACGACCTGCGGAAGGCGGCCGGCAGAAACTGGATGAGAAGTGTCGAAGATCAGGCTCTGTGGCGTTCATTGGGAGAGGCCTATGTCCAGCAGTGGACGAACACAGGCTGATGATGATGATAATGAATCATAATTAAATGACGTAAACAAAAGTGTCCTGCAGGTTGAACTTTTATTACGAAAGTTTTATTTATTCAAATTCAATTTGTTTATTTGCGTAAATATGGGTAGGTATACAAAGATGTTTCAGTAATTATTAACAGAACGCCACATTTACCGTAAGGTATGCAAAATTATTTAAATATCATTATGGTAAAAATCTCATAATAATGATTTCTGAAATTCTAAATTATTGTACTCGTATGCTATTCGAAACGACGAAAGCTCATAGGAATTACAAAAATCATTAAGCAGGTAGTTTTAAAACCATGTGCCGCGTAGGCATGGATGATGCCCTTGTACCGTTGACATTGCGGTTCGAGTCCCGTCCGTGACAAAAAAAAAGCCGTTAAAAATAGTTTGGAAGAAGTTGTAACAATTAAGATAAGTACAAAATTCGGGCAAAATCCCAAGAAATTAGCGACATACTGGTAATTTTTTGAGAGCGAAAAAGAAAATGTTTCTTGGGTTGTAGCGCAAACTGCATAATAAATTTAAGGGTGCGTGCGCCTCCATACTCGCTGTAGCTATTTTGCTCTCGGCTCTTTCGCCTTTATAACGGTGCTGCTCCTACTTTTCTGTGCTTGAAAATTTTCATACCATATTTTCCTGCTATTTTTATGAAGAAATTTTCGCTCGAAAGTTAAACTAGATTTTTGGATTAATTTTACCAACGTAGTAAATATTTTTCGTTGTACAATATTTGACTAGGATAGCCACCTGATAATTTTCGATAATCTTACCATAATTTGTAAAAGTTGAGTTATAATTTATTTATTACTTGAGTAATAATAATAAGACTATCAATTAATTGAGAGTTATTTTCAACTATTCATTCAATCTGGCCCTTACATCCGTCAACATAAAACTTACGCAAAAACAAAACAAATATACGAGTCTTAAAATCACACTACCTAATAAAGTCATATTTTTCAAATTTTAAATGTTTTGGCCCCTATCCAATCTTTGTTTCTGTGGTCTCATTACTTTTAATTCATTACTGTTACGTCATAACAATCCACACCAATATATAAAAGTGAAACATCTTTTTGTTTGTTTTGGGAATTTTAACGCGATAGCGGCTAGACGGATTTTGATGTAATATGGAATGGAGATAGCTTATATCCTGGAATAAAACATAGGATACTTTTTATCCTAGAAAATAGTAAGTTTCCAAGGGAAAATGTTGATTACTCTCTATATGGAACGGTTGCCATGGAAACGAAATAATAAAAAGTCTAACAAAAATCATCAAGAGCGTTGGTGCCAAAGAGAATACAACACGTTGGTGCCATACTTTTGCATTGGTTTTCGCGATAAACTGTAGCCCGCGCGGACGAAATCGCTGGCGAAACCTTGCAACCCATAAATTAAATAAATTTACGTCATAAGACTGGTCTTTACACATCGAACACGCAACGTATGACGTCTGTTGATGTACCTATGTCCCTAAAGGATGTGTCTTGTAAATAAATGGCTTATAAGAACGCTGCATCAATTCCGCACAAAAATAACTTCAAATATAACAAAATTCATCGCAACTAATCCTATCGTTAATCAAACCAAATAAAACCAGTACGCAATAAATTTAAAATAGTGCAGGAAAAATTCCCCGTGGAAATAATATTCGGACAAAATGAAAATTCCGAGCGGTGCATTCGAAGCCCGAGCACCGCGCAGAGGTTTTAATTCCCTTGACTGTTGCGAATCGGCGCATGTTTTTTCATTAAAACGCATTCAATACGACGACGTGGCTTTGAAAAGGCAGACCTTTTCAAAAAATATTTCCCTGACTCACGCTTGTTTAATTCACGGCCTTTTATAGAGAATTAAAATATCAACGCTTTTTAATGTCATCTTTGTTCATCGGGTGCTTATTTGCAGCTAAAACAATAATTAATTACCGCAGAGCGATGGTAGCCTAACGGTTCAATAGTGCAACTTAGAATCCAACGATACCGGGTTCGATCCTAGGCTCCGCACCAATGACTTTTTAAGGTAAGTGCGGGTTTTTCATCGCTACGTGCTTTGGAGGGCACGTTTAGCTGTTTGATTAATAGCAGTCGTTAAGCCATATCAGAGGCCCTCGGGCGGCCTGATGAACTCTGACACTAGAGGCCAGCACCTCATACGATAAACAAACAAACCATTGTTTAGCTAGGTCTAAAACGAATCATAAATATTCGCTTATGACAGAAAATATAAAAATAAACACATGAGATGAATAACGTTAAACCTGTTCTAAGTAAGGCGAGTGTAAGGCACCTATCACCATGGGGCGTTCCAACAATATAACGATTGTTTTAAATGCAGGCCTGTTCGTGTTCAAGCTGTTACTATTTTAGTAAGGTTATGTGCAGTTTTACATTGCTCCGTTCTTCGGAGGCCACGTTAAGCTTTCGGTCCCGGCTGTTATTGATTAATAGCAGTCGTTAAGGCATGTCAGAGGCCCTCGGGCAGTCTGACAAATTTCTGACACCAGAGGCCAGCACTAACTCATACGATAAACAAACAAACAATTACCGCGAAGATAATAAAAAAGCTATATGTACCTAGATAATACAAAATTATATAAAATCTTATTTAGTTAAAAATAGAGTTTATATACCTACTAGAGTTACCTATAATAATAAAATAATTCCTACAAGCACCATAAAGTGTTTTTATTTTGAAAAACCAAGAAATCCCGAGCACAAAAGAAAGCACAACACTATTAAAAGTTTATTAAAAGTTGCGCACAACTGAAACTGATGAGAGCATGGTTTCCCACGCTGTAATCGCACGCTAGTGGAGCTTCTACTTCTAATACCTACATGTATGAAATAAAAGTAAAACTTACTGCTTTTTCTACTCTAGTTCACTCATAAATGACGAGTTTTTGAGGGAATCGGAGAAAGGAAAGTGATGTTCGTCACAATATCAGCTACAACTGCATACTTTGCACGTAATGTTTCTGTGCACTTCAGTTAAAAAAAAAACTCGGAATAAATCTGTTTCTTCTTTTTTAAAAGCTTTAAATGTTATTTATGTAAATTAATTGGTAACCCGCCGGCGTAATGGTCTACATATCTTATTTAAGCTAACACAAATCTTAGAACTAAATAGATCTGTAAATAAAAACAACTTCAAACAGATTCCATAAAAAATGGTGACTATCCTTCTTGTGGAAGTCTACGAAAATAATTCGAATAAAAATTGCAGGTGCCTTTTCTCACAGAATAAATAATAGTGCTGGTAGTATTTGTATTCTCTTTGATGTGCTGTCTTCGAACAAGCAACCAACTAACGGAGTTGGTAGTTTGGTTCCAGAAAGCGTAATTCAACCTCTTTGCGCTCGGCAAAATACAAGAAACAACTGAAAACGCAAAACTTCAAGAAAGAAGGCCGCTTCAAATAGTTATAACTCTGTCTCTTAATTACCCCCTACCTTACATTTGGGACTCCAAGTGGTTACGGTGCGGTTTCAATGACACCCTCACCTCTCCATTAGCGCACCGGCCGAAGCAGGGTTAACGATCACTTCGCGTGACGCCACACTGCTTCACGCTTATTTATACTGTACGAAACAAACGTAACTCGGTGACATATCAAATGTACATTATCAGTTACTAAAGTAACAGCTTGAACACGAATAGGCCTGCATTTAAAACAATCGTTATGTTGTTGGAACGCCCCATGGTGATAGGTGCCTTACACTCGCCTTACTTAGAACAGGTTATTCATCTCATGTGTTTATTTTTATATTTTCTGTCCTAAGCGAATGTTTATGATTCGTTTTAGACCTTGCTAAACAATGGTTTGTTTGTCGTATGAGGTGCTGGCCTCTGGTGTCAGAGTTTATCAGTCCGCCCAAGGGCCTCTGATATGGCTTAACGACTGATATTAATCAAACAGCTAAACGTGCCCTCCAAAGCACGTAGCGATGAAAAACCCGCACTTACCTTAAAAAAGTAATTGGTGCAGATCCTAGGACCGAACCCGGTATCGTTGGATTCTAAGTTGCACTATTGAACCGTTAAGCTACCATCGCTCAAAATAAATATATTATTAATAATGATAATAAATTAATTACATTGATAATTAATATATTGGGAACAATTCACACCAATACCCAGCCCCAAACCAGGATACCCTGTATTATGGGTACTAGACAACGGATAAACATACCTAAATACGAATAGGGTTAAAGTGATAATTTTCTGAATTTCAGATATGCATTATCTAATATTTAGACAAAGAACTTTCATAACGTAGAGGCTAAATTTAGTTTTATACTCCACATAAATCACCATATTCTAGATTAAAAATACTACACAATAAATATTCTGGCGAAGCTATTTTTTAGACCAGCGATCGCACAGCATACTCGTACATTGTTCTAAAAACTAGCTAGAATAATTATCCAATATCCAGGGTCGTGAAAACTATATGAGGGCTCCGTTTGGTTCCGTAGTAACTTATAGTGTCGTCATTTCGTCCGTGTGTCTGACTGTATGTCATAGACATTTTATTCAGAAACTAATAATGTTAATATTTGGCAACTGTACAAATATTTTCAACCGATATAAGACGGTGTATAAAATATATATTTTTGCTGTGGTCTCGTTGAATAGGTATTTTATAGTAAAACTAGCTGTGCCCGCGGCTTCGCACGCGTGGTCATTTCTCTAGGTTAAAAGTACTCTATGTACTATTCCAAGACCTAAAATACCAATATACCAACATTTGACCAAAATTCCTTCAGCCGTCAAAAAGTTTTTATCGATTTCTCGGCTTCTTCTAATCAGATTGAGGTACCAAGCAGATCAGTTTTAAGTCAAACCCTAAGCTATCCAATAGTGAAAATCGCATCACAATCGCTCCCGTGGTTTTTACGTGATGCGCGAACAAACATACAGACAAACTAACAAAGAAACAAACAAACAGACAGACACGAATTTTAAAAATGTTCTATTATCGTTCAGTTGCTTATTTTAAGTATCCTAGACAATTTTTTCTTAATTATCATAATTGCACAGATTTTTTCGTTTTTATTGCTTTATTCTAAGTATAGTTTATAATGAGGTTTGTATATACTATGTTCCGTTTACTGAATATTTGTCTCTAAAGTGACCTTTTTGCTTGAGTTGAAACCTCATTATGGTTAAAAAAAACTCTAACGCAGAAGGCACAGAACTAAAAAAAAACTAGGGCACAAGCACAGAATATGGATTTACTAACTAAATTATCAGGGCTGTCTAGGGTTTACTAGTTTACGAGCTATAGCCAACCAAGGTAACGCATTTTATGCCCGCGTCAACTCTGACCATATTCCTTAATGAGCGACATAATCCAACCGTAAAAACTACTTTGTTGGCGATTACGTAAAACTAATGCACCGATTCCAATACGGTTTTCATGGTTGGGTAGCTTAGGATCCTGGCTACGGAAACCCAAGTCTATGCGTGTCCAACTCGCAATTGGCCGGATTTTTCAAGTTAAGTTATTAACTGATACATAGAAATATAGTTATATATTTAAACGGGACTTAATCGCACTGAAAACTTAACTTTTATTTACCCCGACCGACGTTTCGATCAAGTTGCATTGATCGTGGACGAGAAGATATTTTTTTTATACATATTAGTTAAGCCTTCTTTACTTCATTATTTAAAAACATTAATTTCATTATTATTTTTTCATTCATTTTCTTATTAATTTTTTCTTAACTTCACTTTACACTTCATTCACTCACTCCGCGCTGCGCTGGCCAGTTGCAGTCGACTTGCGAAAGGCGACTGGCAGCGACTGGATGAGGAGAGCCGATGATCGGGCTTAGTAACGTTCACAACCACTAAGGTAATGTTTTGTTTGTTACAGATACCTTCAAAAATGAAGCGAAATAAAAAACAACGACAAAAAGAGCTGGAGTAATAATAAGTATGACTTACAAACTTTTGATGTCCATAAAAGTTTTTTATAATGAACATGAAATAATGAAAAGAATCAAAATGTCGTAAAGAATTTCCAATGAGGAGTCAGCAAGAGATTGTTACATAGACAATGCACAGCCTCTTTGGAGTGGCAATAGCATCAGCATTACTGCAAATACTCTTCTCCTTCACAGGTAAGTTGACGGCCATGAATGCTCAGAAAATATCCCAAAACATTTTTTACGTTAATTTTGACGACATGAACAATAAATGCAATTTTTTACGTAAAGTTATTAGTTAGCGGGTAGGTATTGATTTAAATTTACTGTACTTACTCCAGAGCTCTACTTTAATTTTTCTAAGCATTACATCGTGCTTTATAAGGTTCCTTAAGTACCTCAAAAGAAAAAAGTAACCCTCATAGGATCACTTCGTTATCCGTCCATCTGTCTGCCTGACTGTCTTTCTGTCTATCCGTCAAAAGTCTTTTTCTTAAGAACGCGTATCCTCCACGCATTTTGAGTCACAATTTGAAATTAATATCTGCAAACTCTTGGAGATGTAAAAAAAAACAATCTTCTAAGTCAAAGAAATTATGTCGTATATTTTAACACTCGCAAGGGAATCATAATCTATAGGGTACTTCCCGTTGACATAGAATCATGACATTTGGCAAGAAGCAATAAAGGGAAAACAGCGAAAGCCGTATATTTGTACATATATCACAATTAAAAAAAATACAGTTGGTAAACTGACCACGACTTATGTCGATGTATGGGGACAACAGTTTTGTCACTGCTGGACATAGGCCTCTCATAATGCTCGCTACTGAGCTCGGTCTTCAGCTCCCCTCATCCATTCGCTTCCAGCCGCTTTTCGCAGGTCGTCAGTCCACCTAGGCCCCAATTCTGAAGGACAAGATTCGTAATGTAGATATCAGAAGGAGAACCAAGGTGAGCGACATAGCTCCTAGGATACCTACTTTATAATTGAGCTCCCTTTTTCCTGTGGTTTGCTGTTGCTCCCGTCGCTAGTCCATAAGCTGAAGAGCTTCATCCGAGATTTTAGACTTCGTCCCTGTACTCTGCAACTGACAAAATCTAGTGCCTTCCTCCCTAAGGATTCCCACAACTTTTTGGAGTTCCTCGTCTAAGTCATTTGTGGTTTACAAGGCAGCAAATCAATTTTCCAGCTTGAGTTGGAACTGTTCTGATTCAACAGTGGCCTGGAGCAGGTTGGGTCAGAGCGTAGACTTCACCAGATGGCATCTTTCAAGCTTGTGGTCGATATTCAAGGAATCTCTGACAAGTCGGTGATCACTGCCGGTATTAAACCTGCTAATCACTAAGACATCCCTATTGCTGTCCGCCATGATGAAGTCAATCTCATTTTTAGTCACAGTGTTGGGCCTTTGGCTAGTCACTTCTTCTTTCCCAAAAAGTTTACTAGAATTTTCCCCCTGTGATTCCTGTCTCCATAGCCGTGTGGACCTATTTTTGATTCACTGCAAGCCTGTACTCCCACTTTAGCGTTAAAGTCTCCCATAATAACGTTGTAGTGGTCTTTTGCGGTCTTATGTAGGGCTGAAGATATGTCATCAAACATATCTTCTACTTCATCACACTAGTGTGCCGAGGTCGGCGCGTAAACTTGTACGACCTTATTTATGGCTATACCTTTCAGTCAGCTTAAGAATCCGGTACGCTACTCTCGTCGACGCACTGGATATTTCTACAACATTATCAATGAGGACCTTATTGACGAGGAACCCCACGCCACCCTGAGACTGCTGATCGCCCTCTCAGAAGTACAACAGGTGGTCTGATTCTAGGGTCATTGTGTCCTCTTCGGACTTCACTTAACCCAAGAATATGCCAACTGATCTTTGTGAGCTCCGTCTCGAGTCGCACCATGTGTTCGTCAAGCCTAATCGGTCGTCCGTTGTACGTAGCCAGTGTCATTTGTTTTTGGTTTGAGTGGCCTATGGTAACCCTATGGTTCTTCGCACACCCTTCCCTGCCATTTCTGTGACCACTGCTTTGGTCAGGACTAGCTGGACGACTGTGACTTGGGGGGATTTATTATTTGTACCATTCATGAGGAGGTTTTACCCATAATCGCCACGCTGGGCATGCGGGTTGGCGATTCGCGCAGGGCGTAGCTTCTCGCACCGGTGACGCTGCTGCCCGTCACTGTTTCATTTGGTTACGCTTGTTTTTGGGATATACTGCCATCTGTCTGTCGCCAGAGCCTCGCTCGTTATCCAGCAGGCCTTACCTCTACGCAGTCATGCGTAGAGGTAAGGTTAGCTTGGATTATTGACAACGTTTTTCGCTTCTATACATCCCATGCTTTGAACTAACCACTGGTATTATTGGTTCGTCTATCACGGGAATTGAATCTTATTTTTTTGGATTCATCTTCAGATATATTATTTTCGGTTTTTTCTCTTTACATGTGTTATAAGACATTGCTTCATGCGAAATTTCATAATTCTAGATCAACGGGAAGTACCTCATAGGTTTTTATTCCCTTGCGAGTGTCATAATATATGGCATAAAAAGCCGTATCTTTTGATTGCTTATAGAAGGTTTTTTCATGGATTTGCAGACTTGAGTATTTGACTCAGAGAAATTAAATTTCTCTGTGGTGTTTGATGTTAATTTCAACTTATTCCTCCACGCGTTCCTAAGAAAAGGAGTCACGCGTTCACAGACAGACGGAAGGAGAAAAACGTGATACTAATAGGGTTTTCCTTTTTTCATTTTGAAGTACGGAAAATATGTTATTTTTTTTATGAGAAAATCAATATTTTCGTACGTTCAGTCTTCATGCCTCGACGGAAACGGCATTGGCTGTACCTGTAGACGTCAGTTAACGCTAATAAGCATCAACATCCACATAAAAATACCGATTTAATGCCAGTTAAAAGGTAATTAACGTCTAAAGGTATAGCAGTTTATTAATTTACGTGTACAGGTACGGCAGTTACCAAACGTATATGTTGCCTATTGTCATTAACGCAACGACAAAAGGAACAAAGCAACTTTACATCGCCGAAACGAAGACAGTGCAAGTTCGTAATTAGTGTTTTAACCGCACCCGTGCTGCCTGCGGTTATGCAATGTCTGAAAATATTCCTGAATTTTGTTCTTTAACGTTATAAGTCTGTATTTATCTTTGCCGGTCAATTATTGTTCCTTGTCATAATCAAACTTTTAAACATTTTAATACTAGTGGCTCTGTAGTCCTCGCACGTACAAACTTTTTTGCAAACAATCTTGCAGTGCACAGTAGCGCCATCTAGTTACCTTATTGTTAAACTTACATTAATAATCAAGGCGCTCCACCAATCACTACCTAGTAGGTAAAGGGCTGATTCCACTCGTAGAAACCTAAAAATTAGAAATTTACTGCATTTCGAGGAGCTATTCTGCTCATAACGCCGAAGATCCTCATAAGATCTTCACCAAATTTTTATGAAACTAATTTAAATCTACTACCATTTAAATAAAAAAGGAACCATCGAAATCGGATTTTATAAGGCGGAGATATTCAGTAACCCCCCTTTTTTGCCCTTTTTTTGGGGGAAGTACCCCCATTCAAAAATCCCCAACGACTAAAATTTCCAAATTTCGCTTTACCTGTATACCAAGTTTCGTCTAGGTCGGTTGAAAAATGCGACCTGTAGAGGAGAACAGAGATCCGGACTGACATCCGGACACACGAAAGCATTTTTGCCCAGGCTTAAACGGAGATGCTTTGCTCGCGTTTTGCGCTCGCTCGGCCAAAAAATTTGACTTGTCTGTTTGGAAAATAAAACCAATCTGACTCTTGGATGGAAGTAGGCTAACTGCCTTTTTTTTTGTTTCGTGTATTATTCACGTTATAGAATATATCGTATCAGCAGTGCGAGCATGAATAAAATTCGATAAATTTATCGATCAGTAAACAGTTATTTTTTTATCAATTTTGTCAAAATGCGGTAGCATGAATCTAGCCTCTCTGTAAATTTTATTGATTCGATAACACGTCGTGAGTTTATCGATTTAAAGAATGGCAACTCGTGGACTATACCATATATCAGATAGACGACAAATAGTCAAAAAAATATTTTTTGACATGATTTGGCAGATTTTTATTATTTTGAGTTGTTACGGAGAAACTTCTGTCATTTGGAATTCTACCTAACTACCATAAAATAGTATATTCCTTGAACCTAACCTAAAGTATAACTAGCCATAACTCGTTGCACAATTGCTTGAGACACCTCCCTGACAAGTCTGACAGTGCGCTGTCCTAGTGCTATATTATATTCCTGGCCGATGCATCGTTGGTGCAACTGCCCTCGGTGAAAAAGCGTACAGCTGATGAACCTCATTTTCATTTTCAGCCCGCGTCCGCCCACTGCTGAGCATAGGCCTCTCTCTTTGTAAGACACCCATCTCGATCTTGTGCTGTGCGCACCCATTTTCGACCCACGATCTTTACTATGTCGTCGACCCATCTCGCCATTGGACGACCGACGCTTCTGTTGCCCGTTCTTGGCCACCACTCGGTCAACGTTTTGCTCCACCTGTTTTCACTCTGCCTAGCCACGTGTCCTGCCCAACACCATTTGAGTTTGAAAATAGACTCTCCGACGTCTTTGACCTTTGTACGGCGTCTTATTTCTGTGTTTCGAATTCGGTCTTGTAATTTGATGACAAGCATGGCACGCTCCATGGCTCTTTGTGCAACTCTCATTTGATACACTGCTGCTTTCGTGAGCGTCCATGTCTCGGCATCATAAGTCATGGTGGGCAGGACACACTGGTTGTAAAGGCGAGTCTTCAAACATTGTGGATATTTGGTTGATTTTAGAATGTTTTCGAGCTTGCCAAATGCAACCCAAAATTCAATGATTTTCCAAGCTGAGCTGGATCCTCCTAGATATCTCTCTTTGTTGATGCTCTTTACCAAAAGAAATAGTATGTCCAAGATTGACGTATTCATCGACTGTCTATAGCCTGTTGTTCCCTACAAGGATGTTGTGTTTCAAGTTGCCAAAGACATTCACCATAAATTTCGTCTTGGACATATTCATTTTTAAACCTGCGCTCAAAGAAGCATCATAAAGTTCTTTCAGCATAACTTCAAGGTTATCTGGAGTCTCTGCAAATAGAACAAGATCGTCTGCAAATCTCAAGTGAGTAGCTGATGAACCTACAACAATGATTATACAGGTAGTTTTTTAGACTGAGTACCTAGGAGGTACCATAATAATTAGAGCATTAGACACAATCACAACAAAAGATAATTTCTAGAAATAGGAAAAACGTAACTAAGTATTTTGGTATTATTATGTAAAGTACATATTACAACATGTGCAGGCAGTCCATTAGATCGACTCCTTCTCAAACGCCCTCAACATCTTGAATGAGGGCGAGGGCAATTTCCTTATAAATTCTAAAAAGAATCTTAAAATGCTGTTCTTCCAGATCGAAAAATTCATTGGCATCCCTGAAACTTGCCTCACGATGTTCTGACACCTCCACGTTTTGGCTTATAATCCGAAAAGGAATTTACAAAAAAATAAGTTTGTCGTGTAACTTTGGAAAGACGGTAAAATTCCTTCGATTACAATTTGTCAAAAATAAGATTCATGCTTCCTTTTGTCGATATAAATCTATAAATTAAATATGATTTATGTCATTGTCGATAAAGTACGTTGCGTGCTACCGAACTCGTATTATCGAATATTAACGTCAAACTTGATTAAAAAAAAAGGTAAATTTATCGATCGATAAGATCCATGCTCGCACTGCAGATACTACAATACATTGGTAACGATCCGCGATTTCTATTCATATTTTGAGGGGGGTGATGGCCGATACACAAGTCATACTCGTGGAAGGGCGCAGCTTGTGGGGACTGGTCCAGCCTCGTTTTGTTATAAAATATGGTAATGTTGCGTCATTGCAGTCATGGCTAATTTTGTTACCACGATGTATTTACTAAAATATCCCTTAAATAACCCATATGCCTTCAAAACTTAGTACACACTTTACTTTTTTTATTAAATTGCTTAAAATTTGAGCGATGATAGCCTAAAGGTTCTATAGTGCAACTTAGAATCCAACAATACCGGGTTCAATCCTAAGCTCCACACCAATGACTTATTTAAGTTATGTGCGGTTTTCCATCGCTCCGTGCTTCGGAGGGCACGTTAAGCTGTCGGTCCCGGGTGCTATTGATAGCAATCGTTAAGCCATGTCAGAGGACCTCGGGCGGCTTGTCGAACTCTGACATCAGAGGCCAGCACTATCTCATACGACAAACAAAACAAATATTAAATTGCTTTGCTCCTACTCATCACCAGTACACCAGTTTTTAAGTCAAAATCTAAGCTATCCAACAGTGAAAATCACATCGCAATCGGTCCAGGTTTTAACGTGATGCGCGAACAAATAACGTCTGTCACACATACTTTTTTTTTAAATCTTTTTTTAAGTAAAAAACTTAACAAATGTATAATAAACTATAATATCAAAGAAAGTTGATGAAATTTGCTTTAAAACATTTTTATTTAAAAACTCTGACCTCTATAGGTTAAGAAAAATTGCAATTTTTGACACTTTTTGAATGAGGACTAATCGATCGACTTCTCTCTTGTTAAAATCGGACCAATAGTCGCGTAGCTATGGTGGAACATCCACATAGCCACATACATAGATACATACCTACATACATACATAGACTGTTAAACTCATTACCCTTCCCT
Organism: Alsophila aescularia; assembly: GCA_946251855.1. Classification (NCBI taxonomy): domain Eukaryota; kingdom Metazoa; phylum Arthropoda; class Insecta; order Lepidoptera; family Geometridae; genus Alsophila; species Alsophila aescularia. The sequence continues at coordinate 16,615,168 of OX276378.1, forward strand.
TGCTTCGCCATAGTCGGGTAAAAATAATAATGGATAACAATAACTCGAGCGCGCCAACGTGTCCGCTTGTGACGCACCGAATAAAAAAATAGACGCAACTACGAGTAGCTTAATATATATAATTAGCTTATAGAGCTGCGTTAACTTATCACTGTTAAATTTTCAATCCAGTTGTTAAATGATAATGATAAAAACATATGTAAACTAGCTTCCTTTAGCTTACAAACCAACAGACAAAACATAAATGTAGACAGAGAGACGTTTATATTATATCTAGGTAGTTTGTAGTCTGTAATTAGTATTATACAGTACCCGTGACACCTACGGTAAGCACCGGCGAAATATTCCTTCATAAAATATAAGCTCTATGGAGTGGAAAGTTTAATGTATTTTTGTACTTGAAAGGGAGAGTGAATAACCGGCGAACATTTTGTTAGACAGGTTTAGGAGGCGGGACGATATTGAAATAATAGGACGATATGATTAAAAACAAAACGACCAGTTTAATAACATGTACCTAACTCATATTTTATCTAATCGGTAATGACGTAGGCCAAGCTAGTTTCTTTAATTTTCATCACTAACGAGTTTATCGAGTGTTTAAACTGCATCAAAACTATTTTTTCACATTCATTTTATGTACAATCAATGTACTTGAATATATATACTTAATTATAATACTTGAATATAATTAAATATAAAGCTATGCCCGTTAACTATAACATACTAGCTATGCCCGCAGCTTTGCCTGCTTGTTTTTTTTTCTCTGGATAACTTATAAAAGAAAAAAAAGAAAGATTTTTTTTCTTAGTTTATTGTAACTTATATAAAAAAGTAGTAAAATTAACACATAAATTAAACATATAAATCATAAGTGTTGAAAGGGTCATGCCTCAGCATAACGCCAAGCGTCTTCGACACTTGACGCTGATTTTCAGTCACGGCCCAGAAGGACCCATCACGAAAAATTGAGTAGTAGATAATAAAATTAATAATAATAAAAATACATAATAGATATACACATATATAATATATATACAATAAATATTCAAATAAAACATACATATAAATATTGGAAGATACATATGAAATAAATGTATACATATACACATATATACACGCCCATACATAACTATATACTACAATAATTATTTAATTAGTAGTAATAAAATATATAATAAAATAAACAAAGTTAAAACAATAAAAAAAAGGAGTTGAATCAAGAAAATTTTAACAAAGACGATTGTAAAACAAGTGAAAGGCAAATTAAAACACTAGAAAATGATTTTTCAGCGGAATCAACTAACAAAGCGATGCCGGAGATATTCAAACAATTCATATAAGTATGAGTAACATAGCGCTATGGCTGAAAACAAGAAACAAAAATAAACTAATATATGTAACACGCATAACGAAATATACGATACCAACTAGTGGTTTTTAGCGAGGAGGTTAAATTACAAAAAAGAAAAATCAATATTAATGTCCTCATGCTGCCTCTGCTCATAAATCAAGTGTTTTTTGAGCTTTATACGGAACGACTTTAAATATTTCAATCTCCTGATCGGCGGTGGCAAATTATTCCAGCACTTGGACGCCACGTAACGAAACCCACCTCTGAAAGCCGCTGAGCGGTGACGTGGAATGGATACTTGCTGAGAGCCATGTCTACTAGAACATTGCCTGTTACTGGTAACCCACTTAATCTTATCGAACAGATATGAAGGCTCTTTGTTGTTGATAACGCCAAAGAGTAAACGCGCTAAATGAAGCTTACGACGCGACTTAATTTTCAGTGCATAATGTCTATTTATAAAGGAGTCACATGTGTTCTTGGCGGAATAGTGAAACAAAATCTTGCGCACGCATTTTGAACTCGTTGTATTAAACGCTTGGTTCGTGAGTGTAATATTAGAGAGAGAGAGAGTCTTATGTGTTATTCTAGGACCAAAATACCCATAAAATACAATAACTAAACTTCAAACATATAAAAAACATATAAGTAGCCATAGACCAGGCTTTGCTTTTTAAGGGGTTTTTTCCTTAGATATTCTGGGTTAACCACAAACCTGATAAATGTGAAACTTAACATAAATGTTCTTGAGATCTTTATCTCGCTAAGACTAAGACAAAAACATGATTAACAGAATTTCTTTCGATACATTTCTTATCTATTTTCAGTAATATTTTCATTTTTCTACTAAACGGCTTAAGTTATATCTCTAAAATATATCTCACAGCAAGAAAATATAGTTTATTATCTAATGCTTAGACAAAATTTACCTAACTAAATTATTAGCCTGCTAATAAAAGAAATAACTTTTGAGACATACGTCATTTAGTTCCGAGCTAAATTGTGTGTTCAAACAGCGCTCTCGATATTCAACCTTGTTACGCAGGCACTTCAGTGCTTGTTGCGGGTAGCGGGTGGCAGAGTGTAGGGTAGAAAGCAGGGGAGTGGGGAGTGGAGTGGGAAAATGTAACCTTGGAGTCTGGCCTTAAGCGGGTTTTAATTTTTACCATGACATGTCATGGTGAAACTTAATACCTTCTGTCATAATAAGAAGCGACCGTTGAAGAGTTCCTTTATAGTTGATAGAGTCAGACTTTTTTTGAGTTCCTTTATCTGGAGCTAATCCTGGATGTCAGGTCATGCTTACAATAAAAATGAATTTTCTCGAAACCGAACCAACATGTAAAAAAAACATGATGTGTTTCTAATTCAGCCGCAAGATTACACCTGAACAGGCACTACATTACAAGTTAAATAAAAGCTTTTAAAATACCAAATTTCATTCAACCTTCAGATAGTATTTCGATAGCTCGGCTTTTAATCATCGGATTAAGATACCAAGTACCTACCCATTTATAAATCAAAACCTAAGCAATTCAACAATGACAACCACAATTTCGCAAACAGAGACACCATTTTTTTAAATGTTATATTTTTGCTCATATTATGTAAGTAATATAGGACATTTTTATCATCGTCATTATACAGGCTTTTTGTTAATGCTTTTTTTATACGTATACATATGGATAAAATGGATAGATAAATAGGTATTAAGAAGTGGGTACAAAGGCAATTACTTTATCACAGTGACAACTGTGCAGTAGAGGGGCGAGCATTCGAGCAACGATCGTCGACAGGAACTACGGAAACAGCTGTGTCCCTCGCGTGCTGTTTGCCAATTTATCACTAAGCTGATTATATATAGGCCTGGCTGACGTGCTTTATGACCTTGTTTACTCTCCTCCCATTGTTTCACACTCCTTTATTTACACACCTTTAAGCCAGAGAAAGTTGACAAGGAATTTCTCGCGCCAACGCGTCCCCTCTTTTTCTTCTCTGTTTCATTGAGGAAAATATTTTTATGCTCGCACCTTGTTGATTACATTCTTCGATAAAGATTTCAACTTGATACCTTGTCGGGACACTTTGTTGAGCTCAATTTCTTTTGCGTTTCATTTGGGAGTTTAGTAAATCTTTTATTAGACTTTGGCAAATTATGACTTAAATCTTCTTTGTAGTACAAGCGACGCCAATCCCTTTATAAAAATCTTTATCCTCAATTTACGATGGCGAAACAATAACTATCTAATTATTTTTACTTGCATACACGTATATTAAGTTGTAAGCATCACAATGTTTTATAAAGTCACAAAAAAAAACGAGGGCGAAATATGCAAATCATTAGTGCCTACAAATAAATGTGTAAAAATAAATTGCACAAATGTGGTACAAAAGCGCACCACAAATTGTGTTCCCAGTGCTGGTCCGGAGCGCAGGTGGCATGGCCCGCATTAAGCTTGGTAGCCGCAGCCAAATCCGCATGCAACTTTAATTTAACTTTGCTTCCCTGAATATAGTCCTTACGAAGAAATTTGAATTACGGGTTGGACTGGCGTCACGCTTAAATGCAGTAAGAATTTTCCACCAAACGAAACTATTAACTAGTTCACTAGGTAACTTTTAAAATCAACTGTTACTCTCGTGGCAGGTACCTAAAATAAAATAAATGGAACATTAGATCAATCAATATAATTTTAATTGTCTAGTTACTAAGCGTTTATAACAATCAGTTTAAACGTAACGACGTAATGCTCAATGTGTAGGTACGTAATCCTTCTATTTTTTTACGCGTCTAGATAATCGTGGCCCTCAGAAACCTTTCAGAAACTCTAAGCTTTTATAAATTATGCTACATAATGAAAAGAAAGATAAAATATAGAGTTAGCTATTTCCAGAAATCTTAAAAACATGTTCAAATGCAATAGTAAAAATTTGCATCGGTAGGAGTTCTCGCATATCTAGTGATACCCTCTGAATACGAATAGCGTCATGACGATGCTCCGAGATACGCTTCCACAGGCGACAGCACATATTTCGCAGTATGTACTGCACAGTGCAATAGAAAGCTGCAAATTGACTGGGAACTCAATACTAGGTAACTAGTCTCAATAATCAGAACTATGAACTAAAGAGCATGAATCATAAGTAAAATTTGGAAAACTGAAAAAAGAGATAAACAAGCACAAGTTATAAAAAAAATAACCCCCGACCCCCTCCCCAACATTATAGCAACGAAGCATTTTGATCACATCAGTTTTCAAACATAAATATCGCAATGAACCATCTTGTGTACCTCAGCATTGAAACATAAAAACCGCAATTTAGTTGGTCCATGCGCTTGAAAGATACGGTTCTCACCCCCTTTTTTCAACTCAATTATAGCTAAGAACTATCTCATTTACCTCAGCTTTGAAACATGAATAACCGCAGCTAAATTGGTCCATTCGTTTGGAAAATACCTTTCTCACTCCCCTTTTTTCGGCTCCCCCTCCCTTTTTTCTCGCCCCCCCCCCTTTCTCGGCTCCCCCCTTTTCTCGGCTCCCCCCTTTTCTCGGCTCCCCCCTTTTCTCGGCTCCCCCCTTTTCTCGGCTCCCCCCTTTTCTCGGCTCCCCCCCCCCTTTTTTTTCTCGGCTCCCCCAATTTTCTCGGCTCCCCCTTTTCTCGGCTCCCCCCCCTCCATATAGCTAAGAACCATCTCGATCACATCAATTTAAACATAAAAAAAAACATCACAATCGGTCCATTCATTTAGGAGCTACGATCATAACCTCCATTCCCCCCCCTCCCTCCTCCCCCTCCCCCCTCCCTTTCCCTCCTCCCCCTCCCTCCTCCCCCTCCCTCCTCCCCCTCCCTCTCCACCCATTATAACTAAGAACCACCTCAGTTACCTCAGCTTTAAAATATAAAAAACCGCATCAAAATCGGTCCATTCGTTTGGGAGCTACGATACCACAAATAGAGACACACACACACACACACACACAAATGTACCTGTTTGCAACTGCCCCGCACAGCATATAATACAAGCACAAATAAAAATGTATATAACTCCCGGGAATTCGGGGGTACATACATTTTTTTTTTTTTTTTTTTTTTTTTCCTTTATTTTAGTCCTTCATTTTTAAAAACTGCAACTAAATCGGTCCATTCGTTCGAAAGCTACGATTCGCACTACCCCCTCCCCCTCCCCCCCTCCATCCCTCCTTTATAGCTATGAACCATCTCGTTTACCCTAGCTTTCAAACATAAAAAACCACAGCTAAATCAGTCCATTTGCTTGGAAGCTACGATTATCACCCCCTTTTCTCACTTCCCCTCCCCCCTCTCCCTCCCCCTCCCCCCTCTCCCTCCCCATATATCTGAGAACCATCTCGATAACATCAGCTTTTGAACAAAATAAACCGCATCAAAATCGGTCCATTCGTTTGGGAGCTACGATGCCACAGAGAGAGACACACACACACACACACACACAGTGATACACACCTTAAACTTATAACACCCGTCTCTTTGTTCGGGGGTTAAAAAATAAAATCTAAACATTGAGATCCTAGAAACTGATACCATTTAACATAGAGTTTGTTTGAAATATCGGTATCCAAAATTCTAAGCTTGAATTAAGTAAGGAATTTTCCCATTGAATAAAAAGTATTTAGGGTTAATAGTGAGAAGCGTAAAATTAAATTTACGGATTTTCGAAATTTAGCTTGCTCTCCAAAAATTTGAACTAAAATATTTTATGATACTACTATAGAAAACAGGTATTGTTAAGGCGTCCTAAATATCAGTTTACTTTCCAAATCTTATTAGATTGTGCTAGTTCGAATCCATTATTTTCCTTACAATGGAAATTCGTAGCCAAGAACATGCTTGATTAAATATTCAATGATCCCAAAATATGAACCCAAATTGGCCAGTACATTATCTTATAAAGGTTTTAAGTTGTACTGCAGCCTGTGTAGGATCAATATTTATCAAGGTATTTTGGTTACTTGTTTTTCAATATAGAAAGCTAACGACACAAAAAGCGGACGTACTTGCTTGAAATGCGATCAAAATTACATTTAAAAAATGATTGCATAGATAAATGGTTGAATAAGGTAAATTCTTCCCTGAAGGGCATCCTCAGAAAGCACGATTAAATTTGTTCGCACCAACGAATCTTTTGTTATGCTGGCGTCGACGACCGCGACCCGAGCAGCCTTGCACATACCACGCAAAGAACATCCAATGCACCGTGAAATTGCCTATTTTCCACGTGATTTTATTTATTTATTTCATACATCGATGACATTTCCATTCGTTCTGTTATGGCCCACTGCATCGGAAAATCGCTATCGAAGTGCGCGGTGCGACTGAATCATCCCCTTTTATAGAGTGTTTTACTAATGCACCTCCTAGAATAAAGGCAGGGAGCGGAGCTTAATCGAATCACTTTTAATTCTTGCGCGTTTTCGAATTTACATAGTGCATTTAAAATGCTCGAGTACCTAGATGGTTAGAGGCACAATATGTCTCTCCAAATGGCGCATCTTGTTTAAGTTTGATCCGGTTAAATACATTGAACGGTAATATGTAGTGAGTAAAGTCTCATTTACAACGAGAGGGTAGACAGAGATATATAATTTGCTTCACTCAAAACGGAAACCGATTCATTTCCGATGCATGGTTGAAGCTCTTTGTGAAGTTCGTCGGCTGCGAATTGCTCACGTTTTCAGCATTTGATTGCGACATCAATACCTCAATACATTTGAAATTTTGTTCATTAATTTGTATGGTACATTTATGTACAATTAAAAGCTTTTGCTGAAATAGAAACTTAGCTTTGTTATTATAATGAAATATGTATTATTATTAGGCAGGTGCTTACAAAATGTGCAGCGTAAACTGAAACTTCCAGCGGCTCACATGCAAGATAGGTAGTTACAGACTTTCAGACGTCGTGAGTTAAAACTAAGCAGACGCTGACTGGCATCTCCCGAGCGGGTACGCCGCTCCACGTAGCAAACCCGTCTGCAGAATGCAACAATGCATAAGATTTCAATCTTACATTTGTTTCGATATTGACTCGCACACTCTTCCTCAAAATGTTCTCTAAATAATTGAGTTAAAGTGACACTACAAACCTTAAGGAATGATGAAATATTTTCTTCGCAGAATTTCAGAATATGTGTCATAGTAGAGACGAAGTTCATAGTTACATAGAGCTTACATGATGCCTCAGGTGTTGTTTTCGACGGTAAAGTTGCTTTAAGCCGCACTGAGCTGTACTTAGTGTCCGCGCAGGCTTGCGAGCTCACTTAATGTTATCCCTGTTCGCAAAGTTATAAACCAATAATTATTGTTAGTAACCGGCTCCACTCAGAAACAAGAAACTTTTGGAGTAAGATAGTTTAACAAATTTTCAAGGAATAAATTGTGGAGTTTATTCAATTAGCAAGTTTTGGTATCGATTTAAAACTTATAAATCGAATGGAAGGTGCATGTAGATGAAGTTTGTTGAGTGAGCAGCATTAAAAGATTAAAAGTCGACAGTTCGTTCCAGCTGCATTCAGTATCGAATCGAAACGGGAACGATCTCTCGGCTCGTCCGTTACATATATTTGCGATGCAGGCGGCGGGAGGGCGGGCGGCGCAGCGCGTCCGTGGCGAACTTCGCCTAGCGAATGCAAAAATTTAAATTAAAAACATAAATCAGACGTGTATCGAGTAAGTTTCGAGATTGGTGTGTATTTCGAGTGCTAGCTTATATGCAACTAAAGTTTGTTTGTGGAACCACGAGCTAACAAATTACAATATCAAGTTTATGTTCGGAAAAGCTTTATCACCTGTATTACCAATAGATGTTGTTATGTACTTAGTAATAGCAAGTGTACGATACGTTGTTTTTTTTTTTTCTTATTGAATGTCATTAGTATTCAATTTAACGTGCCAATTAGAGCATGTCCAATGAATCCTCAACAATCAAAAGATCTAATAAAAGGAGTGACACGCTGCGCTACTTAAATAAAATGTTCTTTAAATCACAAAGTCACCTTTGCCTCGTGAAGTGAGACGAGAACAGTCTTGTTAAGGACAAGCAAGATACAAATAATTACGCGCCGTAAGAATCTCCGCGGAGAATTTTTGAATTAATTGCTTTGAAATTATTATGAGTATCATAATCTCATAATCTTAATTAAGAGAACTTTAGCCAGGTCAAATTAGAAATTTTAATCTACTGTAAATCCTCTCGGTGTGCTGGTGTTTATGAACTTGGAATTTTTGCGGGTGTTAAAAATATTTTAATTTATTGCGGTGTTTTTGGACTTTGGCGTCGTCCGTTGAAAATACATTTCTGTGCAAACTTTTGGAGTTCAATATATTTATATTTTATTAGGCAGCATCAAATTAAAAGGACTAGATTTTTAATGTGAAAGAAACTCTATCCGTTTGTCTCTTTATTTGTGCCTTATCATGACTTATCATCGCATAACAAATCTTGATTGAATTTTAAAATGACTATTTAATTTTAAAATTCTATCAAGATTTATTATTCATTATGAGGATATTTTACATAATACACCGGAAAATGTACACGCGGGCAAGTCCAGTAACGTACATATATTTTTAATTCTTAAGAGCTTTTGTTTTGTAGGAAACAGTGGTGACAAAGAGCTTTGATTTGTATGCTTATAATTAAACGTTATCAAGATACAATTTTTATTTTTATCATCGATGATACGTATACATATAACAAATTCCCAATAGAAATGCCATGAATTGACAACAAAAACCAACAACAGACGTGTCAGAACACAACGTCGCATTGAGGAAAAACGTTTGTTTCAAAAGAATAACGCTTTTCCGCTCCATTGGCTGACTCGTTTCATTTCCATTGATTTAGGAAAAGAGGAACGGTAAAAAGATAAAATTAAATAAAAAACAAATAATTCCGTGATTCCTTTTCCAGTCTGTTGAGCTTTGTCTCAACAAGTCCTTACGAACGAGCGAGACTTTTAAATGAGCTGTTCGTTTTTTTTTTTTTTTTTGTTTCTATGATGATCTTCAGTAAGATAACTTAGGTATGTCATAATATAATAGTCTAACATATTAACAACTACAATATAAAACAAGTAGAGCAAGAGCCCGCGACGATCAGACCTTCGTTCTTTTATAAAATCTGAAAGTGTCTTTCTACATGTCCCAAATACAGGTAAAAACAATTCCCGACTATGAAGTTTGGATCACGGTGGCTTTGAAAGATAACAAGGTTTCAAAGGTGTTGAAAATTGCACCTCAAATGCTCTGTTTTTATATATTTTAATTGGAATAATATTAGAAATCACGTCGTCTTTTGTCAGATACTTAATACAGTTGTAACCCCCTGTCAAACACCCTTAAATTATAATTATACTTACGTTATAGTTATAAAAGCTGAATTTTATATATATTACTTGAGGAACCATCAAAAGATGTTTTCTCAGTAATCAGTCAGTTTCAATGGTTCATACACCTTGTCAAACATTAAAAGTCCACCGTAGGTGCGAGCGCGAGGTGGGAGTAAAATAGTGCATTCGGTCTTTTGCGAACAAAGATTTTGTATTACGATTATTTGCGTAAAATATCCCGCGCTAAACAATTTTGTGGTAGCAAAATGTCTAGATGACGTTTATGCACCCAGGGAAAAAGTTACCGTAATCACAGAAAACCTAATAATAAAAAAAAAACAAAAAAAAAATGACAAGTATGAGAAGCAGAATTCAATTTATGAATCGGGAAAATATTAAATATATTTTTTTGGGCAAAGCATATCTTGTTTTCTACTGGTTTACAAATCACATTCATCAACGTAGCAAATGAATGCAGCGTTTGGATATCTTTATGCGTAATATTCCTAATTCTTTGCTTGCTGCGACCCGGTTTGCCCATATGGACATTTTTCTAAAATAAAAGGATAAAAGTATCATATAAGTTATTCCAAAACCAAAAGTAGTACACCAAAATAGGAAAAGTAGACAACATTTAGGCAAGCGTAGTGAGATCGCCGCCAGCCAGGTGGAGTTGAGAATGGCGAGAAGTGCCGAAGATCGGGCTTAGTGGCATTCACCAGGAGAGGCCTACGTCCATCAGTGGATAAATACGGGCTGATGATTTTGATGACGATGATGATGATGATGATAATGGATCTTATCATAATTTAGAAATAACTCTATTTAAAATGAAATTTGCCGACAAATCCACAAAACACATAATACTGTGTAAATTAAACATGCGCAGTGAAAGATCGCAGTGACCGAACGCACTATTTCACTCGCACCCGCTTCGCGCTCGCACCTACAGCAGACTTTTAATGTTTCTGAAAAGGTAACAATCATCGAAACGGTCTGATTTCTGAGAAAACATCTTGTGGTACTTCCTCAAGTAACATAAATAAAATTCAGCTTTTATTCTATAACGTAAGTATAATTATAATACGTTATAATTTAAGGGCGTCTGACAGGGAGTTGCTACTGTACTAAGTGTCTGACAATAGACGACGTAATTTTTAATATTATTCCCAATAAAATATATGAAAACTGAACTTAATACTTTAACGAATTTGAGGTGCAATTTTTTACACCTTTGCTACCTGTTACCTTTCAAAGCCACGTGATCCAAATTTTATAGTCGGGGATCGTTTTTTCCTGTATTAGGGATATACTCAGAGAAACTTTCAGGTTTTATAAAATAACGAAGGTCTGATCGTCGCGGGCTCTTGGACTATTGCTAACTATAGTCACAGTACATATATTAGAATATATGTACTGTGCTATAGTGCTTGGAACAGTTGGGCAACCTACATGCCATTACCGGTTTATAGCCAAATATTGACTTTACACGTCACATAGTTCAATGATACTCGTAATTATGTAGATGTCGTGGCGATATCGTAAAATTGATCATTTCATGGTATGGTTGGCCACATCATGAACATATTTTTTATCCATGAAATTATCGGTGACATAATGAAATTCTTTAGCCAGATGATCGAATGATTAGCGTTTGACTATGTTAACAGCTATACGCGCGGCTACTTCATAATATGGTCAAACATAAGTGATCATATTGTAAAATAGTATGCAGTGATAGGTTAAAAGTTTCGTGTTTTTTTATCCTTGAATTCCTATCTGTTTGAACACCATTGATATCAAGAAAACCTTACATTAATGATATCAAATGATATGGCCAAACGTGGATTGAAATATCACAAAGCGTTGATGTTTCAACGATATGGTTAGTTTTAGCTGGCCATTTCATGAAATTATCGACCATTTCATGAAATGATAAATTCTTCGATATCCCCACGACATAGACACAATACTAGTCAGCGTTCAGTGACATGTAATACGTCCAGCAGTGGATAAGTATTAGGCTGATGAGAGTGATGGTCAGTATCTTAATATAAAAGATTTAGGAACATACTCGTACATGGGGGTTAATCGGGTGCCCCTGGGGTACTCTACCTCGTAACCTCAGGATATTACTATTCTTACTGGGATATCCTGTATATCTGAAATTGTATGAGTACCACCACTACCCTACCACAGTACAATACAGTTCTTACGGAGACTATATATGTACTGTGACCCTACCCTCAAACAATTTACCTAACGTTTCACCTATACCTGTGACAGTTCATTGCTCATGCAGCTAATTAGTTGGTCTGATTGCAGCCGTGAGCGGCGTCAGCTGGGAGGAATGGTGGACCTACGACGGGATATCAGGTGAGCTATACAACATAACTACGTGCTAAGTAGCTTGGTTGGGACTGCTATATTGGTACTCTTATGCAATACTTTGATATCCACATTTTTTGTTTTTATGGTTTGACGCTGCGATATTGATACGTAGAAGGAACAATGTTACAACGAATATATAAAAAAAATCGCCCATGTGCGTGTCGGACACGCATAGACTTAGGGTTCCATAGCCAGGATTTTAAGGTTCTATTAGGCGTTTGTCGGCTTTCACTTTGCCATTTTTTTTTAATTTTTTTTTATCTCGCTTGTAGTCGACTATTTACAATTAATAAATTTGAAAGTACGGCCTTTGCAAACTTTTTTTCAATTTCCTATATAACTTTATATATTAGCCGACTAATAAATAAATAATTTATTAATCTACAAATTCCAACTTTGTTTATGGGTAAGTACCTATGAAATAATTTTGCTTGATAAGGCAACCTGTATGTTTGTTCACACATCACTTAAAAACTACTGGACCGATTGCGATGCGGTTTTCATTGTTGGACAGCTTTTCTTAAAAACTAATATGGCGGAATTAAACAAAACTGTGTCCTTAAATTTGCTACTTTTCTTTGTATTTTCGCATGAGTTAAAACTTTATTTACAAACAATCAAAAAATAAATACGTAAATAAAAGTTTGTATATGTAGCTCTTCAAATATATTTTTTATTAAAAGTCGACTAATTATAAAGTTATATAGGAAATTGAAAAAAGTCGACAAAGCTATAACGAACTGTATGTAAATAATAAAAAGACCATTTTAAGTTACCCAACTGTGAAAACCGCATTACAATTAGTCCAGGCCAGGCCGGTGACCGCCTAACTCAAAGCTATAGCGATAGCGATACCAATGCACTGTCCGTCCTTTGTATCATATGTATTTTGTATTACAGTTTAAGTCATAGTAACTTAGCTGGCGGAAGTGGCATTATGTAGTTATGACTTTTGGCATTATGTATTTATGACTTTTGCAATTATGTGACGTAGACAAATATACATATTTAAATAACTAGCTTAAAAGCTAAAAAAACACACCTGCCATGCCAAAAAAGACTTATGCCAATAAATTATATACTGTTGGAATGTGCTTATCAAGGCCTTCAATTTAATTCCCATCTTGTAAAACTCACAGTTTTTTCTCGCCTTTGAAAATGGAGTCACAGTGACGGCATATTGAAGTTTTTGAAAGAAAAATGTAGGCTATGTTACTTGGGGTGATGTCAGAATTCTAACGATACCCTATACGTCTAAATCTGTTCATGCATTTAAAAGTTAAAAAAGGTGGAATAAAGAAAACATACATACATGAATCCTAAAAACAATACACAAGAAGTGTTTTTTGGGCAGTCGTGTAAAAATAACGAAACAATTCGAGAAAATTAATCCGGAAGACTATTCCAAAGGAAATTTAAAAAGTGGAACGCTTAATCAAATTGCCGTTCCATAGAGCTACCACAATCGCGCATCGCAACACATTCGTTTCCACTCGTATCAATTCCTCCATGCCGATAACATTTTTGCCGGTTTACGTGACGCGAAATTTATACGGGTGATTTATCTTGCATTCATATTACAGGCGGAATTGTGAGGTGTGTTATCGCGCCGCACTCTTTCGATATTTTCATGATATCCTTCCGGATTTTATGATCTATCTCCGTTTTTACGATAGTACCCACAAACCTACCACTTATACGTAAAAGACGTAGGTGCAAGTTTATGTGTATTAGTATTTTTGAGAGTGGGAGAATAGTTGTGCTAATGTAATGTTAGCAAGATGTTGGTAGTCGGTAGAGATTTATCTCTTTGATAAATGATCGAGATTTTACAGCTATGTTTGTTATCAATACAACGATATAGGCCAAAAATGAACAAAAAAAAACTACCTATTAAAAAACCTGGCCTGGACTACCTATTACCTATTATTTGTAAATTTTGTTTTGCCAAGATTTTACAAAAGTATGATAGTAAATATCTACCTACCTACTTACATTTATTTCGTGAACAAGTTCAACAAATAGCCACACAATTTCCACTATTTTTTAGCTTTTTGTAAATTATCTGCATCATTCTTAAGTTTCTTTACAACAGAACCGTTTAAATTATAATATGTTGTATACTTATTTTATTTTCAAGTTTTTAGTTTTTTATTTAGTTATTTCTTATGGGTACTGAGTTCTATTTGGTACTGTGTTCTACTTGTCAAGCCCTTTCATTTGATACCCATATTGAGGGGATTGAAAAAAATATCCGCCATTTTGTGATGGCGGTTAACTTGACTTTGGAATTTTTATTATGTACTGTATTTTACTAGTTAAGCCCTTTCATTTGATACCGATATTGAGGGGGTTGAAAAAATATATGTAATCCGCCATTATGAGGCGGCGGCCATCTTGGATGAACATAATGAACCATAATGAACCATAGCTAAGAACCATAACGATCACATTAGCTATCATACATAAAAACACGTCAATCGGTGCATTCTTTTGGAGCTACGATGCGACAGACAGACACACACACACGGATACACGTCCTATTCTTATAACACTCCTCTCTTTTCGATATCGGTAGTTAAAAAAGACATAACTTATTCACGCACAATATAGAGGAAATAATATAATTTATTAAAAAGTGCACTGCATGAGGTGCGTGGTGTGAACCAGGTGAGGAACCGATGTGGCTATCCTGCAAGCTGGCAAGATATTAATAAGGAGACTCCACCAACCTTATATTATATCCACTCCCGGCTATGGCAGCAGCATCCGTCGCAGCCATGGTCGGCCGAACTGCTCAGTCAGTTTCACTGTGCTCCAAAAAACTTCAAAACGCTTCTAGCACCTTTTGTTACGAACAAGAATGGTTCCATGGGCTGGGATGGGGTTAATAACGGCATAATTGAAATGGGTTTTTTTAATTATACTGACATAAAAATATGCTCACATATTTTGAAATTATTTATCGATTGATAACAGGTGGAATAGACGAGTTCTTGAGTGGAGACCACGTATAGCCAAACGTAGTGTAGGATGCCATCCAGCCAGATAGAGCGACGATATACGCAAAGAAGCTGGCAGCAATTACATGAGAAGAGCCGAAGATCGGGCTCAGTGGCGCACATTCGGAGAGGCGTATGTCCAGCAGTGGACTAAAGCTGGCTGTTGATGATGTTGATGATGAAATCGGTCGATAAATATCGACGCGTCATACATCGCTAATAAATTCATTTACGAAGCTCGTAATTTGCCACATTTATCATAATTGAATGCATAACAAAAACAGGCATTGATTTGTGCATTTAACCGAGCTAATTGAATAATAAACATCACATGAGCCAATTACAACACTGTTATGAGCATCGCATCAATTTAACAGTTAAACTAGCCATTTCCAATAATGGGTATACATGATACCGGTATGTACGGAGCGCGGATACAAAGCCGTCAGTAATGGAACGGCACGGTTATCTGTGCTGTGCGATATTTAAATCGCGAATGTACGAAAGTATGTGTTTACACTTTAGGATGCTTGGATTGCTTATACGTTCTGAGACAGAGAGTTTGGGGATAAGTTTAGTTCTATAATACATATCATGTCTTCAATACATATAATAAAGCAGTAAGTTACAAAAAGTCTGTACAATGAAGATAATTTAAAAAAATATTGCTCTAGTTTACTACTGAACAAGGAAATAATATTTAAAAAAATAGTGTCTGTCTGTGTTCGCGCATCACGTAAAAGCCTATTGCGATGCGGTTTTCACTGTTAGATAGCTTAGGTTTTGGCTTAAAAACTGGTATACTTGATATTTCAATTCGTCGAGTAGAAGCCAAGCAATCGATAAACAAGTATTTAAAATATGAACGAAGTTTTATGACATTTTCTATAATGGTACTTTTGGACTTGGAATAATGCATAGGTTACTTTTAACTCAGAAAGATGACCACGCAGACAAAGCTGAGGGCATAGCTAGTAGTTCATCATCATCATCATCATTATCAGCCCGCATCGGCCCACAGCTGGGCATACGCCTCTCCCTGAGCCCGATCATCGGCTCTTCTTTTCCAACCGCCATCAGCCATCTTGCGTATGTCATCGCTCCACCTAGCTGGAGGACATCCTGTATTATGTTTGCCGACAAGTAGGTATTAAATAAAAATCCAAAACGTCGGAAGAAAGCCTTAATTGAGAGGTTAAAAGAGAGCAAACCACTTTTTTTTTGTTTTAGTTCCACGTACTTCGACCTTACTGAGGCGGTCTCAGCTTAGAATAAGACCCCTCTCAATCATCCCATGTATGTCGTAAGAGGTGACTAAGAGAATACACACCAGAAGATGGGCAGCAGCGTCCTCCGAGTACATATTTGTTACACTGCTGTCACCAATCCGCCTTCCAAGCGTGGTGACTATGGCATTTCTAATGCCATACATGCCCCGAAAACACACTTTACAGTGGGGGGGCCTTCAACGGACGGCTGGGCATGAGGACTCTTTATGGTGAACTCTTTTTTCAAGAAGCGCCCATCCAGTAAATGGACGTGGCTGCACCCCGGCGGTCATAAGCACGAGATAGATTTCATTTTGACGACCAATCGGCATACATTCTGTCTTAACCCTGTTGATCACAGGGACATCATTATGTCTCTGTGATCAACAGGGTTAAGACAGATAGTGCTACAGGCTCATTGATTATCAACGTAAAGCTGGAGAGGTCTCGTTTGATCAGCTCTGCTCTTCGCCCAAGTCCTGCCCAAATCCTAAACCCCCTGAGCTTTCAGTAGGAACTCCAAAATCACTTCCAAATCCTTACAGAATACAGTGGACGAACTAAACAACAGCCTGGTGGAAATTTTTCACACGGTCGGGTCGGAGGTCTTTAAGACTGACCGCGAAAATAGAACACAGAAACTATCTGGGCATACACTCAAACTTATGGCAGAACGAGGCGATATAAGGCTGCAGTCTTTAGTGGATATGTCGAGTTACAGCTTGTTTTTTATTAAGAATGCAATAGAGTGGAACAAGGGCTCCAAAGTGTTCGTAAGAGATCTGTCCATTAGGCAAAGCCTGTTGACGAAGCTGAAACCGACAGTGACAGCATCGTTTCGTCGAAGCCAGAGATTTTGAGTGAGCTCGAGAAGTTCTATGCACCTCATCGCGTAGTCCTAGGAGGACTAGTGAAGTAGTGATGCAAGAGCCCGTTTGACCCAAGAATATATTAAAGATATTCCGGTCGTCAGAATTACGAGATCAGAATAGCTCTCAAACATAAAGAAAGAGTATATTTGGCCACTATGTCTAGCGTTTGTGGACTACTAGAAAGCCTTTGATTCAGTCGAGACCTGGGCAGTGCTACAGTCATTACAGCGGTGAGTACCGGTACATCTAAGTGTTGAAGTGTTTATACAGAAAGGTCACCATGACTGTCCGTCTCCAAGATTGGAGCACGAATTCTGCATGAATTTCGCGCAGCGTGCAATGGAGAGAGCTATGCTTGGGGTTTCACTACGTGATAAGATCCGTAACGAGGAAATCCGTAAAAGAACCAAGGTTATCGACATAGCTCTCAGAGTTTGTCAGTTGAAGTGGCAATGGGCAGGCCATATAGTTCGCAGAACCGGCAACCGCTGGGGAATAAAGGTTCTTGAATGGTGACCACGAACAAGCAAGTGAAGTGTAGGGAGACCCCCCACATGATGAACCGACGGCATTGTTTCCATCGCAGGATGTCGATGGATGGAGGTGGCACAAGATAGCTTGTCATAGCGCTCTTTGGGGGAGGCCTATGTTCAGCAGTGGACTTCTTAAAGCTGGCATGATGATGATGATGATGATGATGATGATTTCGACTTATCCTTATAAAAAGGACCCATAAATCTCTGTCGCCATACATATGCTAAGGTGTCTGGTGTGCAGATGATATTAAATTATAGATAGTGGACCTATTCAATCAAAGACCATTTTATTAAAAGCTTTTATTTAACTTCACTTGTATGAATGTATGTATCTATCTATGTATTTATGTATTTCTATCTGTCCTGAAATCTTGCAACTCAAATTTCGAGCACTTCCCGATTAGCTATCCTACTGAAACTTTCAGGGTAGCGCACAAATTGATGTATTTAAAAAAAAGCTCCTAAAAGTTTTTTTTATACGGAGATAATACCACGTACAGGCTAGATTAAAAAGTATTTTTATGTTTTTTTACGGTCTTGGTATTCGTTTTACCATGAACTCACCTGATGGAAAGCGACGATGTGGTCGAAGGTTAGCACGCTTGCCTAGTACATACCTATTCACTCTTGACTTGAACAAACCTGGTTTATATTTTACCGGAAACACTGACGAGGGCAGGGCATTCCACTCCCTTGTAGTTTTTATAACAAATGAAAAAGCGTGACGTTTCGTTCTTGTGCGAGGTATTCCAACCATAAGAGGGTGGCATTATGCCGATCGTCTGGTCGCAAGGTGATAGAAAGGTGATGGGTAAATCAGATTGTGTAGTTCTTGCGCACACTTTCCATAGTGCAATCTGTAGAATACCGCCAGGCTTGCGACCTCACGTCGATGCGCCAGACATTGAAGCTTACTCTTTACTAGAGTGTCATCCCCAATGAGCCTATGAGGCTCATTGGGGATGACACACGTCTCCCAATTGAATCCAAAGCCTCGAGCTGTTACTTGGCAGAACTGTCCCAGAGATGGCAGCAATACTCCATACAAGATTGGTCCCATACAAGATGATAATGATTCAAAAGCTGTCCTAGCGTGAAGTACCGCCTAACTAGGATTTATTACACATATGGCCTAACCTTAGACAAAATAGGAAGTTTTTTTGCAGCTAAACGTACCTACAGATTTTCTAGTTAATGTAAACATTGTTTTATGACTAAAGAAGTAAAGCCTACTTGCAAAACCATAGATTATAACTTTGCATAAATAAGTGGATTAAATAACGTTCAGATTAAGAATGTTAGTATGTTAGTTATTAATTCAGTTGTTTATAAGGGAGGATATTTTATTTATTTCATAATTATTATTTTCATTTTTATTTATTGTACATTATGTAATGGTTACATACTCGTAACTTGTCAAGACAAGATTCGTAATGAAGTGAACCGACTGAGAACCAAGGTAGCCGAAATAGCTCTAAGGATAAGCAAACTAAAGTGGCAGTTGACTGGTTACATTTCCCGAAGAACCGATAACCGTTGGCGTAGAATAGTTCTTGACCACGTTTAGACAAAAACAGCGTTGAACGCCTTATTGCCAGGTGGAGTGACAACCTGCTTAACACGGCTGGCAGGAATTGAATGTAAAGGGCTGAAGACCGTGCTCATTGGGGTGCATTAAGGGAGGCCTACGTCCAGCAGTGGACTAGTATAGGCTATTGATATTAACTTTCACCAGAACTTTGAACACACATTTTTGTAAAATAAACATCTGAAAATTTGTAACGTTTCTATGTTATTGTTCATGGCTGCACACTTTTGGTCTATGTGCCCAGAATACACATAGGAGAAAAACTTATATGACACATTGACAAGTGGATCACAAAGAGGATTAATTATTATGTAAATTAACGAATATAATATATAAGAATTGTTTGTGCGATCATCATTAAAATTAAGATCATATGAAAGTTATAATGATTCAAATTTGTAATAAAGCACAAACAAAACCTTAAAAGAGTATTTTAGAATTATAATTTACAAATTCCTTTAAATTTCTTTCAACAACAAAATAAACTAGGTTCACCAGAAACCCCAAATAAAATTGCATTAATGGAAAGTTCGCTTAACGTGGCCGTAAAATGGGCGTGACCGCAACCACTGCGCCGGCTTACCCATGCAATTTTCAAGGTCATAAATAATAAAACCGTGAACGCGATCCAAAGTGCTTTGGCTACTTTTACGTACTGGCACACCTCGCGGGACGTTAGGGGAAATGTACTTATGGAGCCAACCTTAATTGTAACGGAACACCTTGCGTGAATAATTTAGATTTGAGTTATTTCTTTCGAGTCCTCTCATGCAGAACCTAAGATACATCTTAATACGAGGTCCAAACCAAGACAGGAGTCTCCAAGACAAGCAGCGTTTCATTAATTAAATCGATCTTATAAGTAGATGCCAATGTATGGAACGATAGATATCGTTCCCAGTCTCTATACTGCGTCAACGGAATATCCGACTTCGTTTTTTCTACCAAACCTTTTGAGCTATTTTGATCACTATCACAAGCAAATATTTTAGAATAACTATAATAATTCAAACCATTTTATTCCATTTTTCTTAACACATGAACATGTGTATCTAAATTAAGTGCTCATTTTAAATACCGATATATTTTGGTTTCGTTAAAATAGTCCTGCCCTTTAATATTGTGCATCTCGATTTCAGCATTGTCACTGATAATGAACACGAAATTCTGTGCCATCTGATATTTCCAGTTGCGATCTGCACGTTTGTAAAATACAATTCAGTATTTTAGGCACGATTTCTGTCTGTAGATTTCACATTTAAAGCCTGAATGTTAATAACAAATAATATTGTAATATTTCAAATTTCGTGATTCGAACTCATAGTTAAATATTTAAACGCGACTTAATCGCTCTGAAAACGTTATTTTTATCAAGTTGTTCTCGATCAAGTTGTTTCGATCTAGTTGCATTGGTCGTGTCGACGACTGAAGAAGCGAGTGTCAGGGTCGAGAAGGCCTAACGTTGTCTCCAACTACACGCTTATGGTTTTGTAAGATTTCTTCTGACATAAACCGCGACGCGAACACTTGCTTACCACGGGGTTCCATGAGGTAGACAACTTGAAAGCATCCTCCCGGTTGAAATTGGGATACTTTTTAATTTCAACCGCTTCACGTACAATCCTGCAGTACTAGTGACGTTCCGTGGAGACGATTTTCGGGTCGTGGAGTTCAATTCAATGATTAGGGCCCAATTCGAGCAAATGTTCAGCGACTGCAGATTTATATATCTGGTGGTTCTTTATTAGCTGCAATGTGTTGTTTGACCCTTTCCGCTATTATAGGACGCGTTTTGTCCAATGTAGGAAAAAACGACAACGTTTTGTTCATTTGCTCGAAACAGGCTTTAATTACTGGGTCGAGGAGTTTACTCCAAAGATCCTCTCCACGAAACGTCACTAATACTACAAGATTGTACGTGAAGCGGTGGAATTTAAAAAAGTATCCCAATTTCAACCAGGAGGATGGTTTCAAGTTGGCTGCGTCGAGGAATGCCGTGATAAGCAAGCGCTCGTGTCGTGGTTTGTGTCAGCAATCTGCAGATGTCATTAGTGTTGTGTGTAGAGTAATCGTGACAATTCTGAATTTTTACAAAACAAAATTTGAGTAGCTGGAGACAACCCGCTATTTTCAGTTTTCTCGTGACCACGATCAATGCAACTTGATCGAAACGTCAAAGAAAATAAAATCACGTTTTCAGCGCGATTAAGTTCCGTTCAAATATTTATCTAATAAGTAATAAGGTTTAATATTAACTGATTTATTACCAACCAATTTTTTTATATGAATCTGAAAAGGTATGATTAATCCATAAGGTGTGACAAATCCATTACGGATTTAAAACAGCTGATTTGTGTAGATTTTGTACTATGTATTCGGCACAAATTGTATTTACCTGTCTGTATTACACGAAATACCTTTATAATTGTAGATGATTTCCTCGAACAACTCTCACAATTTTGATGAGAATCAGGAAGGGGATTTAGGGTTCTAAAAATTTTTAGTCAGCGCTCTGATAAGAAACAGCGTCACATCGTCGAGAAAATTTAGAAAATTTAGGCTGCACATTGTACAATGATTCTACTTTTATTGTTGCTGCCTGGCGAAAGATAGTAGATTGTATTACTAGGGAGCGAAATATTTTTTGCCAGCGAGGACGCTATTTTGAATCCAGAGTGGAGTGAAGGATTCTAGAGTAGAATCCCGAGCGTAGCGAGGGATTAAATATACGTCGCCCGAGGGAAAATAATTTTGCGTCCGAGTGATACACTCTACTTTTCATCCCCCTCTATGATAAAAATAAATAAACGGCGCTTGTTGATACTTTACAGCTCATATATTTATTTACAAGCACAAATAAAAAAAAATATATGGCTTATAACTTGAATATAGCCGAGCTAAGGCGGAAAGAGCCGACAAGCCACGGAAATCCATTACTGCTCTCTCCGAAAGTCTTGAACAGAAAAGACCAACTTTGCTCCCTTTTTTCCAGGAACCAATCAGTGTTTTTTGAATAGATGTGATGAAAAATATATTGTATTCTGGTTGTTTTTGTTTGAAAGCTAATACCCTCTTTATTTTTTCAGGTCCAGCTTTCTGGGGTTTGATAAACCCGGAATGGTCATTATGCAACAAGGGGCGCCGTCAGTCGCCGGTCAACTTGGAGCCGGACAAGTTACTCTTCGACCCCAACCTACGCTTTTTGCACATAGATAAACATAGGGTATGTGGAGTTGATTATTTCTACTGATACATCCGGATTCGTCTTGATCACCAGATTGCTATAGGATAAATGAAGTGTCAAGAAAACTAAGATGGCGGCTTACAGCTGCCATATTGTAATTCCGACGGAACAAAAAATTACCAAAACCTATCACTGGAGAGGTTTTGGTAATTTTTTGAAGGTCTAAAAAAGACCATTTCAAAAATATATAATTCTTATAACTAAACGGTAGCAATTGTCATATAAGCTTCTTACAAAATTTTCTATTTAAGATTATTCAAATTAATGTACGAGTAAATACATTAGTCTAATGTTTCAAGTGCAACTATTAAATTAAGTAAGTATATGAAAGGAACATTAAATTTAATAATACATACTAGCTGCGCCCTGCGGTTTCACCCGCATCCCTCAGAAACCGTGCATATTCCAGGATAACAATACAAATACAAAATAATTTATTGACATAAATATGTGACACTAATCATTTATGAATCGATAGGCTCCTGAACTAAAGTAGCCTATGTGTTAATCCAGGGTATAAGCTACCTTCATACCAAATTACATCTAAATCTAAATTAACATCTCATGATTAAGAGAAAAACAAAAACTATTATAAATACATCAAATAAAAATAAAAATAAAATTGAAAAAGAAATCTCCCTTTCATGTGCCGACACAACCTGTTAATCTCGCACAGGAAAAGGAAATATCCTTCTTATTCTACCGGTGCTTCAGAAATATGCCCGTTAGAGAAGAGAGCACCAAAAATTTGTACGAGGTCGTTCTTTTTATACGCTTTATATTAGCTTCACTTGTATGTTTGTATGTTTGTAACCGACTCCTTTGGACGCTATTTTGACCTACTTTAACACACTTAGGTTACAAAATGTTTCTCATATCTGTCAATATATATATATACCTATGCACCTCACGATTTTTTTGAAATAAATATTTTTTTTCTTATTTACACTATTAAAATTTGTTTTCTATTTTTTAGTTTGGTTTTCTATATAAAGCGTGTCTTTTAGTTTTTTTCAATTCTTTGTATTTCTTACAAATTACAGAAATTATAGTACCTAATACATAAAAGTTGTGTTGATTTTGATGAAATTTGTGAAGGATATAGCTTATATCCTGGAATAAAACAAAGGATACTTTATATCCCGGAAAATTGTAAGTTTCCACGGGAAAACTGGAAAATGTTGACTACTCGCTGTAAGAAACGGTTGTCATGGTATCAAAATAAAAAGTCTGTCAAAAAAAAAACAAGAGCGTTAGTGTTCTATTTTTGCATTGGCTTTTCCTTATCCTAGAAGTATATAATTTTCCGTTCCGAATGCTAAGTCTGTACTGTCAGGCAGCCGATGCGCGCCCTATTTCCCAGTTCCCAGAAGGTACTCGTATGTACTAGCAGTAGTTGGAAGGTACTGGAACTTTCAAGGTCGACGGCGCCTTTGATGTTACTGCTGCGCGCCGCGTCTGTAGGTACGTAAGGCCGGTGTAAAACATTTTGGTACCTACTGTTTTCCTAAGAATCAATCGGCGTAACTCTGCCCCCTCCTAAGACATGCTCGTCTCGAGCAGTGTTAGTCCTGTAATATTGGACCAGTCGATCAACATGAACAATTTTAGGAGCACTTCTCTGGTCCTTTTGAATCCGGTACGTGACGTGATTGATTTTGGTCACAACGTGGTATGGTCCGTCCCATTTCGCTTGCAATTTCGGAGACTGCTTCGTAATGGATTATGTAACCAAACACGTGAACCATCGTCAAATCCCAGATTATTCAATTTACGGCCATATCGGGTTTTCATCCTCTCAGACATTTGTTGTCCAGATTCTCTGACTTGTTGATGAACTTCATCCATCTTACAGCGCAAGCCATTTACGTAATCTGTAACGCTGCGTGGAGAATCCGGTGGAATGCCAATTATCAGGTTTGTAGGCAATCGCAATTCTCTTTCAAAATTCACGAAGACAGTAGTGACAGGAGTGTACTCTCATGAACTGTACTTCGGTATGACAAAAAAAACGTCCCATCCCTTTGCCTGGTTTCCACCACTTTTACTAGATGTTACTCCAAGCTCTGGTTGAATCATTCTACCATTCCATCAGATTATGGGTGATAGGAAGTTGTTCTGGTTTTCTGGCACCCATTACTCGGCAGGTCTCCTGGAACACTTGAAATTCAAATTTCCGCCCTGATCGCTATGAATTTCAAGGGGTACTCCAAAACAACAGAAGACTTCGTGAACAGATTTATCTGCCACTGTAGTAGCTTCTTGGTTCAAAATGGCGAATACCTCCCGAGACAGGCGTCTCCAATCAACCCAAAGAGTACCAGCTCCATCAACCTTTCAAAAGTTGCAGAAGCATTGCACAATCCGAATGGCATTACATTAAATTGCCATAGACCCTTAAGGTATTCGTGATGCCCAAGTCTTACAGCAGCTTTTACTTCCAGGTCGCTAATTCCATCGACAAATGCTTGGATCAAAATCCCGTCGATGAGCGCAGGTGAAGACCGGTACGCTTCTTTCCGAGCCGTTTTATAGATTTCGAGAGCCCACTGCTGTAGGTTCTCATTATTGCACTGAGCCCTATCTTTTAACTGTGCACAAAACCCGTGTTCTAGGTGTTCATCATATCAAGATTACCACGCTTCGAGTAGCTATTTGTAGGAGACATTCTTTCCAAGGGCCTCCAGAATAGTTACGGCCTGGTCACGAAGGCCCAGTTTGAAAGCAGTCATGGCCTGAGCTTTACTCCATCCGTTTGCTTCGACAATAGCCTCAAACTTGATCTTATAGGCCGCCATAAAGAGCTTCCATCAAACGGCGGTACACAGAAAACCTCGTGCCGAAGACGTAGTGACAACAGGAGCTGAAGTCTCACTACCAGATTTCAGGACACCCAAAACTTTCTTCATGTCTGCAATCTGCGATTCAGTTTCGGTGATGCGGCTTTCAGTTCTGGAGAAGCGTTGGTCAGTTTCTGAGAAATGTTTGTCATGAAGATGTACCTGCTCTTTTACATATTTGAGTTCTTTCCCAAAAGTTGCATGCAGGTATTTTATGAAGACAGTCTGTTCTTCCTATCGGCGAGCCTGCTCCTCTCTGTCACGTGTCAATTGCTCCTCTAGCCGACGAGCTTGCTCCTCTTGTCAGTGAGTCTGCTCGTCTTTGTCACTTAGCAACTGCTCTTCCAGCAGACGAGCCTACTCCTCCTGTCGGCGAGCCTGTTCCTCCTGTCTTCGAACCTGCTCTTCTCTGTCTCACTGCAACTGTTCTTCTAGGCGATGAGCCTGCTCCTCTTTGTTACGGACTCTTCTAGCCGACGGGACTACTCCTGAAGCATTGCCATTAAGCCTGAAAGATCAAGTGAGGATGGGGCTACAGAAGACCGAAAATCTGCAGATGGACCGGAGGCCACGGCGGCGTCCACTCAGTGGTCTTTTGGTTGTCGCCACCACCCAGGTACTCGCAATGGCAAACCAAACCGTCGTTCGTCCATCTCCCTCTCTCGTTGGCTTCTCGTTCTTATGCGGTCTGGTCTGTCTCCTGCTTTGGTGTAGCCGGTATTATTTTATCCTCGCTTCTGACACCAAATTGTTACGAGCTGGGGTTTGGATAAAATTAATGTGCCATAGCGAGTAACTCTCTTCTTGTGACACAGTAGTTTCGTTCCGGTTTGGACAAGGATTTGCTGAAGTAAGCAATCACAACTTGCGAACCCCAGCTCGAAACGATCAAAGTGATTCGAAGTGAGTGAGTGAGTTTGAGTGTTACTTGTCAGTTTAATTAATTTTTGTGGTTTTCCGAATAAAGGTGTTTATTTTTGGTGTAATTGGCGAACATTAATTTTATCCAAACCCTAGCTCGTAACAACACAATGCTTATTTTTCGCGATAAACTGTAATCTGCACAGACGTAGTTGCAGGCGGGAAAGCTACTTTATAATTGAAGGAATCCGTTGATACCTCTTTTGTCAAAATTGGATCAATAGGGGCGACGCTATGGCACAGAAGAAATAAACTCTATTTATCGCGTTATAACTCCCCAAACAAACAAACAGACAACGTTTCACTTTTATATATGGGTATGGATGGATCATAGGGTATTTTTTCACTGATCGTAGACCGGGTTTTGGTTTTTAAACTTATAGTCTTGTTAAAAGCTTTTATTTAACTTGCAATCTTTGTCTGTCTGTATGTATGTAGTTTGTTTAGGTCAAATATTGCAAGCTGAATTAGAACCACGTCCTTTTATCTACGGAATTGATTTTTTACATGTTGGTTCAGTTCCGATGACTGTGCATTTTTATTGTAAGTATGACCTGAATCGACATCCAGGATTGGCCCTAGATAAAGGATCTTTTCATCAGTTTTAAATTTGACCATAACAGTCTCCAGATAAAGGTACTCTTTAACGGTGAACAGCACAGACACAAAATTTTGTGTACGTACTTTATTGTGATAGCCGGTTTTAAGTTTAGCCATGACATGGGTGCTGCACTCATGGTTAGGTCTGACTACGGAACTCCTCAACGCTTAATATCACAGAAACGAAGTGTTGTATATGCATTTAATCGTGATAGCTAAGTTTCATCATGATATGGCTACTGCATAAAATCTTCTTCTTTTTAAACGTTTTTTAATTAACTTATTTTAATCATCAGATAAACGGTTTAATAACCAACACGGGCCACTCGGTGATATTCACTGTGGAGAACGAGACGCGGCACCACATCAACATTACTGGCGGCCCTCTCTCCTACAAGTACCAGTTCCACGAGATTCACATTCACTACGGGCTGCACGACCAGTTCGGCTCTGAACACGCTATCAATGGATACTCATTTCCTGCTGAGGTAAGTTTTAAATGTAACTTGGTGTTTAATTATGGTACGAATCGCGCAAATTGTGGGAAAACACTTTATTTATGGCCATTTATAAGACTGGGGGAACGGAATCCCTTATATATATATATATATATATATATATATATATATATATATATGTTATAGTATATCCATATATCTATATATATATATATATATATATATATATATATATAAAAAACATCTATCTATCTATATCTATTAACTACCAAATATATATATAGATTCATATATATATTTGTATGACCACGCAGGCAAAACCGCGGGCACACACCATTTTTACTATACACTAGTACACAAGATTTCAAACAAAAAAATTGCAGTAACTATTCTCCAATTATTTCCTAACAACTAAACAGGGTTCTTAGTAGTAAGAGGTATGGCTCAGCTTTAAGCAGATTGAACTCAGTTATGCTAATAAAAAGCCACTTGTTATAAAACTCTTATGTTTCCTTCATCGTACATCGTTTATAAATCACACAAAATAACAAAACATTATTATTAATTCCCACTCCTGAAGCTAAACACCGAAACATGATCGTGGATTTGTTAGGAGCTCAAAAGAAAAGCGTAACAGATGTTTTCTTACGCATGTCGGGCGAGAGCGCTGAAAATGCCGAAATCCTGAGAGCGATCCGAAGCTGGGAAGTCTTCGCGCCCCTCGACTGCGCCTCGTGTTTATTTATGTGACAAATTCTAATGTAGACATGGGAATCGGAAGTCGCGTCACTCTTGCGTGCCGGATGTGATTTGTTAACTCTTTGGATAAGAGTGTTCATCGTAAGCGGAATACAAGGAGCGAAGGTTTTTTTTTATAAAAATATATTTTACTGAATAGTTAACTTTCCCACTAAGAAATTATAGGTAAAATTTTCACACATAATCGAGAATTAAGTTGAGTGTTAATTGAGTAAAAATGAAAAAAAATACAAAAAAAAAAATTATGAGTTTTTTTGGTATTTTTAATTAAGTTTTCATCGATTTGAGACCTTCCCTGAAAGTTTCAGCCGAATAACTAATCGGGAAGTGGCAAGGTTCCATGACAGAAATACATAGATATATAAATACAAGTGAAGTTAAGTAAAAGCTTTTAAAATTAAAATAATATAACATAAATGCAACGTAATTTATTAGATTAAATCACAAAGCTTTTGGTAGATACTACAGAAAAACATTCAATTCTAATGAAATAGAAAAAAATTATGATAGATTACTGTGTAATATTGTTTTAATTCTATGCTTTTCTTAGTATTCCAAAAAGAACGCCTAAATTACACAGAATAATAATTATCATCACCTAATCCTAAGGTATCAAACAGTGAAAACTGCATCACAATCGGTCCAGTTTTTTTTACGTGATACGCGAATAGACAAAGATACAGACAATAATTATTATTAATTATCATCAGTCTACATTCGTTCTCTGCTTGACGTATGCCTCGGTTCTCTGTCGATACACATACAATATAATGTCATAATTTAGTGTGGCATAATTTAACTTATCGTAATAATGTGCAAGCATAATAATAATTACGCATAAATGATAATGCATAATCGGATTAACCATATCTAAAGTTAGCATAACGATAAACAAGCATATTATTTAGTAGCATAAAATTTTCATTATTCACCTTGAGTGAAATAACTTTACGCTAAATTATTTTACGAACCTACCTATATAAAACAAACATGTTTACGGCTTACGGGAGGCCCAAGGGCCACCCCGCAGCACCTTAACCTACTGTCACAGTATAGTATCTACATTATATTTTATGCGACTTTATAGTAGTTCAAAATAGTATAGCCCAAAAGATAATTATGCCTGCCTCAACAGTATACCAAATACTGTTTATGCAAAATTCATATTATGTCATTAAAAGTTATGCCACATTATGCCAAAGTAAATTAGTTTAAAAAGTTACCCGAAACCAAGGGCACCGTAGGCCTCTCCTAGTGAACGCCACTGAGCCTGATCTTCAACTCTCCTCATCCAGTTTCTGCCTTATACATAGAAACAAGCTTGTGAGTTACAAAACATTAAAAATATTTCACCTTATACTCACTTATTTTAGTGACTCACAAGCGTATCATGAAAATAATTTCATTAAAAGATACTTTTGAAGCACAGTAATCTCCAACCATAATTACATGCCACAAACCCTGGTAACACGATTATTTTCTCAAATTAACCTAATTATCTTGTTACAGATCCAGATATTTGGTTTTAACTCACAGCTTTATTCAAATTTCTCTGAAGCTCTACACAAAGCCCAAGGAATCGTCTCAATATCATTATTACTTCAGGTAATCATTTGATTAAAATGAATACAATTAATTATATTACCTAATCTATATTTAAGTGCTACTTTAATTTAATACAACATTTTCTCGACTTTACCCGTACTTTACCCGTTTTACCGTGAAAACTGCATTTCTTTTATAACGTAATACTTTACAAATATTTTGAAAAGAAGAAATATAAAAGAGTCATGTCTTCCAAGGGGTAGATTGAAGAGTGAGAAATTGTATATTGTTATTTTTAAAATAACAACATAACGTTAATTTAAATTACATCAATAATAACGTTTATAACATGTTATGGTCTAGAGACCTGGTATTTCGGGAATGTCGCATATTTAGACAAACATTAGAGCGATGGTAGCAACGGTTCAATAGTGTAACTTAGAATCCAACGATACCAGGTTCGGTCCTAGGCTCCACACCAATGACTTTTCTAAGTTATGTGCGGTTTTTCATTACTCCGTGCTTCGAAAGGCACGTGTAGCTGTCGGTCCCGGCTGCTATTGATTAATAGCAGCCGTTAAACCATGTCAGAGGCCCTCGGGTGGCCTGACAAACTCTGACATAGACGCCAGCATATCCTCATACTACAAACAAACAAATAAGAAAATTACTAATTACTGGCGCATAAAAAAGTGAAATAAAAATGGCGAATTCTAAATAAATGAAGTCCTCTAAAAATAACGTTCAAAGCCTAATTTGGTAGCACTACAAAGAATGACGCATTTGTAGACGGAAACTATTAATAAAACTACTAACAAAAGTGCAAAGAAATGGATAAAAAATAAGGTTAAAATCCTAATTTGGTAGCACTACACAGTAATGAAGTAAATTAATCCGGTAATACTACAAAGTACCGATATGGAAGTAAATCCACCGCACTTTATCGTAATTGTTTCCATGGACGAGGTGTTATCACGGGCCACACCTCTACCGTCTGGAGTGAGCGCGGTTAATCAAGGAAATTGGTGTTTTCTGCGCGCCGCTGGATCGAAGCTATTAGTTCCAATTAACTACTGTCAAACCGAGGTACAATACCAAAATGGAATAAGCTATGCGACGTACACAAAATAAAACTTTCTGTTGCCAGTTTGAACATTTAAAAACTCTTTTGCATAATACAGTAGCTTTAGTTAATTTTTTTTTAAATCTTATTCTCTTTTTTAAATAAAGTAGTTTTAAAAAAAAAAAAAAATATTGCCACTAGAAATAAAATAAACAAAAGTATCAATACAAAAAGGATATAATTATATTTAAGGGCAAAGAGGGTAAACTCAGCATGTGCGGCGTTCACATGAGAATGTGAACGCCGTGCTGTTTTTTCAGCTACCCCACAGCTCGGACTATGGTGTTAGCCGAGGTAGATGTGATTAGCGGACAAAGAATATTGAAAAAAAAACCATTAGGTTTACTCGTTTAACAGCGGAACAAAATAACTAAAATCTATTCTTATATTATTATATACATATATATATACATATATATATATATATTATATATAACATATAAAATAAATACATCATTATATAAGACAGAAAATGTGTGTTATTTTTCTTTACAATATAGGCGTAGCAAAATTAATTACCTTCATTACAACTACCTTCATTAGCGGGCTAATAAAACTGTTATTAAGTAATATTATCACGAAATAAATAAATAATACATTTACCAAAATAAAGTGAAACCATCCAGCTCAAAAAAATCTCAAAGTAGAATCCGAACCTGCGAATGCCGTATCCTTATTTCCTCATAGCTTTTCGTGGTATCTGACTCGTATTTTACAGTATGACGCGGCGCTACTTAATACTAATGAATATTATTACTACAATGAGCAGAACAAACGATGGGAAGGGCATATCATTTTATACTAGACAACCCTCCAATAAACGGACCACCAGCCTACTTATTATCAATTCGGCTAACCCCGATTTAATTCGGGTTTAAGCTGATCGTGATCTTTGCCCCATCATCGTCTGGGCCCTATTCCCGATCGTTTTATGGCTTTCCTTAATGAAGGCCGGTGCCCGTGTTAGCAGATTCCTTGTTGTCCCAGGGGGATGTGTTTACGTTCACGTTCATATTTCGCTCGCGGCTGCGGTTAACTGAAACTTTGCTGAAAACAGCCTTTCCTACAGACGACAAACAATTAGAGGCACCGACATAGGTTCTTTTAGTTTGGAAGTGAAAGAATGTTTGAAGTAATGTTTATTGCGTGTATCATGATTCGAGAGCGAAATATCTCTTATTTAGGGCATATTTTTTATCTAGTTATATTATTTTTCAGTTTCTCTAATTGTTATGTATTTTTTCAGCTTGGAGACTTATCGAATCCAGAATTAAGGGTATTGACGGAGGAGCTAGAAAATATAAAGTACGGAGGTGAGTACATTCATCTGAAAGTTGGAACAAATAAATAAATATATTCGGGACAATACACACCAATTACTTAGTACTATAAGTACTAGACAACGGATAAACATACATAGATACTAGTATTACATCTGCATGACTTGGATTGACATTTGTGATGAGCAGAAGACTTGCATGACTTGTGCTCATCACAAATGATTGCACTTAGCGGGCCAATTAACATTTAGTATCTTGTAGGCGCAGAGATGCCAGTCAACAAGCTGTCAGTTCGGGGTCTTCTCCCGGATACGGACTACTACATGACGTATGATGGCTCGACGACAGCGCCGGCGTGTTTCGAGACCGTCACTTGGATCATTATCAACAAGCCTATCTACATCACTAAACAGCAGGTATGTCTACAATTAATTAAAAAAAAACACTGATACTAAACGTGCGATGGATCCATGATGGGTGACGTTTCCATGACGCATGAACCTTAACCACAGGTGTATGGAAGCAACATTTATTGTAAAACTACTCAAAATAATAATGTTAAAGGAAATTACTTCGCTTTCGTACATACTGCATTTAAAATATTGCAAATAAATGCATATGTCAGTAATTTTTAATTCGCTGACCAATATATCTGAAGAAAACTCATAAAACATTAGAATTTCTAGCAATGCCAATAAGTAATTATTTACTGATCAATATTACTACTACACTTTTTGAAGAAGAAGAATAAGAAAAAATATTTATTCAACACATACATTACAAAAAAAAAACCATAGATAAAAATATACATGTGCTTAAGAGTGTGTTGAAAGGGGCTTATAACCTGCACAAATGCCCAGTGCAACACACTAGACGCTGGTTTTTGCTGCCCAATTCCTTTAATTTGCCGACTATAACATTTATTAATAATTTATCTATAACATCTATTTTTAATTTGCCGACTAAATCATTTATTATAATATTTTAGTGTTGACCAACGACAATAATCTAACTGACACCAGAGCACATCACTACCTCATACGACAAACAAATAAAGTACATACAACACTTTAAAAACTGACCGTCTAAATCTAAACAAAATTTCAAAAGCAGTAGCGATATTTTCAATCATGTTGAGTCGGCCCAGTAACTTAAAGTTCCAAGTATTGATTCCGTTTATTTGTTTATTGCCACACAGACATGAGTTACGAACTTCAGCAAACTCACACAACTATGCCTGAACGTAATAACTTAATTGAGTGAGAGAAAGTTTTTTAATATCGCTTCATACAACGCTACCAAATGTACTCGTATCTATAAATTCAACACTGTATACTGAGGTCAAGTAGATAATAATTTCATAAGAACGGTTTATAAGTTTACCCAATAATAAGAAGTTTCTAACTTAAGCTGAACAATAAAATCAGCCAGGTTGAATGGCTTTGCAGACAATATTTATATACGTAATTATGTAATAAGTAAAAACTTAAAATACAAAATCCTGTACAATACTGCACTGCGTCATATGAGTAAAATATTATGATTAAGGTCAAATAAATTTTAGGAATAATGAGGTTTAAATTAGGAGATTAAACGGCGGAACCGATCCTGATGAAATTTGTTATGAAGATAATTTGAACCCTGGGCAATCCTGGGGAAGGACATCATTGTGATACTTTTTATCGCGATAAACTGAAGTCCACGCGAACGAAATTGCTGGCAAAAGCTATTTGACTGATATGATATGGGTAACTTAAAAAACTTTAAAGTGAATGGTCTTATTTTAATTTAAAGTAGCTGCGGCTTTGTCCGTGTGGACATTTTACACATTTTACGTCAGTGGCATTATGCCACTTGAAGTTGTTCAGGAGTATGTCTACTTTGGACAAACTCTTCAGTTAGGTAGATACAACATCGAGAAGGATGCCGATAGCCGAATTCGGCTGGGCTGGGCAGTATTTGGCAAACTTCAAATAAAGTCAAAAGTTCTAGTTCAAAAAAAGTTTAAGTTCTTCAGTGCAGTCAGTCGTGTCTTCTTGTCGCCCATCCCATAACGCCTGAAGACAAAGAGTCTTCAACCAGTGCGTCCTACCCGTGATGATATACGGAGCCGAAACTTGGAGAGGCCTATGTCCAGCAATGCACGAGTACAAGTTGATGATGATGATGATATTCTTGTTCAGTAGTTTATCTTCATTGTACAGCATTTTTGTTACTTACTGTTTTATCAGAAGTATAGATTGGATGATAAATACTTTTTAGTATCTAGGTTAGCAGATAATCGAGTCTCAAGGTATATTTAGACCTGCTGCATCAGGATTTGAGGACAAAACGTAGAAATTATCATAATGTTGTATTATCATGGCTCTCAAAATTTAGCAAAGTGAAATGGTAATGGGCAGCTCGTAGAACCAAAACCATTGGGGAATAAAGGTTCTGGGCACGGACTGGAAGAAAAAGAGTAGAGCAGCCTTCCAAGACGTGGACCTACGACCTGGTGAGAGTCGCACCTACGACCTGGTGAGAGTCGCGGGGACCTCTGGATACAAAAGAGCAACCGCTCATTGTGGCGTTCTATGCGAGATGTTTATGTTCATTAGTTGGATGTCTTTCGGCATTATGATTATGTCTTGTCATGGGAACTAAATTCACGTGCAAAGTTTCATGAAAACCCGTTAAGCAGAAGCAGTTAAAAATCTGTCCTAAGATTTGAAGCAACAGTGATGCAAAATAAAACCGTTTATAGTACCCTTGGAACTTGGACTCTATGATAATTAATATTAATATTCAGGTGTCAATGAGCGCAGCAGTATATAAATCAACTATAGGTTCGAAAACTTCGTTGTAACAATCAATATGAGCAAAGCCTGCAACGGCTGAAGTTACCCCTATTTGCATTACACGCTTGCTTGCCTCGAGTTCTACACCAGACATAAAAATAATGGAACCCCATTACTTCTTGTCGCTGAAAATCTTATGTGTGCCGTTTTTCGCTTCACGCTCATAAATTAAGGAAATTAGAGAGAATGGCCGTTACGAAAGTTTCGTTTATGTTCAGTTTTATTTCTTTAACCGTAAAATAGGGTCTGAAGGAGAGGGGAGTGCTTTATGAAGAAATTCACATACTGTAACGACTGTCTTTTAATGTTGGAGTCTTATAACCCGACTGCGCAAAGGGTAATGTACTTATCAGCTTATGTATATATGTATGTATGTATGTATGTATGTATGTTTGTTCCTTTGTGTTACTATAGAGACCAAAATGCGTTAGCAGATGCTGATGACTTTTACATCAATCGAATTGTCTTAATCTTGCGAGTTTTAACATGACAATTATAATGAAAATTCAATATGGCGACAACCAGACGCCATATAGTGAAAAAAAATATGAAAGTCGACGAACTATGTTAAGTGGGGTATCATTGAATAGGTATTTGAAAATAATCTTTAGGTTTCTTTTAATGTTATTAATTTAAAATTACCATTTAGGATCAGAAAAAAAAATATGTTTGTGCTAACAAACGTATTTTTTTATAATGGTTGCTAAACCATTTTCAGGCAGGTTGTTTTTAAGTGCGTAATTTTTTAAGTTTTGTTGCCTTGCTTAAATTATATATAGTTGTTTTTTTAAGTAACTAATTAACTGTTTAATTTAAGTACGGGTGAATCATGTACGTTTGTTTGTTTGTCGTATGAGGTAGTGCTGGCCTCTGGTGTCAGAGTTTGTCAAGCCGTCCAAGGGCCTATGACTTGGCTTAACGACTGCTATTAATCAATAATATCTGACAGTTTAACGTGCCTTCCGAAGCATGTAGCGATGGAAAACCGTACATAACTTAGAAAAGTCATTTTTGCGGAGCCTAGAACCGAATTTGGTATAGTTTGATTCTAGCACTATTTAATCGTTAGTTCATCGCTTCGCATCAAGCACCTGTGCTATAGGTACTAAAGTTTTTAGTAGTTTTTTTTTGTGGTTTGCAGTGGCGCTTCCAGTGGCCCGGCTAGTTCCTCGACCGGCCGCGGTTGAGACCAGCGTAATAACATTTTCATTTGTGCTCACGCTACAATAAACAACTCACGTCCCTCGCCTTTAGACAAAGACTCCGCCGTGAATTATGTACGTGTTAAAAGTAAACTGAAAGTGCCGCGTTGTGTGGCTGTTATTATAAATCATTGTTTATGTTTTCCGTTTGTGTTGGTGGGGAAATTAAGTGCTGGAACTGCTTGCAGGACTCGTGGCGAGACGCCGTGTGGTCGCTTGAAGCTCGATTTGCGATGCGACTTCGCGTTTCAGTTGCATGCTAACGGCACACGTATAAGGCTGATATGCCACTGTCAGTTTTCTAACTAGATGCCGTGTCGTGTGGAATATTCACCGAGGCTATAATTAAACTTTCAATGTTCTTTCTACAGCAAAATTATAATAACTTATATCCATACATATAGAGAATTGTTTATAATAGAAAACAACAAACGTTGTTACTGCCTGATAAAGCTTGAACGAAATTTATTAATTTCCTTCCCTAAGACCTTTGAGTAGTCAAGGGTTTGTTAACGTCTAGTCGCTTTAGATACTTCTGTTTTAAGGTTTGTTTCCACCCACTGTCGTCGTAAGTTTAAATTCCTAGTCTTACGCCGTCTCTTCCCATAGATTTTAATTTCCTTGAGAAAAGTACCTCTAATTATTTGTTCATCTGTAACAAATAAAATGTGTCAAATCTATCAAGTTAGAATTTCAAACACACAAAGTTATAGTTAAATCATTTTAATACGTTCTTTTAATAATGAATCAAAGCAGAATGGGCATCTGAAATCAGAATCAAATTGTTTAATACGGCGTAAACATCGATGAGGAGGAGATAGCGTCGATCGCGTGCGCTTCGCCCGTTAATCTAGCTCTACCCACACAGCCGCACCGGAACTATATCAACAATACTACAGAAAAACACAGTATGTGTACTATACTAACAGAAAGAGCCCGCATTTTCTTACGCACACTAGTAACATTTCTTTACTGAATCTCACTGAGTTACCCATGTATGTTGATGAATGAAACGTTGGCTCATTAGGTACCGATAAATAATTATCTTTATCTTAGACTAGTGACTCGCCCCGGCTTCGCACGGGTAGTTAAGGGTTTATATGTATTTCTACACGATTGTACACATGTTTTAATTGACTAATTTGAACAAAAAACGAAGTGAGCGAAATTCAATATCTTTGGCAGCAACGCTCGTGTTGCTTTTTGACAGACTTGTTATTATTTCATTTCCACGGCAACATGTCATTCCGTTCCTTACAGCGAGTATATAGGGAATTGTTTGATACCTTGGGATACATTTATGCAATTTTAGAAGGAATTATAAAAAAAAACTGCCCATCTTACTCGCTGATAATGTAGCTTTCTACAAATGAAAGATTTTTTAAATTGGTTTTGTATTTTTTGAGTTTATCCATTACAAACAAACACACATACAAACAAACAAAAAATCAAATATTTCCTCGTTATAATATTAGTGTATGTGTGTATAGTGTAGAAAACAAATCGATCGTTCTAATGTCATAAGTACGTTCTCTGGCTGACTGAATATTCATTTCACACGCGTATTTTTTATCAATTTTAAACTTCCATTTTCTATTTATTCCGTGGATTGCTTGTCAAAATATATCTCAGATGAAAAATATTGATTACCAATATAATTCGTAAAATTAAGAGAATTCATGAACAACAATATCTTAAATATCTTAAAAATTAGGAAGTCTCTGTATACCAATTCCACCTATGGGATTTATTTACAGGCCTATTCTAATAAGGTTGTCATACTACAGAATAAATGACATTGATACGAAAAATGAACAACTGTTATAACTACGAGTACCTACAATAACTTTCATAATAAGTTCATAGATTGTAATTAATGCAAATGAAAAGCTATTGAAGTAGAATAAGAAAAATGGTAACAGCGAAAATGTTGCCACAATTAATTACTTTTTTAAATTTGAATAATAATTACAAGAACACATTAATCTTCTATAATTATAATAAAGTAATAGGTATGTAAGAAAATGTAAGAAAAAAATATTTTTTAAATATATTTTTAAAATAGGTTAACATATTAAAAAAAAACTGACCGTTTGTATGTATGTTTGTGCGCTCATCACGAAAAAACTACTGGACCGAATGCGATGCAGTTTCCACTGTTGGATAACTATGGAGTTGACTTAAAAACTGGGGTGCTTGGTAAGGCCGCGGACACAGCTAGTATATTATAAATGCGAAAGTTTGTGAGTGTATGTGTACCTATATGTGTAACTGCTTCACGCTGAAACGTCTGAACGCATAGTGATTAAGTTTGGAATGAAGATAGCTTATACCCTGGTATAACACATAGGATACCTAACCTTTTAATCATCACCATCATCACTCACGCGAGCGAAGTCGTGGGGCGCAGCTAGTAATTTACATAACAGATTATATCTAAGAACCATCTCAAAAACATCAACTTTAGACGTAAAAACTGCATCAAAATCGGTCCATTTGTTTGGAAGCTACGATCCTCACCCCCACCCCGTATTATAGCTAAGAACCATCTCGGTCACATCAGCTTTTAAACAACAACAAAAAACGCATCAAAATTGGTCCATTCGTTTTTTTTATCGTGTATATACACCCTAAACTTATATAGTCTTAAATAAAATATATAATCTTATATAAAACTTTTCGAGCATTTCGAGTTCGGGGGGTTCAAAAAAAAATATAAAAAAAAAAACTCGTTCTCAAAGACTATACAGTGGCCATACTGTTATTCTACGATTCCACTAACACTGAATACCACGAGTACCACGGTAAAAGGAAGAAATTTCAATTTAATCGAAATCGCTCCCCACCCTGCTGTTTACAACGTTATAATGAAAGTTGAACATGCTGGTATGCACGCGGTGCCATGTGTTTCGAAATTACCAATACTGATACGAGTAGTTTGATACCAGGTACTTAACTCAGATATCAATATTCGTGTCTGTTCCAACAGACACGAATACTTTGTGAGATTTTGAGTTGGCTTTCAGTAGATAGATAGATAGATAGATTAACTCTTTATTGGACACTACAAGTACAACGAGAAATTATATCTAAAAGTACATTATAACACTGAGTGTCACAAGGGGCGGTTTTATCGCTCAGAGCGATCTCTTCCAGACAACCTTGCACGGAGAGGAATAACGGACGGTGGTTATCAGTAAGTATATGAATAACTTACCTACACCATAAAATATATAAATGTAATATAATATACAAAAAATAAAAATAAACATACATTCTAATATAAATAAATATAAATATAAATGCAGAGTGTATTTTTCAAGTGGGCGTGGATGACTAAATCAGAAAATATGAGGAATATCGAAAAGTACTCAAAAGAGTCTTGGGCCCGATTTTGATGAAAACAAAACGGCATCTTTGGATTTTTGAAAAATCAGTATTCCTAGCCAGGAATCAAACACGTTGATTTTGAAAAAATAACATTCATTGTGTTATTACATCATTCGATAGTGTCGCTAATAAGGATCGAATTCTGGGAAAAAATTACATATGGCAAACTTAAAGAAACAGCCCATTTTTAACGGAAATTATTTTTTATTTTTCTTACTTTACTTACCTTACTTTAACTGATTAATTGTTCAATATGATAGCCATTGTTTTCAATACATAGCTGGATTCGACGTCTCAAGGATTGTACTGCATTTAGCAGTACAATATTATTGATTCCGTTTAGAATATATTGTATACTTTCTGATGCCTGTGGCTTCGCACGAGTGGTCATTTTTGCAGGTTAAAAGTACTCTTTGTGCTATTCCAGGACCTAAAATACGAAAACCAACATTTGATCAAAATTCCTTCAGCCGTTTAAAATATTTTTATTGATTGCTCAACTTCTCCTCATCGGATTGAGATACAAAATACCCCAGTTTTTAAGTCAAAACATAAGATATCCAACAGTGAAATCCGCATTGCAATCGGTCCAGTAGTTTTTACGTGATGCGCGAACAAACATACAGACACAATCAGAGAAAAAGACAAACAGATACGAGTAGACACGAATTTAAAAAAAAAAAAAACTTGTTCAGTAGCTTATTTTATGTACCTTAGACCATTTCTTTTTTAATTATCTTCTTTGTACAGACTTTTTCGTTCCTATTGCTTTATTTTATGTAAAGAAGAAGATAGATATACAAATACCAATAACAGAATTGAGACGTAGCAGCTCAGCTAGTGCGATAAATATATTATTTTAACATGATGTTTTACTCGTACATTTGTGTCTTCTGCTTCGTTCTCTTCTATTTCTATACTGCATAGTATGAAATTTAATAAGTTCTGATGCATCCGTTTTTTAACTCCTGAACTCGAAAAGAGAGACCTGTTATAAGTTTTGGATATGTCTGTGGCATCGTAGCTCCCAAACGAAAGGAAAGATTTTGATGTTTTTTTTTTAGTTTTTTATCGGTTTATCGATAATTCAATGTTATTATTGATATTATTATTGGAAAAAAAATATGTTTATTTTTTACTTTTTATGTTTTTTTTTTAATTTACAATATAAAAGACCTGTAATAATTATTACCAATAAATTGATTATTCTGATTATTCTGATGCGTTTTTTTATGTTCTATAGCTGATGTGATCTAGATGCTTCTTAACTATAATGGTAAATGGGGGGTTGCGGGTTTTTTTTAACTTATGATTTTTATTACTACTGTGTTAAGTGCCTATAGAAAATAAGATTAGTTGACTTCACCTGTAAATAATAAGTTGGACTGTTTCGTGGAGCAAGTTTTAATACTAATAATCACAACAGTATGACAGACCGATTTATCTACTTTCACTTGCCATCAGGTGATACTGTGGTTAAACAATAAAAACAACAACAACAATAAAAATAAAAAAAAGAAGCTTTTACGAGCTTTTTTTTTAATGAATGTCTCTTTTCACGTTTTTTTCGTATATTTTTTATTGCTTTGTCATCGGTTTGTAAGCTACTCTGAAAGTTTCAGCCGGATTCAATCGGGAAGTGCCCGAAATTATAATTGCAAGATTAAAGGATATACAAAATACATAGATACTTAGACACATCGATACATAGATAAATACATACATACATACATACATACATACATACATACATAGATACGTCGTTACATAGATACATACAAGTGAAGTTAAATAAAAGCTTTTAAAAAAAGTTTAAATAAGATATTAAATCAATGTACTGAAGTTTGGTTTTGGACACTAACAGCTTTTTAACTGTATTCCATTAGCTGCACGGCTTGAGGCGGCTGATGCAGGGCGACGCGCGGCACCCCAAGGCGCCCCTCGGCAACAACTTCCGGCCGCCGCAGCCGCTGCACCACCGCGCTGTGAGGACCAACATTGACTTCGACCTTAGCAAGGTAGCTACCGATATAACTTTAGAAAACGTGCTGGGCTTACTGGGCTGATTTTGTGACTAAGAAATTCAAGTCAACATTAACAACGGGCTATTTATTTTGCTTTGAGTGTGCGACATTTCAGCACTGTTGCAAGCAGATTTACTAAAGTATATGTGGATGGGTGCGTTTTTTATACGAGCAGACAGTATTAGTATTCATTATAAAATTTACTATGTACATTCTTAGTTAAGTTTTTGCGTGAAATTTAAATTTAACATGTGTTATGGCTAATTTTGTGTTAATATTTCCAGTACCCGGGAAAGACTTGCCCCAGCATGCATCGTGACATGCATTATAAAGGTAATTTATACATTTATTTTAACATGTCCCCCACACACTCCCTTTTTCATTTCATTGATGCCAATCTGATCTCGATGGATGGTAAACAAAATATACACTACTAAACTTATGGTTTTAAAAATGTCATCGATCTATAAAGACGTCTGTCTAGTCTATATAAAGCAATAAGAACGAAAAATACAGTACAAAGCAGACAAAAAATGGTCCAGGGTACTGAAAATAAGCTACTGGACAAGTTGTTTTTTTTTTAATTCGTTTCTGTCTGTTTATCTGTTTGTTTGTTTGGCTGTAGGTATGTTCACGCATCGCGTAAAAACTACTGGACCGATTGCGATGTGGTTTTCACTGTGGATAGCTTAGGCCTTGACTTAAAAACTTTGCATCATAATCCGATAAATGGATGCAGAGCAATCGATAAAAAAACTATTTGACGCTTAAACGAATTTTAAAGAAATGTAGTTTTTGGTCCTGGAATAACACGTATGGGCAACTTTTTAAGTCAGCAGCGAGCAAAGCCATGGTCATAGCTAGTACAAAATGTAGTTTATTATTTCTCTTTAGAATCAATTTTAACTCGTTTGTTTTTGGTTTCAGCCAAAACCTGGACACAATACTAAATATATTCCACGACGACGACGGTAGGCATTCATAGGTTTTATTAGGTATAGTTGCTAAGTAGGACAATTTACTAGAGAAATGGTTACTCCAAAACTAATTTTGTAAATACTTCATGTAAATACTTAAAATAACTTGCTTATGATTAATGGAGCTATAAACCTAAGAAAAATATATGCGTGTAACATAATAATAACGATTTAAGTGCTAAATTGTATACCTATTTAGATAACTGTAATAACTATTTAAGAATAATTATTTATAGACAAAAGTTACCTATCTAATCTATAGATATAATAACGGCCTCAAAATCATACATAGGTATTTTCGGATAGAATGTTACGACACAAGAAGTTTTGCTATATTACTAGTAGTAGTGGAATTATAATTTTATTAAAATTAGCAGTAAGATTATAAACAAAATCTGTCTTCTTAATTGTTTCCTAAAGATAATATTATTCAGGATTGCATCTGAATTTTAATCTATAGCGTCGAAAAACATAGAGTAATATTATTATACCTACTTTTGTGAAATTAAACTTCCGTATTCATATTTATATGTATATATAAGTTATTAGTTAAGGTAAAAAGAATTTAGACAAAATTAACCATATCAAAATGTATGTTGTAGACGTAAAAATGTTTTATTATACACTTTTTTTTATATTATCTTGTTAACCTTTGGTACCACTTGCTTTAAGGCATTCTATAGCTTTAAACTACCCGTTAATGTAGTATTGTATGTAAAATGAAATTAATCGTATTTCCGTATCATATCGCCTGGCTTTCGTATGTAAGATCTATTAGAAATTATATTTAAATAAAGGATGTCTATAAAATTGTACTTATTTTTTCCTTACTCTATATAAAATATCGGTAAATTTTGGAAAGCAATGTTCTGTTAACTTAATTGAATATGTTAACAGAACATTGCTTATACATGCGTATCTATTATATTCAAGCAACAGAATAACATTTCCTATCAACACCAAATAAGCTGTTGTATTACTGAGACAAATACTTCTTGACCACAATCATGATTACGACTTCTTGTAGTAAAATTAAATAATATTTAAGGCCCGTTAAGCCGGTCTATCCTGGTTGCTAATAATTATTCACAGTCATTAAAAGGATAGGGCACCCACGCGGCTTCTACGGGTTTTGCCATAAATTTCCGTGAAATTGGCGTTTTAGGAGAAAACGTTTCTATCATACTAAACCATAGCCAAATACAATATTTCTGATTTAATTTTATTAATCACAAAATAAACTAGGTGTATTGTTTTTTAATTTTCTTAATTTCTTTTTTATTTTTATTTTAACAGTACTCGAATTTGAGAGAAAATATCCATATTAAATACTCAATAATTCAAATTCTTTACAAATTATAATAAAAATAAAAGCTATAAACGTAGTGTATTTTGTTATTAATATAATAAAAAATTATTGGATTGGGTTATAGTTTAGTATTGTACAAACGTTTTCTCCCAAACCGCAAATTTCATGGTAATTTATGGCAAAACCTATAGAAGCCGCGTGGGTGCCCGATCCTCTTAAGCCATGTCGGAGGTCCTTATCAGCCTGACAAACTCTGACACAGGTCAGGACTACCTCCTTCAACATACATAGCTATACAAGACGTCGTGATACGAGGACATTATTCTCACAACAGAATTTGTATCAACACTAGAAATATAATTTTGACTTTTTCGCATCGTTTCAAAAACTGGGCCAAAACATTTCGAACACATTAGCAGCACTGAATTTAAAATATAGAAGAGAGTCACCGTGTTCGTCTAATGCAATGGAGTGGAACCGTCTGTTTTAGTGTTTCCTCCAGTCTTCAGTTTGAATAAAAAGCTCATTTGAATTCTATGAGAATCGGAATTGCTCCCTTTTTCGCTGTAGTAACTTAATTTAATCGAGAGCCGTCACAATGTCTTTTACCTTTAGATTAGGAACTCGCAATAATGCTGATAAAATGGGAAATAAAATAAAATAGGTCCTTTAAGATCATCATAGTGTTGCCATCTTCCGTCACCAGCACATTAGGTACATTATTTCGTCAGTTCTGCTCATGGAAACAATATTTCTTGATTGAGTCAAAACAAATGAATGATTTTGTTAAATGGTATTTTTTCGGTGTGATTATTTCTAGCTTTAGAGTTTTTTCGCAAAAATCATATTCAAAGAAAAAATATAATTACCAGGGATCAATATTTAAGCTTCTTTCTCGTCTTTATTTCTGTTAGTTCAATATAAAACCTTAAAAGTATAAAAGGTTCACAGATAATTTCTTTAAAATTTCCACTCGCGGCGCCTATTATCAGAGG
Organism: Alsophila aescularia; assembly: GCA_946251855.1. Taxonomy (NCBI): domain Eukaryota; kingdom Metazoa; phylum Arthropoda; class Insecta; order Lepidoptera; family Geometridae; genus Alsophila; species Alsophila aescularia. The sequence continues at coordinate 16,660,055 of OX276378.1, forward strand.
TATTTTTGGTAGGGTTACTTTTTTTTTATCCAACTAATATCGTAGAACTCCATTTTTATGACCCTTCGCTTACCCTTTCTTCGTGATAGATGTTAATAACTTGTGGTTTCATCCAAGACAGACCGGAAACCAACCCCAGCAGTGGCCAAAAGACCCCACTATGTGAACCAAAGTGGCGTTTTTGGATGAACCAATAATATGAAAACATAGCGCCTGACATCTTACGCATAGCAAGGCATGATTCATCGATTCGATTGATATCACGTTAGGCGCGCTCCCCACGTGTTTCATAAAACAAAGTTATGGATCGTTTTAAGTTAAATCAAAAACAGAACGGTGAAATTCAACAGGGGAAAGAAGCAAGTCAACCTGCCCTCCCAATAGTTTCAAAAACATTTAGACCTCTAATGAAATTCATGGTCGCTATTAATGAAAATATAGAAATTATACAACTTTTTAAAACGGGCTTCCGCATTCACTCACCGACACGGAACGAACTTACATCGAATTGGGAAGACGATAATAACCTATCGTTAGTCCCGAAAAACCGGAAACCAGCAAGTGGGAGCCCGTGGATCAGCCAAAATTACGCTTCGTGTCGGATCGTCCAGCCGTTCATAAACACTCTTTTGTTATCTATATTAGGCCTTTTTATAAGGAGAGATTTCATGTTGATGCATTAGTATTTATTTGTAGTCTAGTAATATAAGTGAAACCCTATTTAGTTGTATAACTTTTAGTAATACAAACTAGGTTATATTTGGAAGGAAAGAAGGGGCGAGGGGGGGAAGATGGACAAGGGCTCGCGCCTTACCCCGCGAATCACGGGGGTGAGTCGCGGGGTAAGGCGCGAGCCCTTTGCTTTATAAGGATTTTGCGCCCGAGGAGGAGAACAGATCAGCCACGTCTTGAAAGCGAGCGTGTCGCTCGTCCCTAAAATACCAGTAGTGAAACAGCCACGTGGGCGGCCATTTTGGTGACAAGAGACTACCGCAAAAGGGAACTGAAGCTGGCGAGAAGCTGGAAGACTAGGAAGCGGTGCGATCAGCCCGCAAGCCGACCCGACGTGAGGGAGCAGGGGGCTCCCGGCCGCGGAGACCTCGAGCACGTGGGCAAGCACTCGCGCTGCCTCTATAAACCCGAATCGTCCCCGTCCAGTGACGTAAGCTGATCGGCGTAAAGGTACCGAAAAACAATTCTTCCCAGTGCGCGAAAACCAGACGTTCTTCGAATCTCGCGCGTAACCCTAAGCCCCCCTTTTCGTGCCCCCTCTTCTTTATTGACAATTGGACTCAACCAACGCATCTTCGTGTTAGTATTTAAGTCTTGTTTATGAAAATAATGTTGTAGAATTATTCATTAAACTATATGTAAGTGCTCCTTATAATACCGTTTTTTTTCTATGATATCTCCTCACTCTACTTGGCTGTAGGCGCAGGTAGGTCCTTTTCCATCTGGGGTCGGCCTCTGAGGCCCAACGAGCAGTACGGCCTGGTCATAAGGCCCAAATCGCTCTCAAACTGACACATCATCCAGGCAACCCTTCCCTACAGCAAATGGTGTCGTCCGTCGGTGGCAAACCGAACTCCCACCATCTGCTGCGACGCTGCGGGCGGCCATTTTCGACGTGATCCTGCCACCCCTGGTTCGCCCGGCTGCCACCCGACGGATACATAATCCTTATATACTATATTAAATAAAAATACCACGACACTAATGGATAAACCGAATTATCGTATCTATTATAGGCCGGTAACCGTAGGCACAAAAATCGCGTTAGGTCGCAATAATATGAAAAGTCCTGCTCTTTGGGATGTTGTAAAGATAGATAACGATAGTGTAAAACTAAATTTGCAGCTTCTTCTACCTTTGCTAACGGCGTGGTGGTCTAAAAACATCGAAATTTTTGGCCATTATTCAGATTTTGGCTTATAACTTCTAAAAGGTGCTTCCCACGGAAAATATATTTATCACACTTCTAAAGAAGTAAAAAATGTAGATAATTTAAGCGCAACTGCTGTATCATGGGTTTTATTAGACATTAAGAGATGCACTCTTAATGTCTAATTTAACCCATGATACAGCACTTCAAACATTGGCCATTTTCCCCAAGAAGTTGTACATATTTTAAAACTACAATTTCGAATGTAACTTTGAAATTTTCGCGATTCAAACACATAGTTATATATATATATAAACGGTCTTCTCGTGACCATCATCAATGCAACTTGATCGAAACGTCGTGGTAAATAAAAATTAAGCTGTCAGCGCGATTAAGTCCCGTTTAAATATGTAACTATACAATTTTTTGGGCACTATGTTGGGCAGCAGCCTCTTCGGTTGGGGGCAGTCTAGCGAGGTGGACTTTGGCATTGGCAGCGTATCGGACAAATCCCGTAACGTATGGCGTGGAGAGAGTTGTATTTTTCCCCACCATACTGAACCACAAGACATTTGTGGCCAGAAAAGGCTTTCTCCTAATGAGTAGCGTTAGGGTTGAGATACGTGGTACCCGCGTCAAGAAAATCTGGCTGTTTTGAAAGGACGCCCAACATGTTCGATTCCCTTGCCAGAAAACTGTAACAATTTACATTTCTTGAAAAATCAGATTTCTAGAAATTTTGGTTTTGTCTAGATTACGAGAGAAATATTAGTCCTACAAAGTTTTTCTTATGCTTACAATATAGCTAAATAACTGTTCTAAAACTTTTTTGTCCATGACTTTCCTCGTAAAATGAGTGTTATAGCCGATATTCTGCTCGGAAAGCAGCTAAAACTACAATTTCAAACATTTTGGGGAAAATGGCCAATGTTTGAAGTGCTGTATCTCAGATTTTATTGTGCCTACAAAGCTGCAGTTGCGCTCAAGTTAAAGAATTTTTAACTTTTTTATAATTGTAGTTGATAACTTTTACATGGGAAGCACCTTTTAGAAGTTATAAAGCCAAAATCTGAAAAAAGAGATATTTTCAGATATATTTATTATATATTTCGATGTCTTTCGAGCACCACGAAGTTAGCACAGGTCTTTTGAAGCTGCAAATTTAATTTACACTATTGGAATCTATCCTAACAACATCCCAAAAGAGCAAGATTTTTCAGATTATTGCGACTTACGATGTCTTATATGACCAGCCTATTAATGCTTTTCTAAGCCTTCCGCATGTCTGCCAACCGAAGCCAGGTTGCCATTCAGTGTCAGCTGATACTTGATGTTCCCGCCGTAGAGATTCTTCTTAGGGCCTCTGACGTGGCTTAACGACTGCAATTATTCAATAACAGTCGGGACTGACAGCTTAACGTGCCCTTCAAAGCACGGAGCGATTGAAAACCGTATATAACTTAGAAAAGTCATTGGTGGAGCCTACAACTGAACCCGATATCGTTGGATGTTATTATAGTCTGGTGTCAGTTCCAAATCTTATTTATTCGAAGAAAAATTACTTCACCATATCAAAATTGCTTGTACCCAATTATAAGGAAGGAAGGCTTGAAGCTTAAAATAACCTGTTCACCCCAGGAACGGCTCCACGATATTGGAAAACTTCCCGGCGGGCGCGTTAATGGACTTACACAAATTGACTTCATTAAAAATTAATAATCTGGCGCTAATCAGGACGAAATTTAATTTTAGTGTGGGTTGATGGTTGATTCACTTTAATCAATTACGTTGCAAAGAATTGCTAAACATTCGTTGAGACACTGTTCTTAAAGTATATGCCTTCAAGCCAGTTATCGTAAGCAACGCAGTAAAATTACATATAATGGTCTCTAAATCAATGATTTAGTACCAGGGCGCTGTTTGTTTTTGTTTGTCGAATGAGATAGTGCTGGCCTCTAATGTCACAGTTATTGACTGCAATTAATCAATAACAGCCGGGATCGACAGCTTAACGTGCCCTCCGAAGCACGGAGCGATGGAAAACCGCACATAACTCAGAAAAGTCATTGGTGCGGAGCCTAGGTTTTGAACCCGGTATCGTTGGATTCTAAATTGCACTATAAAACCGTTAGGCCACCATCGCTCTAGGACGCTTATTTGCTATGCCACACGAAATTCCTTGCAGAAAACGTGTGACGTCAGTACGACAATTCACGGAAAATTCCACAAAGGTATGTAACGCGACGCGTTACGTATCTGGTGCGTCATCAGTCCTGTACTACTTACATGCTGATAATGAAGCTATTGAACGTAAAGTTAAAGTATGCCAATAAAAATAACATGTATTAATACAATTTTATTGTGTAAATTATTAAAGTCCTACAAGAGGTCTAACGAACCATAGTAGATGAGAGCCTACTCATATTCAAGTGTTTGAAGCTACGTATTCACTCGTATCTATAACTTCACCAGTACTTGTGCCCCTAGAGTATTTGGAAAGCGCGGAAAATCAAGTTGAGCGTTAGCAGACAGCTGTTTATTTCTTTTTGCAACGTCTTCCGTTTAACTCCACTCGGGGAATACCGAGCAAACCGTGCTACGTGCATGTTGTGAATACAGTTTTCTAGTTTCAAACAAGGACCTGTTGGAAGAAACACGTATACCAACAAGCTCTCTTTCAAAATATCTGGGCGGGATAGCTATGCGCTCAGTGAATAAACGGCTTTTCACCCATGATTAACAGCGATAAATTGGCATTGGTAGAGTTCACTCTACCAATGCCAATTTATCGCTCATATTCATATGACTGCAACAAATCGACATTTGATGAGTAGGTAAATTATAAAAGTGACCTATGTACGAAGTCACGCCAGTAAGCGTAATTCAACTTATTTGGCGTAGATATAGACTTTCAGGCATTAATGGGCACTATTTTGAGCTGACAACCAAACTAGCATGCTTCGCTGTCACTCTCCGCTCTTGCCACGGGGTTCTCTCAATCTACACATTTGGTTTGAGTTCGGGTACTGGGTAGATTAGTATTATGCACTACCATGCGTCGTGTTATCTCACGTGCATTTAAAAGCTCACTTTGTAATGGCTTTGCAAGAACTTGTGCATTTGATATATACAACAATAGCTAGAAAGAAATGTATTAAATATCTGACAAGTTCTATAACGCTCTTATTTCAAAAACTTGAACTATAATTGAAATATGGAATTGATGAATTGACTGAAAGATACTGGTGCATCGTCATTGGTTGCGCAGCTTCTGGTAACTAAAATATACTGGTAAAAGGCGATAAATATCATTTAACTATCTAGTAGTACGTAACTTTGTATATAGAAAGAAGCTCGCAACCAAAATTCAGGTAAAATATATTTGCGTAGAAAATTGACACCAATTACATTTTCCCCTACGGTACGCAAAGAAAATATTATTCTAAAACCAATTCACGTAAAACATAAATCACAAGAAGGGGATTGTTTACACAGTCTGCTAAACACCCGGCGAGTGGCGCGCGGCTCGAGTGTGTGCTTCAGCACAAGAGCCGCTCCAATATACTCCAAACTCGAGTATTTACTTTATATTCAGAGTGACAAGATTTGAAGGCATCTTTCGTGTGTGCACTGCGCTTTATGTTGACGCGAGCGACGGCTGTCACAGATGTCGCGGATCCAACACCTGTGAATAAACTTTACTTCACTTGGCTCATGACAAAAAGTTACATTGTATTTTTGTTTCATCTTTTGATACATCATTCGGCCACAAAGCAGAATTCATTACTTTAACTAAGCTTAATTATACATGATCATCATCATTCACGCCTTTTGATTGAATGTTAACCTCATCCATGTCTTTTCCTTCACGTTAAACGAGATCATAGACCCATCGCGCTGTCTTACTTTTCTTTTGCCAGCTCTTAGTAATTTTACACAGTCTTACTTCCACCTGCCATCAGGCATGTGTCCAAATTTCTAGAACTATCGTGCGACGTCGGATTTTGACATTATTATTGTGGTTTTGTAATTGAATACAGGTAATTAAAACAAAATGGAAACAACACAAAAGTTAATAACTTCAAAATGGCTGTTACCTACCGAATGCTCACAAACTTTGCACGGCAATACTGAACCAACTACTGGAAAAGTTTTGTTACAACTGGTTGAGGCCAATTCTTGTTTTATGCAAATGCAAACTTGTACGCGCACTGGGATGTAAACAAAAACTGGAATTGTGCACAAGCACTGAAATACCGCCCATAATAATAAGGAAATGAATATTGAATAGGATACGGCAGTGTTGGAACATTAAACTGAAATGCTTGCATGTTTTGTCTAACTCTGATTCATGGAAGTGTAATTTTTAACAAAATTAAACTTGCCTCTGCATAGGAAATGGTAAATCGACTCATTCAAAATGTACACATGCAATATCATAACAATTATGTATTACAAATATTTAAAAAAAATTGTTGCAATGTTCTAATGAAAAAATCTTTATGTAGTATTGGAATAATAAATATGGATTGCTTTGAACTTTTTCTTTTTATTTAAGTTTATCCAACTAAGTAGTTATCTTGAATATTTAATTCCATGTCTCTATTGTTTCGGATTCAAATCCGCCAGATCAAAGAAAAATAATTTCACTTCGACTATATAGATTTTTGTTAGTGAGTCAAGTGGGAAAACGAATGAAGAGTCAGAAGTCGGAAGAGTCACAAAAAAGTTCCTGATTGTTGTCATAAAAACTTCCCAAAAGTTATCAATACGACTCGAGCGGAGTTATTCAAACATTATCGACGAGAATTGCGAACTTTCTATTTTGCTCTTTGACAATGTATTGGGAAAGTTTACGAATATTTTGAACAGATAAATTCTGGAATGTCACAGTACAAAAAACTCAGTAGTTAAACATGAACCTATCAAAACAGCAAGAAAAATATAAATTGATTTTAAAGTAAGAATGTGCGTCAGTATATTAAACCTAGCCTTTTAGATGGAAATAACTAATAGCAATTTATGAAACGGTTGCCTAACGGGTGATATTAAAACACGAGTGTGAGATAAAAAAACGAGCCACTGGCTAGTTGGTAGTAGTATCACACGAGTTTACAGTTCATATTCTCAATTATGTGCCGTTTCATACACTACTTTATCTACACGCGTGCATTAAGAAGATTCCTATTAGTCGTAATATTTTCTTGATTTTGCTGATAAGAGATCGTTCGTCATTTTTGTTGCCATTTCCATGATGCATGATGTCAGGTGGACACAAAGTCTTCTCAATATTACTGCTGTCACTCATTTTATCTCAGAAAAATACTTTAACCAACAAAAACGGTAAATAATAAATAAATAATGTAAAATTATGGTGACAAAATCCAGAATTCTACCACAAATGCGTGTGCATGCGCTCTAGCACGCGCCATCATTGATAATAATGTGCCAAAACACTTGGTGGTCGGGCCATAACTGTACTATAATGGCAAAAACATAATTTTGCCAGCTCATTACAAAAAACATAGCTTTGGTTCAAAAACAATGCTATAATAATTATTTTTCTCAATAGAGACGTGCCGTGCGTAAAGTATGTCATTGTGCTATCAGAGTTTTGAGTTCCTAATCCGGATTTTATGATATAAGTGTAGACAAAAGAATGTAAATCCATATTATATCTAAGTATGATTAAAAATTGTAGTTGATGTTTGGTATGTAAATACTTTAGGTCCCAGATTAACTCATATTCATTTCACCATCACCATCATCACAGGGGGGCACATCTAGAATTAATGTTGGGAGAAGTGACAGGTGTCAAATAATAGGTGGCATAATGACAGGTGTCAAAGTGACAGCTGTCAAAGTTACAGCTGTCAAAGAGACAATGTCAAAGTGACAGTTTTAAATTATTTAAGGGTTTCAAAAGTAGTTACAGTCAGATTTGTATCCCAAAAGTTTCAAGCTAGTTATTTTATATGGATTGCATCAATAAAGCTGATCAGTAATTAAATATTGCACACAAAGATCCTGTATATAATATACAGCAGTAAGGATGAGGGATCAAAAACATAAATTATTTGATTTTTTTGTTACAGTGTCAATAATTATCAAATGTTCGTCACTATAATGCTTAATCATGCCATGCGCCAATTAGCAAAGTTGTAGGAAATGACGAAAAACGTTTATCATCCTTAAATCACACAATAACTTAAAAAAATACTTTCAAACTTCAACATTGAAGTTATTCGGAAAAATTCGGACTCCAAAAATTAATCGAAGTCTACCGAATAATAATAGATCTTAAAATGAAATAAATTTTTGTTGGCATAAAAATGCTAAAACATGCGTTAAAATTTTGCCGTTGACGTAAAATCAACATCATGACAGCAAAAATTTGCTCTGCTCGTTTTATGCTTTATTACGCTAAACGAGATATTTACACTGCAAGTCCAAAATAATGGGATAGTACTCGCAAAAATACTTAGTATGTTCATCGTTTTGCAATGTTAAATGATCCGTTGTACCTTCCTATAATATTCTTGTATATTTATAATATAACATATATATATATATATATATATTTACACTTTTTTTTATATAAGACTTTAATCAGTGCGTGTTGCCAGTGATGACATACGGCACTGAGACGTGGTCGCTAACTATTGGTCTCATACAAAAGCTCAGAGTTGCACAGCGTGCAATGGAGATAGCTATGCTCGGTGTTTCACTACGTGATAGAATCAGAAATGAGGAAATCCGTAGAAGAACGAAGGTTACCGACATAGTTCTCAGAGTTTGCAAGTTGAAGTGGCAATGGACAGGCCATATAGTTCGCAGAACCGACAACCGCTGGGGAATAAAGGTTATCGAATGGCGACCACGAACAAGCAAGCGAAGTGTGGGGAGACCCCCACACGATGGACCGATGACATTGTAGCCATCGCAGGAAGTCGGTGGATGGAGGTGGCACAAGATCGCTCGTTATGGCGCTCTTTGGGGGAGGCCTATGTTCAGCAGTGGACTTCTAAAGGCTGACATGATGATGATGATGATGATATTTATAATATAATTGATTTCTTGGAAACGGCTCTATTGATTTTAATGTCTTTATTTGTTCAGATTTATATTCCAAAAATTTTAGTTAATAATAATTAATAATTTACACATTACTCAAAAAAAAAACTCAATAAAAATAATACTCAAAACTTTTTTCAGTTAAAATTGAGGATATTTTTTATCCAAAAAAATAAAGGGTTCTTGCGGGATAGGTGTCCAAAGTTGTGTCAATTTTGAAGAAGTAAATATATATACTTATTATAAAGCAATTGGTACGAAAAAGTCTGTACAAAGAAGTTAACCTCTGAGCGGTGTAAAGTTTCTTTTAGGTCTTGGAATAGCACATAGAGTACTTTTAACATGGAGAAATATGACCACGCGTTCGAAGCCGCGGGCACAGCTAGTATCGAATAATTTTCTAAAGGAGAAACCACCCCTAATTTAAAAACTGAGGGAAAAATGTGATTGATGATGTGGTGGTCATTGGAGCTGAATTGATTAAAGGCATGTGGCATAGATGATGCGGGTTCCAATCCCGTCCGTGATCCAAATTTTTCCTTGAAAAAATTATTAGGTATATTCTAGATCACCATCAACATTATCCTGGTACATTCTGATGGTGGCAGCTTTCAAGGACTGACAAAGTAAGTTATTCACTGCAACAAATTAATTTAAACGAACTTCAGAGAAAAAAAAAATCTGTTCTTGAAAATTGTCATAGCTATTTCCCGTAGTCTCTGCTGTGATGTCTATGAGCATCGAACACTCATCATAAGGTTGGCTGGTTGCCCGTTTGCCTTTGAAAAATATAAAATTTAGCTAAATGGCGGCATGCCAAGAATGTTGTCTTTGCTTACATAAATTAGGGCAGAAATATCCACACAATTTTGTTTATTTGCAAGAGTGCAGGCTTGGCAAAACTCTAAACTTAAATTGTGAACGGATATATTATACCGTGTGTTCTAATAATTATTCCTCCGTTTGTCATAATTATTTGGAATTTATTATTTTCCATTTTATTTTCTTCAGTACTTCTTCTACTCTTTAGGCCATCAGATTTACTAAGTTTGGAATAAACTACGGAGCTCAATGTTTTGATGCATGCTAGGCATGGCATGCATTTCACTGCGATGGTAATTAACGATGTGGCTTGAGATGAATGGATATGCTTGTCTAGTGGATTCCGATTCACTCTATAGACTTAAATACACCTAGATTGAATTTATAGGGATTTGAAGACGCTGGTAAAGTATTCAATTCTAAGTCTGTAAAACTATCGGTAAAAAACCATATCCGTATGCACGGATGCATTGTTTCCGAAGTCGAATGGTGAAAGGGAGGTTGGGGAATCAGGTTATTTTACACAAACGCGCACTCTCCAAAATGTATCATATAAAAATACCGACAAGTTGGCAATTGGTTAGAGCACTAAAACAGAAAGTCGCAGATCCAAGTCCTGCCAAAATATTTTCCTTCCCAAAACTTCAATAAACGAAAAATCCGCTTCCAAGCGTCAGCTAACTCTTTATTTGTATCCCTTGTGGATTAAAGTTAAAACCAGCTTTCACCGGCCGCCGCGTTTGAATAAGTTCCGCTGAAGTTTTATTGAAGTAACCTTCGGCCCGCGTGATATATGTAGTCTCGCATCTGTACCGAACAGGCCGTCGCGTCGTGGCCAAAGTTGGTGTACTCGTAAATTATTCAACCCCTATGTTATACACTTACTGTTGTGCCGGAGTGCCGGCTTTTGATGCGTTTTGGTATTTTTATTTTGTATCAGATGTGTTTGGTGGTTACGTTGATGTAACTGTGTAAAGAAAACAGCCTTATGATACGTTCACACATTGCAAAATAGCAAGTAACATTTGCCATGTGTTAACGTAACTTAGTTTGTCATCATTTGAGTCATAGTAACAACTGTAAACATGGAAAAATTGTGATTAGTTCATATTATAAGCTAATTTTCCCGCCCGCGACATAGTCCGTGCGGACTACTGTTTATCGCTAAAAATAGCATCCTATTGTCTTCTAGGATATTAAAAACAAATGCAAAAGTAGGTAAAGCACCACTCTTGATGTTTTTTTACAGACTTGTTATTTCGTTTCCATGGCAACAAAAGATCACCATTCTGTGATGGCAACCGTTACTTACAGCGCGGCAGCGAGTAATCAACATTTTCCAGTTTTCCCGTGGAAACTTACAATTTTCCGGGATAAAAAGTATTCTATGTTTTATTCCAGGGTATAAGCTATCTCCATTTCAAATTTCATCAAAATCCGTCCAACCGTTATCGCGTGAAAGCTCCCCAAACAAACAAACAGACAACGTTTCACTTTTATATATCGGTATGGATTCATACATTTTGTTAAATGATTAGTATAAGTTCAAATGCATGTAAAAACCAAGCTGGTAGCTGGTCGACATACAGAACTGTGGAAGACGATATAATAACACTTCTTCCAAAATAGACAATGCAAGTGAAGTGTGATGTTACATTTATACACAAAGTGTAAACACAACCTAACATTAGGACTATTGTTTGTGCCGTAGCAGTGTGCTACGCAACTACGAAGCTTCTACGAGATCTACGATGAGCTAAACTTACTGAAGAATACCATATTGTAGATATTTAAAAGTTCAGTTTTTTATACATAAACTCAAACACAAAATGTTTTATTGTAAGCAACATTACTGCACTTTTACTTGTAAAAATCTTAAATGTCTCATAAATAAAGAGAAAAACTAAACAAATAAAAAATTGAGTTTGAAAAGGAAATTTACCTTTCATTTGTCGACTCAGAGTTGAATCACTCAAAGAAAAAGGAAAAAAGCACCAAAAATTCTACGGAGATGTCACTTTTTGTCATTATTTATTTTTGTTAAATTTATGTTTTCAGTTTTTTATATTAATACACATTTACATGGCAAACTTATGAACGCCAATAAGATGTCCCACAATCAAAAATCTGGCATAAAATAGTAGAAAAACAATGAAAAATTAGAAACCAGGCTCGACCAGTCCCCACAATCCGTTCACAAGTATGAGTTATTTGTTAGCCATCAGCATAAAAATTAGTTACAGTTTCATTAAAAAAAACGTTTTAGTTTTTAGAATAAATCATACACAAAAAATATATTAAAAACAAAGCATCACTCGTGTTGTCAGATTTTTGTTTTACTATAAGGAATAATCGGCCAAGTGCATATCGGACAAGCACAGCCAGAATCTTAAGTTACCCAACTATGAAAACCGCGTTGCAATCGATGCAATAGTCTATACTTTAAACGCCAACAAGTTGTTTTTACGGTTGGATGATGTCTCACACTATGGAATTTATTCAGAATTGATGCGGGCATAAAATGCTTTATCAATATATTTTGTAGACGGACATAATCAAGGAAACCTTATATACCCACGTTTCAGCGTTCGTTTGTATGAAGAGGTGAAATTGGACACCACTTTGTGGCACCTTTTATAGCGAAAGCATTTTTTAATACTTATATTATCAAGAATAAAATGTAATATACTGTATAATACACTGTATAACTATAATACACTACTATAATATACTAGACTACTATAATATACTAGACCAGTATAATATACTATACACTGTATATATACAATAAATAATAATAATACACTGGCATTCAATTAAAGTTTTTAGTAAAATGCTTGGCTCCTACTCATTAGATTGAGATAACAAGTACACCAGTTTTAAGTTAAAACCTAAGTGAAAATCGTATTGCAATAGGTTCAGTTATTTTAACGTGATGTGAGAACAGACAGACATTAAAAGTTGTGATACTAAGTTCTGAAGGCCGGGGTATATTTAAGAGCAAAATATAGGAAGTTTATTTTTAGTGGATGCTACCAACCGTGGGAAAGGACACATGCCGTGTTCTTCTGGAAATATTAGCACGATGCTACATAATTTTATCCAGTGTTGGCTATAAATAAACCTTACTCCATTATTGTTGCAAGAAAGTGAGCTGTACGAGCACGGTACGAGCTGAAAGCGTACAGGTTATTTGTCCACGGGTAGTAATGGGTACCCTGAGAAATAGGGCTTACGTCTGTGTTGCTAACCGGGAACCGCAAGTGCTGACATAGTAATCTCTTACTTGTAAGAGCAGTTTGCAGTTTTTTAGAAAGCGATTAGTTAGGTTTTTTGAAAATAAAAGTTGTATGAAGCTTAAATTAAATAACATTAAACAATACGGAAATGGCAGCACAGGGGGAAAATTTCAGCAATAGCAATTTTCAGCGCATTATTTTCTTTCTTTCTTTTCTTTCAGGGGGTGCTAAGAATTTCCGGGCCACCCAAAACTAAAAGTGACGATCTGTTAAAAGCGTCTGGCAGAAACTGGATGCGGAGAGCTGAAGACCGAGCTCAGTGGCGCGCATTAAGACAGGCCTACGTCCAGCTGTGGACAAGTATACCTAGGTTGATGATGAAACAAAATGATATGAAATACATATACAATAGTTACTAATAATAAAAAACTTGTTAAAATATATATAACTAGCTGTGCCCACGTGGTAATTTAATTTAAAAATAGCCCATACTTGTAATTCCAAGACCAAAACTACCTGTAATGTACAATAATATAACATTTCTTTAAAATTCGTTCAGCCATCCAGATTTTGATGCGGTTTTTCTGTTTGAAAGCTGATGTGATTGAGATGGTTCTTAGATATATAGGGGATGGGGGGCAGAGGGGGTAGGTGAGAAAAGAGAGGTGAGAATCGTAGCTTCCGAATGAAGGACCGATTTAGCTGCGGTTTCTTATGTTAGAAAGCTGGGGTAAAACTAGATGGGTCTTAGGTATAATTGGGGGAAAGGGGGAATGAAGTGAGAGAGGGGGAGGGGGAAGGGGAGGGGGTAGAGGGGAGGGGTGGGTGTAGAGGGGAGAGGTAGAGGGGAGGGGGAGGGGAGAGAACCGTGGCTCCCAAACGAATGGACATATTTTGATGTGTTTTTTTCTGTTTGAAAGCTGATGTGATTGTCATGGTTCTTAGATATATAGGGGATGGGGGTGGTGTGGAGAGAAAAGGAGGGAGGTGAGAAAAGGCGGGTGAGAATCGTAGCTACCGAACGAATGGACCGATTTAGCTGCGGTTTCTTATGTTAGAAAGCTGGGGTAAACGAGATGGTTCTTAGCTATAATAGGGGGAAGGAGCGAAGGGGAGGGATGAGAATCGTAGCCCCCAAATGAATTGATCGATTTTGATGAGGTTTTTATGTTTGAAAACTGAGTCGAGTGATCGAGATGCTTCTTAGCTAGAATGGGGGTGGGGGATCAGGAGTATTTTTTTTTTAATATGTTCTTGTTGTTTACCGATTGCTCGGCATCTATTCATCTGATTTAGACACCAAGTACCCCAGTTTGTAAGTCAAACCCTAAAGTATTTAACAGAGAACCGCATCGCATTCGATCCAGTAGTTTTTACGTGATGCGAGAACAAACATACAGATAGACATGATTTAAAAATATATTATATTATTGTTCAGTAGCTTATTTTAAGTACCCAAGACCATTTATTTTTTCTTTGTTTAGACTTGTTAGTAGTTATTGTTTTACTATAGGTATAGATATAGATAACAGCAAAAAACTCATGATGAAGAAGATCGGATATACTCCGACCAGTTTGAGACTATATATAAGAGTAAGTCTTTCGTCTGGGAGTTTAATGCTGACAAGCTGCGAAGAGCTCTACGAAAGTCAGCACGCATCTGGCCACGCATGCGCTCTGTTCGATATCTAAAGTCATTTCGTTGTCCGTCAATGCGTCATCACAGGTCATCACTGTCACAAGTACACTGCACTCGTTGTATCCGGTTCGCGGTCCCACATTACGGTGCCAGTGTCAGTCGCATCAAAACTAGTCTCCACGCCCCGAAGGCGGTCCCGGTTAAAGTTGGGATGTCGACTTATCTCGATAGCCTCCCTTGCCTTTCGAGGGACAAAAATCTTCTCTGTTGCTAGCACAGAAACCTCGCAATTGCGGTGAACGCTACATTGGCGAGACCCAGGAAATACCTCAACATGAATAGCAGAACACATAAGAAGCATCAAAACATTCGATACCGACCGTTCAGCGGTCGCAGAACATGCCCACATCCCGGTCGGGCATTATTTGCGTTTTGCGTTCTAGCGACGGTCGTTTCCGAAGCCGTTTTTATTTTTATATGCCTTTAACTCGCGTTAGTTTTTAAAATCAATTTTATAACTTGCTGAATAGTTTAGCACAATGGGTTTATCGCAAAGAGAAATGTGTACCGTTGAAAGATAACAGTGATGGAGTGAAAAGTCTTTTATTCTAAGGAATTCTTTGGTTCCATAAACTTATTTCAAATGGTTTTACAGAAACTACTGAGCCAATTATTATGAAATTTGAATGAGATCACGAGACAATGTGTGATACATGTTACACATCTCGTAATTAACACTAGAATGGTGAACCTCATTCTCCTTTTTGAAAACTGTAAATATTAAGAAAAATTAAGAAAAATTAGTTTCCGAAACGAATAATTTCACACTTTGAAAAGAAAACCCCGAAGAGAAGATAAATTACTTTAATTTCATACAGCGGTTAAAAGAATCACGAGTAATTAAGGTAATTAAGCACAGCTATGGGTTCAGGTGTCCATTTCTAATCTAATGTTCTAAGGAAAGGCAGGAAGGGCCATTTGGCTGGCTTATTCTGATTTTGTGGATATTTCAAACGTGAATAAATGTCGATGTCTAATAGTTCAGTTCATAAAACTGTTTTCTGAAAGGTTAACTGTATTTATTTTATAAATTTATACCGGCTGAACGCCAAGCTTCAAACATGTGAAATTAAAAAAATATATATCGATTGAGATTGATTTTGATTGAGATTAGAATTACGATTTCAATTAAGACCTAAATTAAAAGAAACATGTTTGCAATAGCAATATTTATTAGCTATTTTAAAATTCAATAACGTCCAACGACCGTGCGATATTATTAATTGCTTTATATTAGTTGCGATTTCATTAGTTTAATCATCATATTTTAATATCACCCTTATTTTTTAATTACCACGACTTAGAATTCTAGAACCTGCTGGTTCGGAATAAGGCCGGCCGCAGACGGCGCGTGTGTCGGTTCCCACGCTCACGCCGCAGACGTGCGACGTTTATTAAGCTCTTCACCTTTTTGTTACCTGCCGAGAGATTTATTACTTTTAATTATTTTTCATTGTCCGCACCGTTATTCGTCTTAGAGGCATCGCATTAAATTATTTTGCTTACGGGTAATAATTTTTGCGTGGCGTCCTCGCGTAATTTATGACCTGGGTTAATATAGTTGAGCTAAAAATATTTGGAATATTCATTCGTAGTGAAAGATACCATTTTTTGAAGATATTCTAATTATTATTATAAACGAGGCCTCCAAATAATAGGTTCGCAAAACAAATGCTTGAAGTATATCAAGCATTTGTTTTGCGAAAGAGTATTTGTTTTATGTAAAACTAGCTTTCCCGTCGCGACTTAGCCGCGCGGACAACTTTAATAGTGAAAAAAATATCCTATGTTCTTCTAGGATATTAAAAACCAATGCAAAAGTAGGTATAGCACCAACGCTATAGATATTTATAGACATACTTGTTATTTCTTTTCCATGGAAACTGTTACTTTCAGCGAATAATCAACATGTCCCAGTTTTCCCGTGGAAACTTACAATTTTCCGAAATAAAAAGTATTTTATGTTTTATTCCAGGGTGTAAGCTATCTTCATTTCAAATTTGATCAAAATGCGTCCATCCGTTATCGCGTGAAAGCTCCCCAAACAAACAAACAAACAGAAAACGTTTCACTTTTATATATTGGTATGGATTGTGTGGTACTCCACAATGTTATTATACTTTCAGGGTAGAGCCGGCAAATATTGAAATGCCAACACAAATACAAATGGTTATTTGCTAATGACCACGGTTCTTGTTTACCCGCACCGTACGGTGGGTAAGCTGTACCTATCGAGGAGCTATAAATAACTGAAACACATTTCGCAAACATGTTGTGTACAAAATAGAGGAGCTAAAACATAGGGTCCTTCATCGGTATTCATCGGCCACAGTAGGGTTCATTAAAATGCGACTAACAATAAACGGCGCTCCCGCGGGCCTTTTTGTGACGCCGGGAATTTTAACCGCATTTCAATCTGTTGTAAAATATTTTCGCCATTGTTTGAGAACTCTGGCGTGAGGGCTACAGGCTAGTGTGTACACGCGGCCACAATTGCTGATTCAGTAACCGGAAAAACTCTGAAAAATAAATTAGTTAAATCCACCCGGAGCCGAAAACTAAAATCAATACTCACGATTTGAAATACAGACATGTCCAGGTTCATTCATAGATAGACAGATAGATAATACTTTATTGCTCCAAATGAAACACTAACACAAGTAGTATAATCAGCGGCCTTATCGCTAAGCAGCGATCTCTTCCAGGCAACCGTAGGCTATATTGAGACACATGACTATATAATAGAGGCAGTTGTTGGTGTGCAAAGTTTGAGTATAATACCCAAAAAAATAAAAGAAGTATACAAACAAATAAAACAAAAATGAATTTGAACAAAATATAAATAGCAAGATAATACTAATAAATATGTAAATAGCAAATACTAGTAAATATATAAACATTATAATAAACTAATAAATATTTTATGGTAGGTACATAAATACATGAGGTACATGAGGTATAGATAGTTTCAGCCAAAAGTGAAAAATTACAATGATGACAAGTAAACATTCTTAACCTGATGTTTGAAGCTTTGCAATGATTGTGCTTTTCTTACAGGAACCGGTAAAGAGTTCCACAGTCGTACTGCTTGTACGGTGAAATACTAATCATAATTATTATGCATAATATTTATTTTGCAAAATATTAATGTCCCAATGGAGGTTCTAAATTCAACAATTTTTTATGCTGCGCTTTATCTTTGTGTTGTCTGAACGAATTGGAACGTTTTTTTTTTAAGATAGTCCAGTGCATATAAATTTCATGAAAATTTAATTTAGGCACTTTTTACTTTTTGATGTCGGTTTTTTTGTTCACAGAATATCTTGTTTTTTCCTGCTATCTTTCATATAAATAAAATCCAAGAATTTTACCTTTCTGTGTTTTTTTTATCATACTTCTGGACATTTAATTCTGCTACATACAATCGAGAACTATCGTTAGCCACTTCTCATCTATTTTTCTGTAATGGTGGTCATACACGCAAGGGTATATCTGACAGGTTTACCTGAGCAAGTCTACTTTTCAGGTATATCGAAACTCCATCGAAGGCATAACAGTACAGTTTTATTACAAATATGTTCCGGTCTTCCGCTTCACCTGAACAGGTTTGTTTCTTTGTCGTATGAGGTAGTACTTGGCCTCTGGTGTCACAGTTTGTCAGGCCTTCTATATATTTAAAACATTGTTTGGTTAGTTACACTATTTAGGTATAACTCAAGAACGGCTACACCGATTTTTGTGATCTTTGATTTGTTAGATTTGTCTCCGCCCTAATAAAAGAAAAACTTCGGAAAAAATCACAAAAAGATAATATAAGAATATTGAATTTCTCATACATTTTGTATTGAATGGCTTTTTTGAGGATATGTATGAATCTTTGGTAGGGTATTTGAGGAAGCCCATGAGGATTTATGGTAAATAAAACAATACGATTGAGAAAAATATAAAAAAAACTAACACGTAAATTTTTTGAAAATTAGGTGGAAAAAATAGATCAAAATTATTATTTGTTTTCAAATTTGATTTCAAACTGACAGGTGCTTAATTGACAGAAGAAAAAAAAGGAATGCAGGGGATTTATGGAGGGACGGAGGTTGTTGGTAGAGGTTTTAGAGGGGACGGGGTTGGGGAGGGGTGGAGGAGAAAAGGAGCAATGAGGAGGAGGGGGAGGAGTAGGGGGACGGGAGGAGGAGTAGAGGGGGGAAGAGTGGAGGGTGAAGGCAAAATTTGTACGTGTGCAAAGCCATGGGGCGCAGCTAGTACATAATAACATAACACATTGCCTATTACAGGTAATCTGTACAGGTAAACTTGTCAAGTAAACCGTTGCGTGTATTTCCAGCACAAGGCTTGATAATCAATGTGTAATTGTCACATTGATATTTTACTGTCGCACCATCTTCACTTGTTTAAGCACACGTGATGTTAGCACTTAAGCCTTTAATTCTCCAAAAGGTCAGTACTTCCACTACGTAATTATAATATTGAAATCCTACGTGCATTCTCGATAAATTGCAGCCTCTTCTCGCAAATGGCGCGACGTCTGCTGTGTACGTTTCCATTAAATTCACCGAGTATACATTACATGACCTATATTGCTAGTGCAGATAGTCGCTATCTGTCAGGTGAGATATGGCAACATCGATTCCACAAAAGCAGGACTACAATAAAAATGCACAATATTTTATAATAGTTAATTTAAGGCCAGTCTCGGGCGCGTGCACAGTCGACGACGCCCAGCCGCTGTTCGCTATATCTACGGCGCGGCGGCCCGCCCAGCGGATTTCCATACGAGCCATAACCGCCGTAAATTAACCACGGCCATTGCGGATATGGATTTTAAAATAATAACTTATTGCAAAATGTATGGGCGGTTTTGTAATAAAATGGCTCAGTTATAAAGAACTCCAGTTTTAACTTTATCGGATGAAATGGTTTTGAATTTAAGGTAAGTACTTAATTGTATCGTTTTTTTTAAATAATTGAACGAGCGAGTGCGACGCACGAGCGAAGCGTCTCCGTTTCACCTTGGGCAAAAATGCTTTCGTTTGTCCTTCCGGATGTCTATTCTCCTCTACAAGTCGCATTTCTCAACCGATCTAGGTGAAACTTGGTATACAGGTTAAGCGAATTTTTGAATTTTTTAGTCTTCTGGGACTTGATTGGGGGGATACTTCCTCCAAAAAAGGGTATAAAAGGGGCTACTGAATATATCCGCCTTATTAAATCCGATTTCAATGGTTCTTTTTTTATTTGAAAGGTTTGGTGAAAATCTGATGAGGGTCTTCGGCGTGATGACCAGAATAGCTCCTCAAAATGTAGTAAATTTCTCACTTTTAGGTTTCTACCAGTGGAATCAGCCCTTTACCTATTAGATAGCGATTGATGGAGCACCTTCGTTATTAATATAAGTTTTACAATAAGGTGGCTTTTTTGTAAACAATTTAGCGGTGCTACTATGCACTGCTAAATTGTTTGCACCTGCGAGGGCTACAGCTCATAGAGCCACTAGTAGTGCTATTTTAAATCTATTGTAAATTGATAAGCTGCCAGTAGTTCAATCTTTTAAAGAAATATCTCATTGCTAAAACTACAGTTGCAATTGTAATAGTAATTCATTATGGTAAAAACAATATCTACGAGAATCATTCAAAAATATTGAATCAGCCACGCGATACAATATACCTCGTAAAAGTGTACCAACAGTGAATATTGAAGACAACATAGTAGAACTTCCTTTTCCGAATAAATAAGCAGGTAATGTTAAAGTAACTAGTCAGAATTCCACCTTGACTCGACAGCATATGGGTTAAGATATTCGAGTGAGCTCAGACATGGCCCATTCAAAAGGCGCTCTAAACGGAAGGATACGAGCCGTAAAATAGGATTTCATGCATGCGTTGCTTTGTGTGAACAAATATGTACGGTTGACAACGCACGACCTTTGCCAATAACCTCCCGCTGAACGAAAATATGATTTTTCATTTTGTGGATATATTTTTGGAAAAGCAAAGAGGAATATTTGAACCAGTTTAAATTTAATGCATGTTGGCGAAAATATGGGATCCGATAATTTTTTTTATTTTTTATTTCTGGTATTAATCTGAAATTGTCTTGCCTTCTGCAATAAACCTGTGGATTGTTTCAGAATTTATTAAAATGCAAATTAATCTTACTGCGTGCAATCTCGTATAAACCAAAGAACAATGTACTTACAGAGCAAAACTACTTAAAATTGGTCAATAGGTATGCAAAAACTAGCTTAAAATAAAAATAAATACGCCTGCCCTGCCAAAAAAGAGGCCAATAAAATATATACGGTTGGAATGTCCTTATCAATGCCATTAATTTGATATCCATATTGTGCAATACGAAGAACATTTATTTTTTTATTTTGAAATGGTGCAATACTGAGGCAAAATTGAAAATTAAAAAAAAATGCCTGAGAGATGGAATGATTTTAACGATATCCCAAACGTCTTAATCTGTTCAGGCATTTAATGGAGGAATAAAGAAATTCACATACATACAAACATACATGAATCCTAAAAAAAAAACTCCTATTTTGGGCAGTCGTGTAAAAATAGAATCAAATCCTAATTCTGATATAATATTTTGAATAAACTACTTACCTTTAAATATTAATTTAAGTCTACTCACAACAAGTATACAATGAGCACGACGAGTTTTTGTACGAATGAATCTCCATCGCAGATTCATGCCTGGGGTCCCATTCTCACAGCAATCAGCAACAAATACGTGTGTCTGGCTTGTCCCGCGCGTCCCATCGCACACTCGTTTTGAATATTGCATTTAGCGCTACTATCTCTACGACCTCCTCGCCGTCACTCCACTGGCGCTTTTACGGAGAATTGACCTGAAACATTGTCAAAATATATTATGATGCGAGTGAAACAACGTCGCTGTGTTTGTAGCATAATGGATCTCGAATGAGTTCATTGACGTCGTGGATTTGTGATATGGTGAGTAGGTTTGTAACATCAGGGGTTTTATTATAGAATTATGCGTCATATTGCTAGGTCAATGATCTTAACAAAGTAGAACGATAACGATAGCGGTAACCAGCGACATAAATTAATGCTGCGATGTCGTACTATATTTTCATCCAAAGAATATCCAACGACATCAAAACTTGCGCGATTATTAGCTATGCCACAAGAAATTCCGTGCCGAAAACGTTTGACGTCATTACGTCTATTGCCGAACGATTCCACGAAGATACTGTAACGCGACGCGAAGTGCGTGAATGGTCATAGCGAATAAAGGCCCTGTTGTACAATGTTCTAAATACCCCTAATTATAATTATATCCTCACTAATTGGCTATTGCGATAAAATGTAATATTAAAAAAAACTCATTTTAAGACTGTAATTTCAATGTTTGTTCTAAAACGCTTTACATGTTTAAAGTGTGACGTCGAAATGTGTCATGTCACTTTTTTTTTAGTGTTCCCTTCTATACAGGCGTATTTCCAAACCACCGGTTGATAGAAAGGTGTTTCCTTATCCTGTGCCAGATTCAGCGCGGAATTTTGCTCATGAAAAGGTTTTTTTTTCTTTCCAACTCTACGTTCAATTTACATTTTCCCCGAAAGAATACAGACTGTAAGTATATCTTCGATGTGCATTTCATTTGACTCCTACGATGTGGTATGAATATACCTCAAACAGAGGGAATGAAATACCCTGTGAGTTCAAAGCTGAACTAATCAGTACCAAAAGCACAGCGGCTTTCACAACATTGAGATCAGCATTGACATTTCATCTCAGTTGCAATAGTCTCAGTTTGCAATTTCTCAAAGCGGTAATCTAAGTTTCTGTTCGGATTGTGGAGCAACTTAGACGGAACTATACAGTTAAGCGTATCCATTTAACTAATGCACTGTCCGACTATTGGTCTTGGTGCAAACGAGGCACTTTGTTCCACTGAGTAACGTATAAGCTACATACTTTGACGTCAGACTACCGAATGTTTACAATTACTGCTGGCAACTTAAGACTTAAGTTATTATTGTTCTATTCCGTGTTAACTTTGGTGGCGAAATGCCATCAAAGTTGTTAGTTTTTTAGGATTTTGAGCTTGAAACTACGTATTAGTTTCAAGTTTTCCTTCGAGAATCGAGATCAGATTATTCAATATGAATAAAACTACGTTTGTTAGTATATGAATTAAAAAGGCAATGGTTCTCATGTAAAAAAAAACTAGTTTGTGTTTGGTTTAATAAAAAAAACTGATGTCTTTGAATATATGTCTCAACAACTTTTCAGAATAACTTTCAAGTAGGTAACTTTTCTAGAGTCTGAACCTTGTGAGACGATACTGTCTTTAAGTAGGTACTTAAATCTTGAAATTCCCCTTGAATCTCGATTTTTAGCAAAACAGATGTAAAACTCCAACAACACGATAGTTAAATTTGCAATGATAAAGCAGTTTGCGGATATAGTCTGAATACGGCCCAGCAACGATATTAGTTCCAATTAACGCCGGTAACCTCAGCATGTATGGCCAATTAAATGGAGTGATACCTACCATACTTCCATTACTAGCCTGTGTGTGTGTTATATATGTGTGTTGTTTACATCAATTAACAGGCGTGTTAATTTTAATGCGAGCATCTGTTGCCGGCCTCGTGCGGTGTGCCTTTACTGACTCACCCATGACCGTATTTAGTTGTGCTAATAAAAATAAGGTGTATTATTTCCATTTAGTTTCAACAATGTTATTATTCTGTTAAATAATGCTACCTATTTGCACAAATTTAAAAACAATAGTTGTTGTCCTGTTCTTTAAATCTATACTTTAGTAAAACTGTAACTGGGCTAAATCTGTACATTAAATATTTTTTGTTAATTATAATTGAGATAAACTTAAAAATCGATATGGAGTGCAAAAAGGATATGTTTTTATTTTTTGTCTGTCTGTCTGTCTGTCTCTTTGAACACGCATCACGCTGAAACTCCCAGACGGATTTTGATGCAACTTGGCACAATCATAGCTATCATAGCAGTCAAAGTTTATATTATGTGTTAAAATCCATGATACTTTTAATCACGAAAAATACGGGATTCCTGCGGGATAAGAGTCTAAAGTTATGTTAATTTGAAAGGAATAAAAATAGCACATCCGTTAAGGGTACCAGGTCAGCCTTCATGCCACAAGGCAGAGTGGCACAGCGGAAGCGGTGTCTGGCCTGCAACCTAAGAGGCACATGGATCGAATCCATGTGCTGTTATAAATGTTTTGCCTCAATATTTATAAGCATTTACATATTTTATGCGTTATTTTTACATTTTCTTTGATTTTTTCAAGGCTTCTGTAATTTTCTGAAGTAAACCATCAAGTTTTGTTTGAAAACAGTATATAATGGGATATTGATAATTTATAACCCTTTCGACGCAATATACCAAAAACGTAAAATCCCAAAGACGTAGAATGGTACGATAAATGCCAAATTCTCATTATGCCATAATGCGCGAAAATCACGAAATACCAAATGCTCGAATCGTTGATTTCCGAAGTGGAATTTTTGTGACTGTGATGATTTAAACATTCATTTAACATTCGCGTCCTCTTGCGGCTGTTTGTATTGGTAACCAAAATGTTTACTGTTTTAATGTTGTACTAACAGAACTGTCGCAGCTATGCGGTCGTACGCGCAAACACGGGTTCTTCCGTGTTGCACTAACTAAAGTGAGGGCCGACGTTGCGGTCCTTGAGTATTTCGAAAATATACATTACCTACACAACGCTCTTGACGTCAGAGACCGTGTTGGCATTGAGTAGGTATGTTTTATAATCCATAGAGCGAAAATGTATTCTTCGAAAGTATACCGTAAAGGTATACATTCGAACATTTATGACGTCACTGGCCGAGCTGAGATCGGTAGTTTCGAATTTAAGCTTGGCGCGGCGTATTTTGAAAACATAACGCTATTGCAACACAGGTAGATCTTCAGTGGCGACTCGACATGGCCGTGATTGGTTAGAAGACGAAGGCGGTAGCGAAGCGTAGCGAAGCGTAGCGAAATAGTTTTTGAATAAAAAACTGGAATACTTGGTTTCTTAATCTGATGATTAGATGCCGAGCAATCGATAAAAAAACTACGTGACGGCTGAACAAATTTTGAACAAATGTATTATATTGTACTTTGTAGGTAATTTTGGTCCTGGAATAACACGTATGACTTACTTTTAAATGAAATGACCTAGCGTGCAAAGTCGCGAGTACAGCTAGTTTGTAAATAATTGCGAGTAAGTTCTTAAACTGATTTCATTCCAAAGAATGTATCTCCTGAAGATTCAGTCCCACTGAAATGATAAGCGAATGTTTAAGATTCGAAATATTAAACGAAATGGCCTCGAGTTGTCAGAGGGATGCAATGCCACAGGTCGTCGTTTTTACGCTCCCCTCCAATGTTATTTCCCCGTTTATGACACTATAAAGACGATGCCGGCCACTACACGTAATGAAATTTTCTGTTCGATACAGCAGATAGCCGCCGTCGTGAGCAGGTAACAAAGGACTGATTCAATATCGATTCTGTTTTTAATAATCGTTAATGTTTTCATTACAGAATAATTACAGTTCTTGAAAGTGTGTTCTGTTCAGAATATTGGAAATATACGATGGCAGTCCTTTTTGAGCCGTGTGTGTGCGTGTGTGTGTGTGTGTGTGCGTGTGTGTGTGTGTGCGTGTGTGTGTGTGTGTGTGTGTGTGTGTGTGTGTGTGTGTGTGTGTGTGTGTGTGTGTGTGTGTGAGGGTGTTTCTCATTATAACGAGTAATAACAACATCAACAAAATTGTGCAGGAACAATCTCCTGCCGCGCATCAGGAGGCTAAAAATATAATCCTTTAGGCTAAAACTAAAAAGAATACCTGGTGGACGAGCAGAAAAAGCAAGGACATATCATTATTAATATGTCATTTGTATAAAGCAAGCGTTAAAAATATATAATTGATTTTCATATTTAAATACCGAGTGTCTAGTGGTTAATCTACTTACCTAATGGCTTCTTAGCCCATTAAAGTATAGACCATTGTTTCTACTAAGCTATCCATAAATTCTACAAGCAGTAATGAACCATTTTATTGTTGTCTTTTTTTTCTCTTATTTTATGGACCACTTAATTTTATTCTACACAATAATTTGCCATAGGGAAAGTAATTATTTTTGTTGTATTGTTGGAGTAATGTATATTGTTTCTGTGTAAAAAATGTATGGTATTTATGTACTTTAATTATTATAAATTTTCTTAAATATGTTAACTTTTTAAGTATATTTATTTTATAATTATTTATGTACGTTTTATTTATTTATAAATAAATGCGCGACACTTTAACACCACCCGCGAGGTTTGCCTGAAAATCAGTGTCCGAAGGCTAGCCCTGGACATTTTTGCTGAGCGCAGGCCCCTTTAGTACAGCCACAGCTACAATGTGTCAACTTTTTTTATTTGTATGCCCATGTTTTAATTTTTATGTTGTAATATGATCTGTGCGAATAAATATTTTTTCTTTATCTACTTCTTTTTCAACTTATTATAATTTGCCATTCACCGACCTCAAATGTTTTATTTTATAAGGGTAGGTATGTCTAGGTGAACCCGGCTACTTACAATTCGTAGAATGTACTTATACGTATATAGGAACAGTCCAGGAGTGAAGAGAGAGGAAACTGTACCTAGATACGTATAG
The DNA here is from genome assembly GCA_946251855.1 of Alsophila aescularia. Classification (NCBI taxonomy): domain Eukaryota; kingdom Metazoa; phylum Arthropoda; class Insecta; order Lepidoptera; family Geometridae; genus Alsophila; species Alsophila aescularia. Next base: position 16,686,487 of record OX276378.1, read on the forward strand.
TTGCTCCGACCATTTCCTTCCATTAGGGACAGTTGTTAGAGAAGTGCCCAATAATCAATTTAGATACAATTTCGTTTCTGAACTAAATAGATATAAATGAAAAAGATTTGGAGAGCTTTTGAAACTTTTAGAGGTTTTAGAGGCAATAAACCTAACCTAAAAAACTAACCTAAACCTGTAAAAAAGTGACTACGCATTTGTTATCCTAAAATGTTGCTATGACTAACTATTAGTAATAACTATTAGTATTCCGATTTCTGCTGTCGCAAACAATATTATAAGTATTTTTAATAACTGCTCTGTGGCTTAAAATACAATTTACTCGTGGACACGCATTAGTCCCAAAAGCGTCATTTTTTTATATTTCTTATTTTGTGTATTGCAAACCTTTTGATAATTCTATATTCCAATAAAATACCAAGAACGCATTCGTCCACAGGTTAAATGTCAAATTGGCAGCTTTAAAGGTACCCATCCAATTGAATAAATAATCGATTCAAAATGCGCGAAAGCGGTTTCACCCGCGGGGTATGTATTATTCCAGGACCTAAAGTATCCATACACCCAGTTTCATCAAAATCCTTCAGCCGTATCAGCGTTGTATGGTAACAAACATGCATACTTACTTTTACATGTATAATATTAGTAGGATTCAACTATTAAAATCAAGATTGGACATAGACGTAGAAATGTTACCCAGACACAAACAGCCTTTGTGTGCGCACGCCCGCATTAGACTCGACCTAATCTAACATTCAGGATGTACTTGAACCGATGCAGTCGTACTTAGTATCTACCTGCACTTGTAATATTAACAGCTCTAGCATCTACTATTCTGTGACGTAACTGCAGTTAGGTGCCAATTGTTAATGCATACCTACTTAGTATATCTAACAGATAGCATACCTATTAAGTACTCCCTTCTCCATTGCAAAGGTAGAGAGAGATATATATGTCTTTTTTGCATGGTTTGTGCAACGGTTATGTAGACTGCTCAGAATTGTCATCAAGAATATTACGTTTCTCTGTTCCTGACACTCGAACAAGACATATAAATCTATTTGCCGTTTCACGCTCAAGTACGAAATATGCCAGGAACTCGCTCGTCAGGCGGTTACATAGGACATAATAATAAGCAATTTAATGGGACTGATATTTTCCATCAAGGTAAAGAAAGTTTTAGGCGTGAAGTACTTAAGGTACTTAACGATGATATTGATAATATTACTAAAATTTGAACTTGTATTGTTACACACACAAAACTTACATTCACCCACATCTTCTAACGCACTCACACAAACACGCACACAGCGTCTCTCCAGGTACCTGACTCTTATGAGGCTTGTGTCATCAGGTGAGCGCTTACATACACTTACCCCTAAACACTGGGTATTCAAATCACACACGCTCTTACATCCTATATACATATTTACTATTATATCATATTGTTTGTTTACAATGTTTTATATACTATAATTATGTTGGAATTATTAGTGACAGTCGAAATTAAATTAACTCGTAAAATGTAAAACTGTTTTTGGCTTTTTGTATTATCATGAGTTATATTTAAGTTGCATCAAGAGCTGAGGTCTTCATTAAATAAATTAAAAAAAAAAACTTAGATATTCATTTAAAAATATAATAAAATAATAAAAATATTAATATAATAATATCATTCTGCAACTATTTTATTATATTCATCGTAAGCTTATCTGTCTAAGACTGGACGTAGGCCTCTCTTATTGCAGGCCACTGAGCTCGGTCTTCAGCTCTCCTCATCCATTTTCTTCCAGACACTTTTCGCAGGTTGTCACTCCACCTGGCCACAGGGCCTCCTGCACTACGTTTACCTAAACGTTGTCTCCACTCAAGAACTTTTCTACCCCAACGGTTATCGGTTCTGCGGAAAATGTGACCAGCCACTGCCACTTTAGCTTACTTATCCTTTGAGCTATGTCGGTTACCTTGGTTCTCCGTCGGATATCTTCATTACGAATCTTGTCCTTCAGAGAAACTCCAAGCATAGGTCTCTCAGTAGCTCGCTGAGTGACCTTAAATTTGTGGACTAGTTTGACCATGAGTGTTCACGTTTCGGCTCTGTAGGTGGTGTGGACGACGAGAAGTCTTGACGAAGCTTGCCGAAAGCTGCCCAACCCAGCTGACTTACTACGTTGGCTTCCTTCGTGAAATGTTCTCGCCATTGATATTAATGTCCATTCCTTTCCAATCCAGCGTCTTAAACATATCTTCCAAGGCATATTAGTGAACAGTTTTGGGGATATAACATCCCCTTGTCTCAATCCCCTGCGCAATTGGATATGTTTAGACTGCTGGTTTTGTAATTGGACACTCATAGTCGTGGCGTCATACAAAAATCTCAGCACTTCGATGTATCGCCAGTCCACATGACATCCCTGCAAAGACTCTAGAAGCGCCCAGGTTTCAATGGAATCAAAGGCCTTCTCATAGTCCACAAAGCAGGACACAGCGCCTGTTTATACTCTTCATACTTATGTATAACCTGCTTCACTGTGTGTATGTGGTCTATGGTGCTAAATCCTCCGCGAAACCCGGCCTATTCAGAAGGCTGGAATTCGTCAAGTCTTCTTGCGAGACGATTTGAGATGATCCTCGAAAACATCTAACTCGTATAGACGTGGCTCAAAAATTATATTGGTCGGTAGTCCTTTAATAGAGTTTTATTCTCTTTTTTAAAGAAGAGTACTACCAAACTCCTGCTCCACGACTCTGAAGTTCTCCTACTGTTAGGAACTGTGCTAAATAACCCTGAAGCTCCCAAGTACGGGTTTCTCCCTGCTTTCAAGAGCTCAGAAGTCATACCATCCTCACTGGTGTCCTTTCTATTCTAAAGTTGTTTGGGCGCCATCTCAATCTCGTCTAGGCTGACGTCGGACAGTTCATCAGTGTAGTGGTGGGTCAGTATTGCGCAGGAATCCTCTGTGCTGGGTTCGGTTTTAAAAGCATGCGTGTCGTACAATCGGCTATAGAAGTATTTGATCTCAGAAAGGATCTCCGGCTTAGAGACGACGGTTGATCCATTATTAGTCTTGAGCTTCGTCAGATGGGATCTACTCAATTGCTGGGCGAAAACTTTTGACCCCCGATTTTGCTCAATTGCCTTCTTTATTAGGCGTGAATTTCATCGCAGCAGCTTACTTATTTTTTGATTGAGCTCCCATTTTTTTGACAGTGTGGCTTGCTGTTGATCCCGTCACTCGTCCATAAGCCGAAGAGCCTCATTCAAGATTTTAGACTTCGTGCCCGTACGCTGCAGCTGACAAAATCTAGTGCCTTCCTCTCTAAGGATTCCCACAACCTACTAATACTGCTGATCACCCTCTCGGAAATAAAATAGGTGGCCCGATTCCAGGGTTACTGTGTCCTCCCTCTCTTCGGACTTCACATAACCCTTGAATGTACCACCTGATCTGAGCAAGCTCTGTCTCGAGTTGCGCCATATGCTCGTCAAGCCCAATCGTTCGTCTGTTGTACGTAGCCAGGATTGTTCGTATTTGTTTGGGGTGGCCTATAGCAGGAAATTTACCGTCCTTGACCGCCACCTTGGTCAGGACTAGCAGTGTAACCGGGAACTCGGAGCCATTTTTTATTTGTGCCGTTCATCAGGAGGTTTGCCCATAATCTCCACGCTGGGGGCGATAATCTCCATCGGGTTGGCGATTGAATCTCCATGCACCGGTGACGCTGCTGCGCGTCACCGGCCATTGGCTACTCTTGTTTTGGGATGGTTATACCGCCATCTGTCGGTCGCCAGAGCCTCGTTCGTTATCCAGCAGAATGACCGCGTGCAGGTGAGGTTGGCTTGGAGAAGTAAGATGTTATTTCGCTCTCGAGACACACCATTATTATATTATAATGTACGAGTATGTAAATAAAGCATAAAATCTAGTTATTTTAATACGTTTTATTCATTCACTTGCTTGTTTGTCGTTTCTGGTGGAATCTTGCAACTCAAATTTCGATTACTTCCCGATTAGCTATCCGGCTAAAACTTTCAGGGTTCAGGGTCACTACTCGATGAAAATGAATATAAAATATAATAAAACGGGGTTTTTGGATTAGTTTTTTAATTTACATTTGCTGCTTGTTAAAATCTTTTATTTAACTTACAATGTATTTTTGTTTTGGTGTAATCTTGCGAGCTGAATTAAAACCACTTTCACTTATCCTACGTAGTTGAATTTTTACATGTTGGTTCAGTTACTTTTTAACTCTTCAACGGTCAACAGCACAGACATGAAATTTTGTTTACGCGCCTGTTATGATAGCCAGTTTTGAGTTTTACCATGACGTACTATTATTCATTCTGTGGCATGACATACCACAGAATGAATAATTGGCACACAGGGTTGGGTCATTAGTAGAGAACTCCTCGACGGTTAACAGCACACACGAAATGTTGTATACGCATTTAATTGTGAAATTGGCTACTGCGTAAAAGCTTATTTTTATAGGTTTATTTAAATTAACTTATTTTAGAGTTAAACAAATAGAAAAATTAGATAGATAAAAGCTTGGCGCTGAATACACAGTCAGTAAAAGTGCCAAGAGTAATTTTTTCATAATAAATTACAACAATCATAACACTTGTCAAGGAAAATTACGGCTCCTCTGAGACAGTGATATCGTTACAAGGTTACGAATTTGTTATCCCCTTGGGAGCAACCCTATTATCTTATCCCTATTCTAGCTTTTTGTTCATTGCGATTATTCTTAATAATTTCTTTACTTTATTGCCTGAAGGAACTGTTATTTATTTACGTACGAGTATAACTCAACAAAGCTTTGGAGTTTAATGCCAGGATAAACAAACATGTTAATATAGTATTATTATACGTCAATGTTAAGAGCTTTTTTAGAATTTTTATTTAAGTTTTTTATGGTAAAAAATATTTGTGTAATTTGTATCATTCATCTACACTTCTAAATTAATATTTTAAAGAGGAAAGATTTGATTGTTTGTTTGTTTATATTAAATAAACTCAAAAAATACAGACCTTTTCACGTAAAGAAAGCTAAATTATCAGCGAGTAACACTAGCAGGGTTATATTTTTCAAAAAAATTGGGTTCCCTTCGAAAATTGCAATAATGAAACCCGAGGTATTAAATATTGCACAAAATCTCGATTACTTTGTATCACAAACCAAAGAGTATTTAAATACTCCGTAAGATCACAAACTAAGAAGGAAATACGGGTCTTTCTATATGGAACGTTGCCATGGTAACGAAATCACAGAACATCTAATGATCATTGACGTAGGAAATGCTCTATGCTAATAATACACGAAATAGTAACCGCAATTCAACCTCCTTGCGTTAAACAGAATAACGAAATAGAATAAAATGACGAAAACTTATCTTACTTATCTTATTTCTTTCTATAGACGAAATGGTATGTGAGTATAAACATTTTGTGTAAGAAATTAAATTTTATCTCTCTATATATCTACCCGTGCGAAGCCGGGGCGGGTCGCTAGTTAGGTATATTTTTATAATTCTGCACACTACCACCCTTTGTAATAGCCTATGTGTCTCTATTCAGCCTAAGGTTGCCTGGAAGAGATCGCTGCTGAGATAAGGCTGCCGATTGATCTAAGTTAAGCCTTGATTGTGTCATCAGTTCCTTTCTTGTGCAATAAAGAGTTATCTATCTATCTAACTATCTTTTTGTTTCCGAGCAAACTAGCTTCTGATTAATACGAGTATCAGTAGTCGATCAATTATTAATTTAGTATAGAAGCATTTAAATTAAAATGCCTAATCAATTGAAGCCACAGTTGAAGCAAAATTGTCGGGAAACATGGAAACGTCAAACAAAAGCACATCAGTTACTAGATTAAAAAAGATTCACATTAAATTGAAATAACAACGTGCTAACAACGAGGATATCGTTGGAAGGTGTCCCAAGTTTATCCGTAAAGTCATGGGTGACGACGGCGAACACATCTCGTCGCTCGCTAATCCTTCACCCGCCGGATGGAGGCATCCGATCCAACTCGGATCCAACTTTGCCTCGGAAGCATTTCGCATCGATGTTGTTGTGTATGCGATGCAGTGAATGGCCTCCAGCCTTAGAAAACTGCATATTACTCCGTACTCTAGAGAGACTTTTGACGAACGTCGCGATGAGAGCATTTTATTATTGGCATATAGCGATGGTAGCCTAACATATAGTGATGGTAGCCTAATATTTAGCGATGGTAACCTAACGGTTCAATAGTCCTAGGCTCCGCACCATTAACTTTTCTATGTCATGTGCGGTTTTCCATAGCTCTGCGCTTCGGAGGGCACGTTAAGCTGTCGGTCCTGGAATTTATTGATTTATAGCAGTCGTTAAGCCATGTCAGAGGCCCTAGGGCAGCTTGACAAACTCTGACACCAGAGGCCAGTACTACCTCATACGACAAACAAACCAACAAACTTTATCGCCATTTTGGCGCTGATAGCAGTAGTTTGGCAGTAGTGAGCGTCCACGGAACTAACGTATTTGTACCATTATTTATTATAATGACGTTAGTCATATAATAAACAATGTTGTACTATACAATTATACAATTATTGACATTGTTTCATCTCCTGACGTTAATCAGAAGATGTTAGTTACATGGATCCTCGGTGGGGCGCGCTTTGAATAAGCTCACATAAAAGTACGCCACAGCAAATCCATAGAGATCAGTGCCTCCAGCACATACATATGTACTTTTAAGGCATCTGTGCGTGATAAGTTATCAAAGATACTCTGTGTTACGAGCTCAATAATTAATTACTTATGAAATTTTCATTTCCTCCTAACAGTGACATAAAGAAATATTCAATTTTATATTGATTAGTTGCAGTTGTGATTACTATGATAATGATAAATACTAAATCAATACAGTTTTTTAAATTAAAATTCTACTTATTAAATACACACCTAAATATTTTAGAAAAGTATTAAGTGAAAAAATTTACCTTACTTGCATATGTCTGGTATTATTCCAAATGCGAGTGCTTATTCACGTCACGATAAATCATACAGCTCACCGTGTCAAGAAGAAGATACATCATTATAGTGATACGTCTCAAATATTATATGAGAGTTGGCAATTAAATTAAACCCAATCAACTTTAAGTTTTCAGAAACAAAAGATTAGACACCGTTGATCATAATACACTGTCGATGCGCCATTGTACTGTTTCTAACTCGACTTATCCGCGTGAATGTACGTTTTTCACTTGTTATGGCTCGTATGATAGATACGTGCAGTGACTCCGAATGCTATAACTTATCCTCTATTGAGAAAACTCAATTTGGGAATTCATAGTATGAATGCAATGCTGGAACAAATCTATACTTATAATAAAGCAATATGTACAAAAAAGTCTGTACAAAGAAGATAATAAAAAAAATGATATAGGGTAAAATAAGCTACTAAACATGAATAGAACTTCTTTTTTTTGAATCATTTCTTTCTGCTACTGGACCGATTGCGATGTGGTTTTCGCTGTTGGATAGCTTAGGAGTTAACTTAAATACTGGGTACTTAGTATCTCTACCCGATAAGTACAAGCCGAGTACCTAATCGATAAAAACTATTTTTTTTTTTTTTTTTTTTATTTATTGTTGATTTTAAGTCTTAGAATAGCTCATTGAGTACTTTTAACCTAGAGAAATGACCACGCGTGCGAAGCCTGGGCACGGCTTGTATTTTATAAAACTGTATCGATAAAAACGTTTCTTAGATTTTGTGTCATGAATAAAGGTAATCCAATATAAGTATGAATAATTATTATTCGTAGGATACATTCAAATAATTATAGTAGGTAAGCTGCAAAATTTCATATTCATTTTGAATGAGCTGCTACCCCTACCGTATAAGTCCATTATTTTGGACCTCAAAAATGTAGGTACCTATTTAAGTTTTAACATTGATCTTCTGAACTTATATTATTTTGGTTAACTGCTGTACCATAAAGCATTATCTTTGTAATTATAACGTAAACACCCTTATCTACTTGCATAAATCTCTATAAATTAAATCTTGACATCCAAATCTTAACGTATAAATCTAAACAGTCTCTCAAGTAGTTACAAATAAGTTGTGGTTCGGGCGAACTTTTGGGTTGCTTAACTTTTCTGCTCTCTTACCCGCGTCGGGATTAAATTTTAAACTTCCACTGACTATCCTCATGAAGTTGAAATGAGGTGAATTTATACAGAGTACTTATAAATTTAGTGGTTCAATCTGTAAGTTATTTATCTAGATTCATGAAATAAATATATAGCTATTGAAGCCTTTCTTAGTTGCCACTTAGCTTGAGTAATAGCACTGCTAGCGTTATATTGTTCATTTATTAAAGGGACAGGTGGGAGGGGGCAAACGCTCAGCAGTGGGCAGTGGGACAGTGCAGACTGAGAATATTAATAAAATAATGAAGATCGTTTATGATGATCACTGTATTTGGGGGAAATGCGCCACACAGACGCAATATCCCCGAAACATTAGACGCATTTAGCTCAAAAATCATAACCTAACCTCAAAATCATCAATTATCATTTCCCTGAAAGTAAAACGATTTCAATAAAATAACTATTTACATTTACAAGTTAATTTACAGTGCTTGCATGCAGTATGAAATGAAAACGGTAAACCAAGGAAAAATGCGGATTCAACTTGATGACGATCACTCACCTCACGCAGCACCACTTGAAAGAAAGCCCGTGATTTTCAAACAGTCTGACATTTCGATTGGATGACATACAACACCCTCTATCGGTTCTTCATATAATAAATTTAGTAAAAATAATTTTGAACAGATGGCAGAAGTTGTTATATTTTGAATATATTTTGAGTTATTTAAAAAAAAACGCAATAGCCCCATAAAAAGTAAAAAGTTAAAAGTATGTAAGTAAGGTCGACCTTACATACTTTGCAATGCAATGAGTAAAAGCCGAGCCATTGACATTAAAACAACAACAAGAACGATTTTTTATCTAATTTGGTGTATTTTAGGTCCTGGAATAACATATACTCCAAACTAGCGTGCGTGCAAAGCCGCGGTTGCAGCTAGCTTAGTAATATGCAGGTCTTAGACACTAACATAAGTTACTAACTGATGAATAAAGTCTCCATAGCGCAATAGACATCACCCCCGTTACTTGTACTGATTACGCACCCCCGCCTATTATGTTATAGCCGATGTTATTGCACAACTTGGCCACTTTATTGATAGAGTTGCCAAACTAATTCCGCCACCGTCCGCTGTATTCAATATTCGGGGGAAATATGAAAAATATTTTATCTGTGCAAGATATATATTAGTTTTATTGAAGGTGTACTAACATATTATTATAATTGGTAGTATTTTTTCAAATTTGAGTTAATCCTATAAATAGAAATATTTATAATGTATATTTCTAACCTAGAGTACTAAATAATTTTAAACATCGCTCAGAACTGAACAAAGCAGAACAAAGCAATAAAAAATACCAAATTTAGAGATTTTTAAAAACGTGGTTTAATGTCTTAATTATGATAACGTGTGCTTTCCATTATCTTCCAGACCTGCTAATGATACTATTGAACAAAAAACTTATTTCTGCTGATATAAATAAGAATTCACTACAGGGTCCGTCACTCGGTGCTGTAACATTTAGTGCGGAAAATTTGGCAGAACGCAAGATTGCTTTCTTGTTTGCAACTAATGGCAAAATGAGACGGAGACAAGAAAAAAAGAAAATTTATCATTACGTTAAGCGTAATAATGTGATTGCTATGCATTTCGCGGGAAGATCACAAAAAAAAAACATTATTATTTATATGAAAATGATACGCTGAAAGCAGCGCTTCATCGAGAATGGAACCGAATAAGCTACTTTTGTGCAGCGTGCGATGCCTTTGCCGGAAGACTAGCGAGAAGAAGAGGCCATTATCCATGTCAAAAAAGAAGGTATTATTAAACAATAACTTTAGTTTTTCCTGAAACTACTTAATTTTAAGCATTACCCTGAAATTTTGATAAATTGTATGCCAATTGACCAAATAAGAAATTTTTAAATTAGTAACACTTTAAGTGACCCCTACATTTTGTTCCACCTTTTGTTTTTTATTATTCTTCTATTCTTATAGTTGGCGTTGTTCTATTTTGTTTTTACTGTTCACCTCTAGCTGTCTTCTCTTGATGCTACCTTCCTAGACTTAGGTGTAAAAACAGAGCATGCGCTATAAATGTTTGTTTGTCACACAAAACACTTCATAAAGCCGGCGCGTTAGCTCGGAACATTTGCATGGAGTAATATCGTACAAAGTAGCCTGTTATAACTAGCGCTAGCAGTAGAGCAAACATTTTGGAGAAGCGACACTTGTATTGTGCCCAGACAGAAATACTACACAATTTTTCGAACGAGCTAATAACGCCCCAGGTGCGTACTGATAATTACGAGTATCTACGTTAGGCCTAATTACAATAGTAATGTAAAAAAACTGAAGGTACATAGCTATCATACTATATTTTTTGTTATTTTTTTAGCTGCACCCCGCTGTTTTATCCCTGTGGACTATGTTGATGGATGATGATGATGATGATGAAAAGTGTTATTCCGGGACCTAAAGTATCTACATACCAAATTGAAACCATCAAAATCTGTTGAGCCATTTCAGCGTGAAGACATACACATTCACTTACAAACTTTAGCACTTTTAACCCTTAAGTGATAATATTAGTAGGATCGGCTTTGGCTTTGCTTGTTTAAAACGCTTTCATTGATATTTACTTGCGGTCGTTTGCTTCAAATCTTGCACAGAATTCTATATGCCTAGTTCTGCTTATTGATTCGTTCAAGCAAACAACCAACTAAGTACGTTGGTACTTTTTTATCGCCGACTGATTCTCATTTAACTTTAAACATGAAATAAGTGCAGGATTGCTTACTGCCGTATCTAAACCGTGAGACTTGAGGATCTGTTCTTTTCTTGATTTAGAATATCATGCAGATATACGATTGAACATGCTATTCAACTCCAGTTGCAGCTCCTGTCCTGATGCTGCAGGGGTACTGCCTCCTGTCTACATCCTGAAAGGAGGCAGATCTGATTCTGAAATTTACCTATATATTTCAGAATCTGCTGACTTTGAATTTGGTTTAAGGGTATCAAGCAGAGACTTTGTCATTGAACTCAGGGTTTCTCCTAACTTTTCAATCCTGATGCTGTAAATAAAAAGTACAAATTAAGTAAAAGAGAAGCCGCCATACCTCCACTTCAGTCACAGTCTTTGGTGTCTGTTTATACCCCAACTAACAGTAGGCGTATGCTCCAAAAGTGCCGTGTTCTCTGTACCTAAGTAATGGGTAGATTTTACAGACAGATGACCATGTTTACCTGATGGTAAGCACCACCGCAGTTTTCCTCAACAATAATATTGGAATGCCACCAAGAACTTTGAACTAAATATCTTGCACGACATTGCATTGCGCTCGTCACTCTGAGACCATGTCTTGTAATGTCGTAAAAATATTATTTTTTTGTACACTACTGCTTGGCAGTTGTACATCTGGCAAAGGTGTGGTACTAGGCGTGGACTCCTGCAGAACCACAATAAAATACTACCTAATACAAAACAACATACAAATCTTAATATTAGCATTCTTATAAAGATCAAAGATAAATTATAATGGTCGATTTATTTTTCATTACAAAAAAGAACAATCATTATTGTTCCAGAGCAAATCCTTGAAGACAATCGAGGCAGACCGGGGCCGGGCCTCGGAGACGGCGACAAATCACCACCGCCCTAATCGCCTTCAAGGAAATGGCTTCGGTGCATTTCATCGAGAATTCTTCTTTTTAATATGAGCATCGATTCCAATTACAAAAGATCAAAGAATCGCCGCGCGGCCCACTTCGTCTTTGTTCAAACGAAAGATGAATTATTCAGAGAGCTGGAAACGTTTCAATTGGCCAGCTATAAAAAAGGAAACGGTTCGTTGCCTCTTCCACTAAATTAAAATTTTCTTCATTTTCATGTTTTAATTTTATGTGTCAATTTCGAGTGGATGCTTTGTGCTGTCAATATTTGTATGCAGATCCGTATCCTCTTTCTAGTTTGTGATGCAGATCAATAAGATCGAATTAAGCGAATCAAATCTACACGGTTTTTTGTAAAATATTTACCTAATACTATTGTGAAAATCAATGAAAGCTATGAGTTACCAAAGTAAACAAGTTTTGCTATGGTTTATTCAATATAGCCATATTATATTCTCTTTTTACGATATTAGTAATAAATGGTATAAACTAGGTACCAATATACGGATGTTCTATCTAATATCCAGTTTGGTAGGTAAGGACTTATCTTATTTTTTATTTCTTGAAGAATGTTTATCCTACTCATGTATGTATTTTTGATGTATGACTATTTGAAAAATTCAAAATATGAGACAATGCCAGAAATGTCTCAGTTCCAACCAGTGACATTTATATTAGAGAATATCTACTACACTATGTACTAACTACACTATGTCAGCCGCACAACCCATTATAAAAAAAGAAGTTGTAGTCACTATGTCAGCTGTAGCATAGTTAGATACGCTAAATGTATGTATAACAAGTCCTTGTAATTTTTTTACAGTGTAAAATTTACGCTGGCGACACCTGGCGGCGGCATAGTCAGTGATTGAGAGAGCGGGCGGCAGTACGCGAAATTATTAAAGGGTAATTTATGCTCGCAATTTGTACGTAACTTGAATTCGTTCCTTGCGTCATTCATCACGAGTGCCAGCGAAACGATTAATTTCGACAATCATCTGCAAAAACGTGTGCGATGCTGTGGCAACACTGGAAACTCATAAAAATGATTTATTTCAACTATGTCGCCGGGGTGTCTCTCGTCTCTTGTAATTGCTTTTTTATTGTTCAGTGTAGTTCATTTTTTAATTTAATTTCGAAGCTATGATTTTCTTATTTGGGGCCTTGTTAGTCAGATGTTATTGTGATCAAAGTCAATTCAATATCCATCCATCCAGAAGGTTGCCTGAAGAAAACTACTACTAAGCGTTAAGAAATTTGAATATATATTATTCTCCGACCCCAATAACACGTAAAACTATGTATTATATACAAGCACAAATTAAAAATGTATATAACCCCCATAAAGCTAAAACCATCTCGTTTACCTCATCTTTAAAACAGAAAAAAAACGCATCAAAATCGGTCCATACGTTTGGGAACTACGATGCAACACACACACACACACACACACACACCACACACACACATACATACACACACACACACACACACACACACACACACACACACACACACACTTACACATAGTGATATACACCCTTAACTTATAACACCCGTCTCTTTGTTCTTGTATTAAAAATGCAATGTAAATTAATCCAATTTAATTTTGAATTAAATATTTCTAAATCAAAATTAAATTGGAAGGGTTTTTTTTTGTATTGATAGAATGTATAATTCTCAATGTTATCGTTATAATACTACGCGAAAGTCTACTGTGAGTAGACTGTATGTTTTTGCCACTCAGCTCCGTAAAGACTAAATGGACTATATTGATCCTTGGCATATTTTAGGACTATCTGCGCCCCACGGCTTTAACCGCTTTAATGATGATGATGATTATGTTATATTCCAGGGTATATTAATTAGTGTGATTTTTAGATATTTTATTCATTTTTCATGTGGACAAAGCCCCTTGGAGCTAGATCTATTGTAAAATGCATGCAGTGGCAAGAAATCCGAGTACTTAAATCATCAATATAATCATGAAGTTACCTCCATAAAATCAGACATTCCCAAACTTCGTACTTCTGACAAAGTTACATATTCACAAGTGCGTAAAACATTGTATTTACCAACAAAGTCGTATCTTCGCTTCCAAAGGAATGAACCGATTTAGCTGCGGTATTTTATGTTTAAAGGCTGAGGAAAACGAAATGGTTCTTAATAACCCCCCCTCATATAGCTAAGAACCATCTCGTTCACATTAGCTTACAAACAGATAAAAACGCATCAAAATCGGTCCATTTCTTTGGGAGCTACGATGCCACAAACAGACTTACACACACACACACAACACACATACACACTAACACACACACAAACACACACAGTGACACATACACACCCTAAACTTATAACACCCGTCTCTTTGTTCTGGAATTAAAAAGGCTAAAGTTAACCAACATGTGAACCATAGTTAAACCAGAGTTAAAATTTTGTCATTATAATGTAATTTTGAAGTTAATTGTGATTTATCCATGTTATTTAACTCTGGCCTAACTAACTGTATGTATTAAGTACCTTATAATGTAGCAGTAAGTACAAAAAAAATGTACAAAGAAGATAAATTAAAAAAAATGCTCTATTTTAATTAATATACGCCCGCGTGTGGGATGATGATGAAAAGAATTCTATGTTTTATTTCAGGAATTAAGCTATATCCATTCCAAATGTCATCAAAATCCGTTCAGCCGTTTTAGAGTGAAGTATAATGATGATGATGAAACGTATCATATGTGTTATTCCAATATATAAGCTATCACCAGTCCAAATTTCACCAATAATCCGTTCAGCCGTTTTAGAGTGAAGTATAATGATGATGATGAAACGTATCATATGTGTTATTCCAATATATAAGCTATCACCAGTCCAAATTTCACCAATAATCCGTTCAGCCGTTTTAGAGTGAAGTATAATGATGATGATGAAACGTATCATATGTGTTATTCCAATATATAAGCTATCACCAGTCCAAATTTCACCAATAATCCGTTCAGCCGTTTTAGAGTGAAGTATAATGATGATGATGAAACGTATCATATGTGTTATTCCAATATATAAGCTATCACCAGTCCAAATTTCACCAATAATCCATTCAGACGTTTCAGAGAGAAGTATAATGATGATGATGATGATGAAAAGTATCATATATGTTATTCCAATATATAAGCTATCACCAGTCCAAATTTCACCAATAATCCATTCAGACGTTTCAGAGAGAAGTATAATGATGATGATGATGAAAAGTATTCTATGTGTTATTCCAGGGGATAAAACATAGAATCCATTCCAAATTTCATCAAAATCTGTTCAGCTGTTTGAGAGTAATGTATGATGATGATGATGATGATGATGAGTATGAGTATCCTATGTGTTATTACAAGTACATGGTATAGGCTATCTCCGTTCCAAATTTCATCAAAATCCGTTCAGACGTTTGAGCATGTAGGATGATGATCGTTCAGCCCTTTGAGAGTGAAGTAAGATGATGATGATGGTGATGATGAAAAGTATCCTATA
The DNA here is from genome assembly GCA_946251855.1 of Alsophila aescularia. NCBI lineage: Eukaryota > Metazoa > Arthropoda > Insecta > Lepidoptera > Geometridae > Alsophila > Alsophila aescularia. Next base: position 16,701,835 of record OX276378.1, read on the forward strand.
TGTTATTCCAGGGTATAAGCTATCTACAATCCAAATTGCATAAAAACCCGTTCAGATGTTTGAGCTTGTCGGATGATGATCATTCAACCCTTTGAGAGTGAAGTAAGATGATGATGGTGATGATGATGTAACGTATTTTATGTATTATTCCAGGGTATAAACTATCTCCATTCCAAATTTCATCAAAATCTGTTCAGTCGTTTAAAAGTGAATTATGATGACGATGAAGATTTTGATAATGATGATCATGATAATGAAAAGTATTATTTGTGTTATTTCAGGGTATAATAGATAGAGATAGCCTCTATTCCAAATTTCATCAAAATCCATTGAGCCGTTTAAAAGTTATGATGACGATAATGATGAAGAAAAGTATCCTGTTTTATTCCAGGCTATAAGCTATCTCCATTCCAAATTTCATCAAAATCAGTCCAGCCGTTATCGAGTTAAAACTCCCCAAACAAACAAAGAAACAAACAAACAGACAACTTTACACTTTAAATATTGGTATGGATGTGCGGTTTTCCATCGCTCTGTGTTTCGGAGGGCATTTAAGCTGTCGGTCCCGCCTGTATTGATAAACAGAAGTCGTTATGCCATGTCAGAGGCCCTCGGGCGGCCTCACAAACTCTGACTACCGAGGCCAGCACTACCTCATACCTCATACAACAAGCAACAGAGTTTTAGTAAAAGTAATGTTTTAATGCTAACTCTGAATGCGTGCCTCGGCTACATAACTTCTACGCATAAGCAGTCGATGCAATTGACTTTAAACTGACAATAATGTTTGACAAGCTTTTCTAAGTAAAGCTTTGCGTAGAAAGTATCTTCCCATACACGCAGCTACACTCTATATACCTTCGCTGTAAATAACTTTTCCGTCAGCGACGGCGCGTCCGCTTCCTGCGCCGCCTTCCGGGGAAGCCCCTCGTTAATTTTATTTTAGTAACGCCTCACTTAATCTAATACCGGTTTGGTACGCAGTTTTCGCGGATCAATAGGTTAGGGGCGAGCGAGGACGTTTTATTAGAGTTTAAATATTTTAAACTAGCGTTGCTCTGGCGATTAGTTGTTAAAGCTTAGGAGGTATTTTAAGGACAGGTTCTAGCACTTTTAGCAATGTTCGATCATTTTTGAACGTCTGTATCTTGTTTTATAATTAACGCAGAACTGTGAAATTGGTATCACAACAAAATTTGACATATTATCTCGTAATTTGTGAACACAGAAACATGATTAGTATGAATTCACTCGATAGAAAATAAAATCAAAGGTAACACTACTTTATGCTTAGAATATTGTTTGGAAAGAGACCCTGTCACTAACTGATATCAAAGATATAACAAGAGAAAGAGCTTATTATGATTGAGAAAATGGCTAGACACTTTGTAATTCAAAGCTTTAATTTTCCTACAAATAAATGAAAACCTTAAATTTTACTCTAAGACGTATTATCTTTCCCGCTCTACTTTATCACGGATGATAGGGACATAAAATTCACTGACACCCGACCTTAAAGCATGTTGCATGCAGCGCACGCTTAGCTCGCACTACTATCGAATTGTGTTATAATCTGTTTCGTTTTTTTTTTCACTTCAACAACAGTTATACATAGAGAATAAGGTATTTTTTTATTTTACTTATATTACAGTAAAGTAATTACGAGTAGCATATGTTTATTGAATTAGAATTAAACACTTACGAACTAAAGGCAGGCTAAAGTAGGAGTAGGCTGGTCTCTTTTCCCAAAGAACCATTAACCATTGGGGTAGACGAATTCTGAGTCCACTGCTGAACATAGGCCTCCCCCAAAGAGCGCCATGACGAGCGATCTTGTGCCACCTCCATCCGCCGACTTCTTGCGATGGCTACAATGTCATCGGTCCATCGTGTGGGGGGTCTCTCCACACTTCGCTTGCTTGTTTGTGGCCGCCATTCGAGAACTTTTATTCCCCAGCGGTTGTCGGTTCTGCGAACTATATGGCCTGCCCATTGCCACTTCAACTTGCAAACTCTGAGAGCTATGTCGGTAACCTTGTGGAGATCACATCTAGGCAAACGTAGTATAGGACGCCCTCTGGCCAGGTGGAGTGATGACTGTGAAAAGCGGCTGAAAATGGATGAGGAAAGTTGAAGAGTGGGCTCAGTGGCGTGAATTAGGAGAGGCCTCTACATCAAGCAGTGGACAATTATAGGCTGATGATAATGATGATGAACTAAAGGCATTTACCATTGTTATGGAATAAATAATAGTACGTGTGTACATTATTGCACCAGCAGTATCGCTTTATAATTAGTACCTACGCTGATTAATTAATAACTAATATAATTAGGTACAATGATTTGATCAAATTGCTTTCACATAGTTCAATTAATATTGGCTTCGTGTCAGATATGTAGGAAAATATTAACCATGCCATGCAATAACTTCCTAAAAACAGAAGAAAAATCTAATTGTTATTCAAATCAAGCCCCCTTTTGTTCCTTGCTGGCTGCAATAAAAATTAAATTATACCAAATTTTATTATCTTCCTCTTCGGGCCCATAACTCCTGGAAATATTCATGAGGAAACTTTTTAACTAGAGATTTGTAATTGTTCTGAAGTTTTTACGCTCAAATGTATACCGACAATGATTATGAAATTGAATTGTATGGCAACTATTTTCTAGGTTTTCTTATCTATGTATGTTTATCCGTTATCTAGTGCCCATAGTACAGGGTATCCTAGTTTGGGGCTAGGTAATTGGTGTGGAAATGTCCCGAATATATTTATTTAATTTATTTCATTTTATTTGAGTGTAAACAAAATGCTGTAATATTTTACTGTAATTTATACAATAAAATATTACAGAATTTTGTTTACACGCATTTAAAATAGGAAAAAATATCTAATGATAACACATGATAACGTGGCGTATAGATATTTGCACCTTTGAATTTTATAATTAAAACGCAGCACAAGTAATTTAATTAATAACTTTCCGATGTGGATATTAAGAAAAAAGTGAATGAACCTTTCCAAAAATCCACACCAATATATAAAAGTGAAACGTAGTTTGTTTGTTTGTTTCTTTGGGGAGTTTTAACGTAATAACGGCTAGACGGATTTTGATGAAATTTGAAATGGAGATAGCTTATATCATGTAAGACACATGGGATACATTTTATACCGAAAGATAGTAAGTTTTTACGGCTAAACTGGAAAATGTCGATTACTCGCTGTAGGGAACGGTTCCCATGGAAATGAATTAATAACTTAAGTCTGTCAAAAAGCATCAAGAGCTTTACTGCCAAAGAGAATACAATACGTTGGTGCTATACTTTGCGTTGGTATATAATATCCTAGAAGAACATATTGGGATGCTTTTTCGCGATAAACCCTAAAACTCTTACCTTTTTGTGCCTTTTTGCACTAATATATACTGAGAAATAATTAAATCCATATTCGGAAAATAGAAATCATAAAAATATACTGCACCGTAGATTTCAATGGATAGTCCAATAGATGTTATAATTAAACCACCTTTTAATCCGGTTTGTGATAGCAAACTATGTGGTGAAGATGTGGAAAGTAATTTTAGCCGCTGGAATCTCATAAAGTCATAAGTCAGAGGCTCGCCGATGCCAAAATTGCTAATGACCGCGAAACGGCGCCCGCTGCACTGTATCGAGCCAAAAACCAATTTGCAACACACTAATAACAACATTGTCGAAACCATCGGCGGTCGGATGTGGTTGTAAACCTAGGTATATGTAGATAGCCTAGCCCAGCCTATCTAGACAGGTGTTGTCATTACCTAAATTAATAAAACCATAAGGGAATAGCGTTTGTTAAATAACATGATTAAAAATCAGATCAAGTTATTGTTTTTATTTATTTAAGGTAAGTGATCATTCTAATATCGTGGATAGGGTTTGGATTTTTAAAAAAAGACTCTCGATTATACTGTTTCATATCCTTTGCCTACGAAAAGTCGCAAAAAAACCGTAGAGATACAACCCCAAAGCAATTGAATAGTTTTTATATACTAGTTCAGGAGCCTATGATTCTTCATTTTGTTCGGAGTCACATATTTAAGTCAATAAATTAATTTGTATGTATACATAAATAATATAATACATACAGTCATGGAAGTCACACGGCAGGCACAACATGTAATCTGGGCCCCAATTCTGTTAACTATTGAACTGCGATAACGCAAGTCAATCGCTAGTTTCTTTTTTGCGAATTGTTCTCATTTACCAAGAAACGAAAATTTTGGGAAATTTTTAAAAAATAAAAAGTAAACGAAATAAAAAAACAAATATAAACAAAAAGCAAACAAATTCGCTAAATTTTCGCTTCCAGCACTTTTAAAAGGAAAATGAGAAGAAGAACGGTCTTGAAAATTGATCGTAGAGTAGAGACGACACATAAAAGATACGATACATTCGCGATACGAAAACATAGTTATATATTTAAACGGGACTTAATGGCGCTGAAAACTAAATTTAAAAATAAGACAAAAGTCTGCTCGTAAGTCTTCTCGTGACCACGATCAATGCAACTTGATCGAAACGTCGAGGTAAATAAAAAAATAGTTTTCAGCGCGATTAAGTCCCGTTTATATATATCTACACGAGTTTACATAACTACTCGAGTATATAGTAGTAGTGCTAAAACTTTTATATAACAAACATAAAAATAATTCATGAATTTAAAATTAGTAGAGCCTGCATGTGCTGGAAAAGAACCTGAAATTTTTACGTCGTAGGATTACAGGCCGTAGATGTATAAATACAGGAAATTGCAAAAAAATATGTTCAGTTTTTCATTTGTTGATATTTGTTTTGATAAATCATGCAAAATCTTAAGTTATTTCGCTCTTACGGCGCTGCGATTCTCTTTTCGCTTACAATACCTTAACTTTCCTCGTACGAAATACTTATTAAAGCTTACATCATCTCAAGTAAGATCCTAAAAAAGTTTCAATTTTACAGGTCCTAATGAAATCGTTTTTAGAGCCAATCCGAACAAAAACTTCCCCTAGTCCCGAGAACGATAGAAATACACCTGGACTTTGAGCCCATATCAAAGTTTTCCAATTTACAGGAGCTGATTGGAAATTTTCGCCATTTTGGGTGTTAATCGAACCTTGACTTTTCCAGCCCTGGGATCGAATTAAAGGTATCATTGTTTCGAATTGGTTGAAGTTTTTGCTTTATCTGTGATTTTTTCCGAGACTCGATGTATCAAGTTATGACATAACATGTGTCATGTGTGTAGAGGTGTTTGATTCTGTTCGCGGTAATTAAATAGTATTCGATCTTGGAAAACATGAAACTTATATATCCACACCAATATATAAATTTGAAACGTTGTCCGTTAGTTTGTTTGTTTGGGGAGTTTTAACGTAATAACGGCTGGACGGTTTTTTATGAAACTGTGTAAATAAGTAATGTACAATATAGAGACCAACATATAATACTTTTAGCCTGGAAAATGGTAAGTTTCCACGGGAAAACTAGAAAATGACGATTACTTGCTAAAAGGAACAGTTGCAATAACAAGTCTGTCTAAAAGCACTAAGAGCGTTGGTGATATACTTTCGCATTGGTTTTTAATATTTTAGAAGAACATAGGATGCTCTCTTTTTTTTCATAAATTTCATTTTTAAACTGTAGTCCGCACGATCAAAGTCGCGGGCGAAAGCTAGTAAGGAATAATAAAAGTATTTCAATCATTCTAATAGTGTAAAAACTATCCTTAAGTTTTTAAAATTCTAATATATTTATAAGAAAGAGGAGTCTTAGTAATTGTTATTGTAGATGTACCTTCATACTTGCCTTATTTGTGTAAACTAACACAATAAAATAATGAACCATAAATTGATCAGTGCGGCTGGAACAGACCGCGAATTGCTCAGTCAGCTTAGTTCAGATTGTTAAGGCACGTTTATATGGTGATTTAAATTATGGGCCTTAATACCTCACTATAATATGAAGCCGAGATTACAAAGATTGGTATAGTACCTGTTCAACCCATGAGATTCAATATTGTGGGAAAGGATTAAATGGTAATTTTAGATTCAAATAGGTCTCAATATCTCATTTCTAGTAAGTACGTCTCTAGTGTGGGACGTTACATGCGTGGACTCTCTGGAACCGTTTAGATTACATCATTCAGACAAAAGATAGGGCTTGCACCCGGGCTACTTCAGCAAAACAGCTTACGAGTTGAAAATATAGGTAATGATAACATATTTGAGCCGATTAAAATTTCCTTGGCAGCCATCGATGCGTAAAATATTAATGTTGAGGTCCGAGAACTCGTTATTTGATAAATTGTCAAGTGTTTATCAACCTATTCTCTGTGCTTCTTTAGTACAGATTACAGCGTTTGAGGTTAAAGGAACATACATGTAGTCAAAGGTGATAAATACGCTAAGTCTTGTGACTCGTGACCAAAATGTTTGGGTGTATAAAACAAGTTTGTCGCGGGCCTAATAATTGCCCAAGATCATTAACCTCAGAGAATAGAAACAATAATGGTAACTAACGCCAGACGAAACTCAACCTGCATTTCTTTTGACACATCAAGTGCTTTTTATAGGAATTCATACAATATAATGAAGATCAGCATTCCCGCCTCAATTTTGCATAATTAAGTTAACTGCATACCTGAAAATCATTTATTTGAATCCAATATAATATGACTACCTCCTTATATTTATGTGGAAGTCATTCTCATCATCAGCATATATCCTTGACGTAGTCCTCTCCCAGAGGACGCCACTGAGCCGGACCTTCGGCTCTTCTATTCATGCTAACTACTACCTAAAATCCCTAGTCAACCTTACCTGCACACGGTGCATCCAGCCGAACAACAAACGAGGCTTTGACGATGGTGGTATAACCATCACAACAATTGCATTGCCCAATTCCACAGACGTGACAGCTAGCATTGTCACCGGTACGAGAAGCTCCGCCCTGCGATCACCAACCTACTTGCCCAGCATGGCAACTATAGTCCAGTCCCTCTAATGAATACGCAATAATCCATTCTATTTTTTCAGCAAAACATAATGATCATTAAAAAGCTCCTCGTAGAGAATTCATTGCTATTCAACTCGAGGTCACTTGAAAGGCTAGATATATTTAGAGCAGTAATATTATAAATTCCAAAATATAAGTGCTCTCACTCAATTTAGAGGGTGCACTTGAGAAAATTACGGGAAGGCGGTCTTAGCCTCTTGAGCTGCCACTCCCAAAGGTTTGAACTCAAATTATTATCTGCTTGGCTCTCGTATAAAACCGTGCTACAATCTATAAGCCACTGATTTCCTTTCCTTTGATGTTTGATTTTATGGGAACATTTTGGAGCAAAAATAGCGTCATTATTTTATTCACAGCTGACACTATAGAAAACAAGTTATTTTAAAATACGCTTTCTAAAGAGATTATATTCACATTGCACTCATCAATACATGCAATATTATCACATATTTTCTAGTCTCACTCAAATCACAACCTTGAAATTTTGATGAATGACTAATAATTTGTTTACACTGGGTACCTTACAAGCTTACCGAGGCTTATTAAGAACATCACGATCAAACGCCTCCAGCTACAATAGTCATCCGATCACCGTATTCAATACAAAACCATAGAAAGGGATTAATTTGTCAGCAAATTGGATCCTAATGAAGCAAAGGCTCTTTAGGTAAACAAGACGGTCGTCTTGGCGCTGTTTACATGATTCAACGGTTCGTTAGCTTTGTTTCGAATCCGATAGCCTGTTTGCAGTACAATTGCTTTAGATGTTTTGATATATTAGTGTGCAGGTATGTTTATCTGTTTATTTTGCCTCCAGGGTTTGGGGATAAGTCCAAGTAATTGTGGTATATTAATATTTTTTCGATGAAGTAACAAGTAAGATTTGCTTAAAAATATTTTATATCAATGTATTTTTTTCTTATGTATTAAAAAAGGGTTTTGGTACCTAGTTAGGTACATTTCAAAGACTTATAGCATAATTGTTTTATTACATTTATTTTCTGGAAACTGATTCCAGTACGAATCCAGGATGACCGTTTCCATAGCAATGAATAACAAGACTTAAGTTCAAAAGCTATAACCCGAATACGGCCGGATAAAAAATAGCCCAAGACACTCTTGCGATGAAAACGAATCGATATATACCTCGCTTGTCAAAATTGGAGCAAGTTTTTAGTTTGAACACCTAACCCTCCCTCTGCTTCGCCGTAGTCGGGTAAAAAAAAAGTTCTCTAAGATGTCATACATTTTCACATAATACACAAACGTAAATTTTCATTACGTAGTATTTCCTAATTATAACTAAGTCACTGTTAATATATTTCACAATCAGTGATTCACAGGCAACAGATTGATATGCAAACGTGCTTGCGTCACCTCGCCTATTCGTGCGCGCCGGCGTCAATGGAAGACTAATTTGCGCACCAATCAAATTTCTACTAATTATGTCGCCATGATTAGCGAGGCTTATTGCGTGAATAGGTAAACAGAGAATTGTTGAGCAGCAAATATTAGAGCGGAGATCAGTAACTGAGTTAGTAGCACTGATCATAGTGTTTATTGCCACAGTAGGACGAGCACGTTTGTTAAACTGTAAATCAAGAACGGATTAAAAAAAACGGAATCTACACCACAATATCGAAAGTGAAGCACCATATAATGCCGATCCGCTGTACGCACAAGCCTCACGCGCACCCTTACTTCATGTTATGCCAATCGGCCACCACATTGCAGCAAGATGTTGACCTTCTAGTCGTGTTAATTCTATCAAGTTTTCACGAAAAAAGAAAAACAATGCAGTTTGTAATAAAATTGTGTGAAACTGTGTATAAACCATAATACACCACAAATAATCCACTGTTTGTTTGTTAGTCGTATGAGGTAGTGCTGCCCTCTGGTGTCAGAGTTTGTCAGGCCACCCGAGGGCCTCTGACATGGCTTAACGACTACTATTAATCAATAACAGCCGGGACCGAGAGCACGGAGCGATAGAAAACCGCACATAACTTAAAAAAGTCATTGGTGCGGAGCCTAAGATTGAACCCGGTATCCTTGGATTCTAAGTTGCACTATCCACTACCTTGCTAGCCATTGAACTGCTACTACCTTGCTCGCGCGCAAGGTAGCTATTGAACCATTAGGCAATCATCGCTCTAAGAATCTAATAATAATAATAATAATCCACTCAAGCTCACATACGCATCAGCCATTTCCTATGCTTCATATGTTGGTTTGACAGTGTAGACTCCGTCTTAATTTAAGCCTTCTTGAGTAATAGTACATTACTGCCGCGGTCTGTAATGACTGTGTTGCTGGCAGCGATGATGATGGTCGAGAGCGTAGCTAAGTTAAGTTCGAGGCCATCACAGCGCGGTCAGCATTGCAGCCCTTGATGGCCAAGCTGGAATGAAGGCCGAGACCGAAGGTCGAGGTTTGTCGAGGCCAATTTGAATGTACAAATGTACAGTCACTGTACATTTGTACATTCAAATTGGCTAACATTAGTTATGTCACATGACGTTTACGATAACGAATACATTCTCGTTAGAAGTTCGTTCTTGTCCGAACGTAGCTCGCATCTACGCCGCTAAGCAGGCGCTACGTCTCGTAGTCAAAGTAACTTTGCGCTGCGCTGGCGCCGAAGATACCGTGTTTACTGCAAAGATCCTGGATTTGTATCAACTAGTTTATTTATTAGTTTCTAAATATTATGTATTAAGTAAATATAAGACCGTAACAACAGAAACTTTCAACAATATACCCGCTGGCCAAATACACAACTAAATAAAGCAAATTCACGAACAACACAGTTATAGGTTGATACTAGGAAAGCAGTTCAAGCTCCTAGCTATTTGTACTGAAAACTAACTTTTCAACTTTGCCGTTTGTGTGTAAGCGTATTCGGAGCTCTGTTTACGGCACAGTGTTTGTGCTTACTGTAAACGATCACTCCTAACTTGCTATTTTACTTGTTTACTTTCTTATTATGCTTTATTGTTTCAACAAAGCATACGAAAAGTTTCGACCTGCGTCAAAGTTGCAGGCGCCTTAGTGAAATGCCGGCTTAAGTTATTAACGCATAAACTTGCACTACTTTAATGCGAGTGTAAAATGAAATCTGTTCAAGCTATAGGGTGCAAGGCCTCTCGGTTTTGGTTTATCATATTGTACAGGGGAACAGTAGGTTATTGATACAATCCACACAAATAAAGACAAACATTATGCTACTACATAATAATATATATATTTTTTTAAATATTTTTTCACTTCTCATGCTCGTAAAGTTATTGTTTATGCTAGGTGTAAGCATAGACTCAAACTGTATATTACTCGTAAAAATGTGTGTGTATATTATAAAGTGGGCAATAATTGGTGGATTACTTATGTATGGTCCTTGACCGAGACTAATGTATCATGCATGCAGAAAGCTTAAAAAAGTGGTGGGAAAAGGCTCTTGTCTTTTCTTAACAGTATCTATTTATTTGTTTGGATATATAAATTTTCATTACAAATACTAAAAGTTAAATATGTCATGAAATGAAACATGAAATACTTACTCCGCAGAAACGCAATGAAAGTTGTTGAGCAGATATTGCCGCCAAAATCTAGGCAAATACAGATATTTTAAAACGTATGTCAATTTCATTCAAGCGGGACACATGTAAATATTTATAATATTCCTCGCAATCGAAGTGCAAACCAGAGTGTATAACTCGTTAATAAAACAAGGTATTTTATCCTTGACTTAATTCGCCTCTCATTCAGCTCAGGTGGATAAATGTCTGGGATGAAATGGCTTCTTTTATTCTTATTGTTGTATAATCTACTATTATTTACAGGTGCATGGATAAATGGATACAATTTCTGTCTGTTATCCATATTTTCCTCTAAAATAATAATTATTATAAGATATTGGATTTCAAATCAAGCGTTACTGCTAAAAAACATACTAAGTACATAGTAGGAGTGGTATTAAGGCATAACTGAATAATTACCTATTAAGCTCTAAAGCAGCCTGCATGAGGGTAGTTTACTCATCATGTCCTGTATTTAGTGATTAGGACTCATAATTTAGCGAGCGAGATACTTACCAATTTAAGTTTAAGTTTGTAGGAGATTTATAAACCCATGTTTGGTTTTGAATTCATGGCCGAGTGGCATATAACGCTTAAATCCCATGGAATTATTGCTTATTCAGCGGGCACCGAGGCTTACAAATGTCGGTTTAAAATCATGTCCCGCTAAAACTTTCCTCATGAATAATTTACGAATTTTCTTCTGAGATATGGTCTTGCGGGAGAAGATAAGAATTAAATTACGCGAAATTAAATTTTTATTATAACATCTGAGTAAAAATATAAAGGGAGTAATTTGAATAATTATTAAGGAAAAAAGAAGGTACTGTTTCACCCAGATTCTGCTGAATTTACGTGTTTCTGGATAGCGGAGTACGAACTGCATAATATGGAATGTTCCTTACTGCTTTTTTATTTATTCCTAATATTTCTCCCTAGTTCTATTAACTTCTATAGGCGCGTTCCACTTAGAGCAAAATGCTAGCAATGTTAACTTTTTTAGCCCCAATGTCGTTCCACAAGCCCTCCGATGCTAGCACAAACAACAAACGTCAAACGTTAAATGTTAACATGTTAAATGTTAACAAAATGTTAAAATGTTAAAATGTTAACATTTCTAGCTTCGGAAACTAGCATCGTCACACCCATGTTGTTTTGTGGGATCGAACTTTTTGAAAGTGTCAAAATTTAGCGGCATAGCATGTAATTTTAAATAAAAAATACATTGTTTTGCTTGGTCTTGCGGTATAAGTGTAAGATTTTCGATAATTATTTTCATTTCCTAGTTTTAAATTAATTGGGATGAGGGAATGGTGCTACAAAAGTAAACAGAACAGTAGTGCTATTATCTATCTTGGTTTCAATCTGATTTTAAATATCACTATCACTAATGCGTTGCGATAGAGTCAAAATTGCTATGAAGAAAGTGACAATCTAATTGAAACCAAGTTCTGTAATACGGCCACAGTTGTGTTGAGCAGCAACACGTTTCACTTGTAGATGTCAACCGTGCTAACATTGCTGGTTTTTCGTAAGAGAAACGCTGATTGAGCGCTAGTCATTCGTGTTAACACAAATGGTATAGCATTTATAGGTGGAACGCGGCTTCTAAATAATAAGAATATATCTCTCTCTCTCTCTCTCTTTATCTCTCTCTCTCTCTCTCTGATAAAACCTAGTTCCAAGTTTGTAGCTGTTGTATAGATAGATAGATAACTCTTTATTGCACTATAAAAGAAACCTAAATTATGGCACATCAACAATGACCCTAAAACAGTTAAATCAGCGGCCTTATCACTAAGCAGCGATCTCTTCCAGACAACTTCATATATATGATGTTATACCTTGTATGTTATGATGATAATCTATATCTATACCTTACTTATACCTACATTATATAATAAACTATAACTAAGGTGAAATCTGTACATGGGAGAAAATTGAAAAAAAAAACATGTTTATTTGAGTATATTAAAGTAAAAGAATCCAAAAATATAGTTTTTGATTTTTTCTGTCTGTGTGTAACTTCATGACGCAAAAACACTGGATGGCTTTTGATGCATTTTGCTTGGAATCCTGCGGAGGTTTTTATCTTCGTTTCATCAAAATCGGTTTATCCAAAAACCTATATGTATCATGAACGCTTCCTCCCAGCCAGCCGGCCGATATGGTTTTGCCCATGAATTGCAAAATACTATAAGTTCCCTTACGTATAAATTGAATCTTTCCTTCATACTACAGTACAGGCTTAGGACTGTCTACTTTTAAGAAAAATAGGTAGTCATTTTTTTTTGTGTATTACAATATACAGTTTTATTTATTATTTTAGCCTCATTACGTTAGTATTTACAATGCTTATTTTTAAGTTATAATTTTGTAACCTGTTTCTTATTACGTATTCGTCCTTAGTATGTTCATTTTTTTTAACTTTCTGTACATTTTTTTTTAAATAAATCGCGTGAAGAGAAGACCTATTGACACACGCGTTTCGTATTCCAGTACCTTATACGTTTCGGAGTGGATTCGGATCGTATTGTAGTCTGTGGAACTGGGATTAGTTGGAACTCGAGGAATGAAAATCAGATATGTTTGCATTATGTGCGGACTAATCTCGCGAAATACCTCATCCGTGGACCTAATCCAATATATATGCCTCACCTCTAGCTTCACGTAAGATATCGTTACCAAATGGTAATAACTGGCCAAATGCGTGTCGGACGCATAGTGTAGAGTTCCTCAGTTACCATTTCTCTAATCACTACAGTAATTTCGAATAAAAAGTGAAGAATCAGTACATCTTATAATATTAGTAATATTATAATGAGGTAAAATTTGTAAGTTTGTTTGTTTTCCGCTAAACTAATGATCTGATTCTGATAAATCATTGATAAAAACTGTTTACAATAAGAAATCACAATATATCTAATCACAGTCAGAAATGAACAAGCTGCTTATAATTTGGCTTCTTTTTCGGCGTACGTTGATAAACAATTTGGCGTCTTTGTAAACGAGCGCAACAATTGTGTTAACGAGCGCAACGGTTAATTATAAGTACATACGAGTAGGTAGGTAGAAAATAGGAAAACAGTAAAATAGGCCTAGGTGTTACAAACACTTTGCGTTATTCAGCATGTAAGCAAGTTGACGCATAAGCGAGATAAATATTATGTTGTATGGGCTTAGGAAACAGGAAAACGTTTAGAATCTACGTGCCATCACGTATGACATCATAGGTGAGGCATATATATTGGATTAGGTCTACGCATACGGGATGGCCGCGTACCTCTTTAGGAAATAACTATGAACATGCAGCCACAGAGAGACTGAAAACTCTCTGTGGGTGTATGGGTATTGGTACAGGTTGGCTTAGGAAAGCCGCGCTTTGTAAAAGGTACGGATTTACCAAGCAAAGCGATCCTGAGCCAGCCTAAAGGTGGTATTAAGAAGATATCAGTAAGAAACATAGCTAGTAAGAGCGAGAGGAAGCTCACTGGGAGAAGCTTGTCAAAAAACGGTCAAATGTGTTGACTTGCGATGAGTCACACATAGGAATGTCTCTAAACTGGACAAACTACAAAGGGGCTAACGTATACAATGAATAAAGTAGAATAAATCGTCCAATAGGAGAGCTTCACTTGTTTCGGGCATACTATATAAGCCCATACTTCCAAAAATTATCGTGAATTCGTCAAGTGACCATAACGTAGGCATTCAGTACATCGCACCACAGTTTATCAAGGCTCCGATAGCCAAACTCTGTAACCGGGCTAGGCTATAAATTCTAATATAATATTGTATATTTTATTGTTGAAGACAATAAAACATCTATAAAGTGTAAATGAACTGCGTTTCTATCGAACGTACGTCCTGTGCTCGAAGAAGTCTCATTATCTCTCAACTGGGACCCCGCACCTACGCGAGAGTCTGCATCAATAATAGTCTTTGTTATGGTAGGACTATGTTTTTGCTGAGCGGATTTCCCTTAATTCTGCCTTACCCGATCTTCGTATCTACTTTTACTGTATTATGTGGTGTAAAAGTGCAAAGACGCTGGTGCGGGATTGTCGGACGGGCTGCGGTCAATTAACCTAATATTTTGTACAAAGAAATATTTAGATAAACACTTAGCTACCCGAGCGAAGCCGGGGCGGGCAGCTAGTGATATAATTAAGCTTGTTAATGTGTGTAGTGCAAGAATACTAAAAATTTCTATGGACAATAACGAAGTATACTCGTGGAATAAATCGAGTAATCTATTCTATACTTTTAGTAAAGCAATAAGAACGAAAAAGTCTGTACAAAGAAGATAATAAAAAAAAGGTTACGAGTACTTAAAATAAGCTACTGAACAAGAATAGTACATTTTTAAATTCGTGTCTGTCTGTTTGTTAATTTGTTAGTTTGTCTATTCGCACATCACGTAAAAGCTACTTGACCGATGGCGACGCGGTTTTCACTTATGGATAGCTTAAGTTTCGACTTGAAAATTGGGATATGTATCCGATGTGTAGAAGCCGAGCAATTGATAAAAACTTTTGACGGCTGAAGGAATTTTGATCAAATATTTTGATTTTGGTATTTTAGGTCTTGGAATCGTACATATGAGTACTTTTAACCCAGAGAAATAAGAAATGAACCCAGCGTACAGCCAGCGTGCGAAGCCGCGGGTACAGCTAGTATAATATAAACGTCTTACAGCTTGTCAAAATTAGACCAATAGGGGCGATGTTATGGTGGAACATCCATATACCCACATACATAATACACATACATATACATATACATACATACATAAATAAAAACATACATTAATTGGTGTAATTTATATGGAATCACCCGGAATTAAAAAATAATCATACAAATGGAACAAAAATCCCGAAAACATGAGATAATAACCCTCCTTCATTTTTAAAAGCTTTTATTTAACTTGCAATGTATGTTAGTTTGTTTAGGTTGGAATCTTGCGAGCTGAATTAGAACAACTTCCTCTTATCCTACGGATTTGAATTTTTACATGATGTTTCAGTTCCGATGACAATGCATTATTATGGTAAGCGTGACCTGAATCGTCATCCAGGTTTACCTCCAGATAAATTAACTCTTCAACGGTCAACAGCACAGACACGAAATTTTGTGTATGAATTTTATTATGATAGCTGGTTTTAAGTTTTACCATGACATGGTTGCTGCACTCAGGGTTGGGTCCTGACAAGGGAACTCCTCAACGATTAACAGCACATACACAAAATGTTGTGAACGCATTTAAGTGTGATAGCCCGGTCTAAATGGTTTCACCATGGCTACTGAAAAAAAGCTTTAAATTTTTTTTTTAATTTCTTATGAAAACACAAGACATCTAATCAAATATTCGTAGTTATCTGTACTTCAGTAATATAATACTTAAAAAAGAAGTCAATACAATTAAGTGGAACAAAACAAGACCTCTCATTTTCAATAAACACCCAATA
Organism: Alsophila aescularia; assembly: GCA_946251855.1. Taxonomy (NCBI): domain Eukaryota; kingdom Metazoa; phylum Arthropoda; class Insecta; order Lepidoptera; family Geometridae; genus Alsophila; species Alsophila aescularia. The sequence goes on from OX276378.1 coordinate 16,717,914, forward strand.
AAGGAATCATTGAGAAGACGGCTTAAGAAAGCGGCCAGCTAAGCGGAACACAATGCATAACAACGGAATTTTCCTATTGTTGACTTTAAATTAATTGCTTTTACACAATTTATAAACAAGACTTTGGATATCCGCCTTTGAGAGAGCAATCGGCACAAAGAACGACAGAAGTTTCCTCGAGTCGGGTCTTAAATAAGCAGAGATAAATTCTTGTTTAGCGCACTAATAAAGAGATCAAGCAAGAGTTGAAGTTTAAGAAAAACTCGACTGCAACTTGCTTATTCAGGAGCAGTTTCTCTAACGAAGAATAGAATGAATCTATATGTACATAAACTTATACATGTGAACAAAAAGTTACTATTCCTATAAAAACAGGGTGTATTTTTACTGACACATTTCTGCGCTGATTTAAAAGTGTTTTTTTTTTAATTAAAAGTAAACACTTTTATATTTCATCAAAACTGGCTAAGTAGTTTAGCTTACTAGTATTTTTATAAGTTTTTAAAGAATACGTCCCTGTTTTATGAAGATTGACCTGTAAATGGTTTGAAACCTGATGAAAAGAGTTTTTTTTTTGTTTTGTTTGCGCCTAGTTCCTCATGTGGTTTGATATACAGGCTATTATTTATTCTGTGATACAGGTAAAAAAAAAACAAAACAACTGCATAGAGTTGACCAATACTATATTATGACAATATATTGTTATTATACGCCATATCTTCTCGTCGCAGATACCGCAGAGCCTCAAGACGAAAGTTTATAATCAGTGCGTGTTGCGAGTGATGACATACGGTACTGAGACGTGGTCACAAGTGTTTCACTACGTGATAGAATCCGAAATGAGAAAATTCGTAGAAGAACGAAGGTTACCGACATAGATCTCAGAGTTTGCAAGTTGAAGTGGCAATGGGCAGGCCAAATAGTTTGCAGAACTGACAACCGCTGGCGACCACGAACTAGCAAGCGAAGTGTGGGGAAACCCCCCACACAATGGACCGACGACATTGTAGCCATCGCAGGAATTCGTAGGATGGAGGTGGCACAAGATTGCTCGTCATGGCGCTCTTTGGGGGAGGCCTATGTTCAGCAGTGGACTTCTAAACGCTGACATGATGATGATGATGATGATGATGATGATTGTTATTATTATCACACTAATATTATAAAGGCGAAAGTTTGTATGTGTGTATGTACTCGTATGTGTGCATGTGTGTATGTTCGTTACTCCTTCACGCTCAAACGGCTGTACAGATTTGAATGAAATTTGGTACCAGGATAGCTTACTCGTATATCCTGTATTAACACATAGGCTGCTTTTGATCCCGACCAAAATTTTTTTTGGTTCCATCAAAAGCTTTTGAAGCTTTTGAAGGAGTTGTCCAAATGCCATGTCAAAGGTGTCAACGTGGCAAAGTTTGTTTGTATGGAGAAATCAAAATTATACATACATAAATAGAGATACTTTTCATTAGATAGATAGGTAATAGTGTATTGCACCTAAAGATGTTAATACACATTAAACATTTCTTTGAAATAAATACAATGGTCGATCTATTGCTAAGAGAAATCTCTTCCAGACAATCTTTGGATGGACAGTATTGGAAGAACGAGGAGTAGGCGGCGGTTCATTAAAAAAACATTATTTTAAGTACATAGATACTTTTATAAACTTCAATAAATCAATAACTATTTATACCATAAACTAATACTTGTTATTACAATAAAATAATACATATTTATTTTAATAATAAAAAGCAATCAGCATCATTCAACGCGGGTGAAACCGCGCATGTACAACGAGTACCTAATACAATAAACAGAGCTGTTTAGGATTTTTCATTTGTCATAAAAATCTATGAGCCGATCGTAACACCTGTATCGTAGATGCTATACGTAGTTAAAAAACCATGTTCTCAAGATCTAGTAGACATAACTAGAATACTTTCGACTTAAAATATTTATTCTAAAACACCCAAAACAACACAAGCAACGATGAGCCTACCGAACAACTAAATGTGTTCTCAGCAGTCGCCGGCGATGTGCAAATTAATTTAAAATACGTGAGCGTTGAGTGAGACAGACTTGTTTCTAGTACCTGCAATAAATTGCAATTAGCAAAGCTGTTGTCTCTTGTTATCGAGTTAGCAGCTTCGAGGCTCTTCTCTCCGGTACACTCCACACCCGCTCGCGATAAATTAACAGCACAAAATGGCATTGTTTGTAAACAGTGTTATGTTTACAAACAATGCTTCGATTACTATAGTAAAAAAACGCTAACGAGAGCATGGAAAATGTGTAAAAATGCACCATTGTCGCGTCGAATCGATGATTTAATAAAATAGCTTAAAATAAATAAAACACTTAATAATAAGAAATTAATAAATATTTACTATTTAATTACGGAGGCCGCAGCCGGAGGATGCAAGGAAACCCAAAAGTGCTATAACTAGGTTTATTAATATATTTAAACTACATTTTACATTCTAACCTAAAGTAATGTGTACTACCGGTACAATGCTAGGTACCGAAGTGCCGGAATTAGGAGATGCGCCGCGGAGAAGCGCATGCTGCATGAGCGCCTCGTGGCCTTCATTGAGGTCAATTGAGCAGTGGAAGAGTAACGCAGGGTAGCACTTTACGTGGAGCTGTCCTACATAACAATTTAAAATATAACTATTTATTTATTTATTTATTTGCTACATATTTATTGTGAAGATGTCATTATGTGTACAGAGATAGCAATGCTTACAATTTTATTTCTGTCTTCATGATACGCCTTAGTTTTAATAATTTTATTCATATATTAGTGACTCGTCCCGGTTTCGCACGGGTAGCGCTCACACCGCGGCATTTTTCTTACGTATAACATTTTTAAGAACAATGTAACTTTAGAAAACAAAATCACTAAGCGTAATTCAAAATCTATGGCAGCAACAATCGTGGTCCTTTTTGGCCATAGACAACTGCATTATTACCAAGGAGGTTGAATAACGCTTACTATTGTATGAATCACGTACTTGACAGATTTGTTATTATTTCGACGTAGTACAGGCCGCAAGGCCTAAGATGAGCTTTGCATTTGTGTGAGTATAAAGTACTTACGTCACGCGAGGGACGCACCGCGCCTTAGGCCGGTTGCCAAAAAACAGTGTAAACCGGTTTAAACCAAGCAAAGTATGCACCGCGCCTCAGTCCGGTTATCACACCCACACTATCTATGTACACTGATACACTCACACAAATGCAAAGCACAGCTTACGCCTCGCGAGCTGTATTGTATTATCTTTGTCATTTCGTTTCAACGGCAACATGTCATTCCGTTTCATACAGCGAGGAATCGACATTTTTGCAAATTTTTGAGGATGAAAATAATAACCCATAATATGTTACTTGCTGATACTGTACCTTTCTTTAAGTGGAAGATTTATTTAAATCTGTTCAATGTTTTTTGAGTTTATCCATTACAAACAAACACATATACAAACAAACAAAAAATCAAATCTTTTTTCTCTATAATATTAGTGTAGATGTAGATTTTGTAGTTGTTCTTAAAGAAGCTCGAAAATTTCTGTGTCTCTATTCTTAACTTCAATATAAATTGGCTATTATTCGACCTGAGAGCAATAACATAAATATTGTACAGTGATAAACGAAGACATGATAAGCGTGTATCGATAAACAACGTTTAACGCCCATAACAGCCCTTTCCCGCTGACCACTAGAATCTATCGGGAGGCATTAGCATGACTTCTTCCCTATAAATCAAACCGAAAGTGGTAAGCGATATTAAAGTATTCAGCGCTCCTGCAATCAGAGTGGCCTCTCTCAAGAACGGAACAGTCACAGATAAAATAAACGCCGAATCTTTCGTCGTAAATCTGTCAGCAAAACAATTCGTACCCTTTCACGAGCAATAAAATGCTGCCAAGAAGAGAGAACGAAAAAAGTATCATAAATATAAGATTCATTTATATTCGTTTCGCCAACCCCTTGGGGTTAAACTGAGACCACGAGCTGTGAAAATATTTTTTTTGTACGGTAAATAAAAGCTTTCACGAAATGATTTGGTATAAAATTAATTAATTTAAAATCCTCGATCTAAATCCGAGGCGAGGCAAAGCAAGTTTAAATTAAAATTCAACAAAAACCTCAATCCCTTTTTGACCGTTGATCAATTGAATGTTTCCGGCTCTTTAATCTATTGATTTATCTGAACCTTTGATCGGTTTCAAAAGCCCTTGCGAACTTCAAAACGTCAGTCTAGGTGGATACTTCTACAACACCGTTACAAATCAAAGAACTACATTCTCTGTGAGCCTTTTAAGGACGTTCAATACCATCGCTATTATTTACTTCAAAAAACAAACATTAAACAAGTTTACAAAAAACTAAAATAGCTCCGTGAAACTAGAATACTAAATATTGCGGTCCGGTAACCATAGATAATAAGTACCTACACAATTTTAATAGTAGCAGTCACGTAGATACTGCGTACATAATTAGCTCGCTACCAGGCTTACCGCCTGAGCCTATGTAACAGATGAGAGAACAAATCCGCCGTTAATTACCCATTCGTGTGTAATCTTTTAATTAACTAAGTGTAAACTTATTCGCGTCGCTGACACCAACTCCTTTATGTTCCACAGTGTTCGAATTATAGATGTTGTCTTACGCCACACACAGTCGCAAATTGGTTCTTTGTTTGTGTTAATTTGAGGCTTAATTTGTTTACAAGCCCCGTATCATAGCTCTGGATTAGGCTTGTCTGGTAACACTGCCTGGTTTTAAATTATAACACATAGACTTTATTTAAATGTTTTAATAAAACTAATATTAAAACTTACATTAGTTTTATTAAAACATTACAGCGGCTTACAGCTGCCATATTGTATTTCAGACGGAACAAAAAATTCCCAAAACCTATCGAGTGAGGTATCAAAATTCTTTAAAAGACCATTCTAAAAATATATAATTCTCTAACTTAAACAGTACGCTTTAAGAAAGAATAAAAATTTACAGGTTTTACCCGAATAAGAATGTGTTGAATTGTGGTTACTGGCTAATACTCCAAACCAAACGCAGGTATGTCTAGACGTGTCTGTGGTACATCGTCTTACTCCTGACTTTCGAGGAGATTTATCAGTTGACACCTTGGTTGACACGTAACGTCACGGTCTGTGACGTCACGTAAAGTTCAACGTCTATGGTTATAAAGAAGGAACATGTAAATGTGAGTAAGATCAGGTGGCTTATTCTAGAGTTAAGTGAAGTTCGAAGAGAAGGGGTGGCCACAAAGACCCCGGAATCTAAGATCTGGATCTGGTTGTACATGTTTATGCTCCGACCTCGGCACACCCGCATGATGATGTAGAAGAATATGTTTGATGACATATCTTCAGCCCTACATAACACCACAAAGGCCCACTGCAACGTTATCATGAGTGGGTGAATTTAACGCCAAAGTGTGATATAGTTATGGCTCAATTGTAATTATTTTATTCGTTTTAGTAGTTGTTTACAAAATAACATTTTTAATATGACGACGTTTTTTTTTTTGGAATGGTTATTTTATTTCTTGATTTTGAGTGGCCTAAGCATCAGAGAGAATATATGCCAAAGAAAATAGTTAAACTCACTTTAAACTCAAGGCGTTGGTAAATTAAAACCAAAGATGAATAAACCTACTTATAAAACAACTGAATTAGTTTTGACGAAAATTTTCATTCATTTCACTAGAATGAATGAGGAAACAAACACAAAGCAAATGGATTTATAAGTTTTAAATATATAAATCCATTTTTAGAGCAATCTTTTACGAGACACCACCAGTACCACTTAAGACCTGAAAACTCATCCAGACCAATCAAATAAGCCTAAACATGAAAGGGAATCATCATTTAATATTATTTTTTTTTTATTACAGACTAGGCAATCGTTTGACCACGATCTCACCTGATGGAAAGCGATGATGTGGTCGAAGGTGTAGCACGCTTGCCTAGTAGATACCTATTCACTCTTGACTTGAACACACGGGGTTATAATTTACCGGAAACACTGACGAGGGCAGGGTTGGGTAATGGGTTCTTATGACTCCGTCTCCATCATCAGAGCCCTGATACCTCATTTGACCAGAGAACTTATCAAGACATACCCAATGAACCCAAACTCAAAGAGTTCCATCACTTTGTTGTTAAGTTCCTGTGACTAGCTTGCGGCTCCATCATCAGACCCTAAATACCACATTAAACCAGAGAACTCATCAAGACAATCCAAATGCGCCCAAACTCGAAGGGTTCCATCATTTTATTTTGTTGTTGTGTTCCTGTGACTACCATTCGGCTTCATCATCAGACCCTGGATACCATATTACAAAAGATAACTCATCAAGAACAACCAATTGAGCCCAAACTTGAAGGGGTTAAATACTTTTTTGTTGAGTTTCTGTGACTACCTTCTGGCTTTATCATCAGATCTTGGATACCACATAAAACTAGAGAGCTCATTAAGACAAAATAAATAAGCCCAAACTCGAAGGGGTTCCATCATCCGATTGTTGAGTTCCTTTGAGTATCTTCCGGCTCCATAATCAGCTCAGCTCAATAGTATTTACCATAATTGTCATCAGAACTACACCCATGATCAAAACTTCAGGATCTTTGGACGTCGTTAAATGGTTCAAAATTGACTCAAAATTGTCCCAAGTATAAATAACACAGTATTTTTTTTTTATTTTTTTTAATCTTGTTAACGCTACTTAACCAATTTTGATGCTTCTTTTTCAACTAAAAACAATCATCTAATACGGTTCAGAAATCCCAAGATATTATAGTACTTAAACTATAAAACTATTAGATTTTCTAATAAAACTACTGAACTAATTTGGATTAAGTTTATATGGGACTATACTGAAAGTCTAACCTTTTGAATAAAAAAAACAACCATCTAAATCGGTTTAGAAATTTCAGAGATTTGGTACAATATAAACAAAAATCAAAGCAATATAAACAAAAAATCGAATGGATTTACTAAAAAGTACTTATTCTCGAAAAACTACTGAACCAATTTTGAAAAAAAAAATATTGGACCACCAGAGTGACCAGAGTGACATTTAAAAAAAACTCAGTCTGCAATTGACGAAGAAACCGTACGAAATAAAAAAAACTTACAATAGAACATAATATGTAACCGTCTCCTTTTCTGAAGTCGCTTAATAAAATTCAACATAATATATGCTATAACGTAAGTATAATTATAATTTATTATAATTTAAGCGTGTCTGACAGGAATTTTCAACTGTACTATCTGACAATATTATTCCAAATAAAATATATAAAGCTGAGCTATACTTTAACGAATTTGAGGTGCAATTTTATACACCTTTGCTACCTGTTACCTTTCAAAGCCACCGTGATCCAAACTTCATATTCGGACATAGTTTTAACCTGTATTAGGGACATACACAGATACACTTACAGGTTTATAAAACAACGAAGGTCTGATCGTCACGGGCTCTTGCTCTATAATTAATTACTACAATGGTGCTATAAAAGTAAGATCATACAAATATAACTTACAAAAGTAATTTCACAAAGAGTCTTCGATCAGGATCTTCGTTGGAGCAGCAGCTGGAACTAGATTATAGGCCTGGAGCTGCTAATAAATTCAGGAGTTTCTATCTGAATTAACAGACTGGACACCAATTTGATCTTGGAGGTAGATTCCATCTCGAAAATATACTGACTATTCTGTGGAAATATAAACTGATGCTCGATGCACTTAGATTTATTGCATACCAGTACGGTTATAGATTCTCCAAGTCCTTTGGCTCCGACCAGCTTACGACACAGGAACGTTCAGTGTGGCTTTAAGCAGCGCTCGTTCACGACACAGGAACGTTCAGAATGGCTTTAAGCAGCGCTCGTTCACGACACAGGAACGTTCAGTATGGCCTTAAGCAGCGCTCGGTCACGGCACAGAAACGTTCAGTGTGGCCTTAAGCAGCGCTCGTTCACGACACAGGAACGTTCAATGTGGCCCCTTTGCCCCTTTTTAGTGTTGTACGCTGTTTTTTTTTACCCGACTACAGCAAATCTAGGGAAGAGTAATTAGTTTAACAGTCTATTTATGTATGTATCTATCTATCTATGTGATTATGTGGATGTTCCACCATAGCGTCGCCCCTATTAGTTCAATTTGACAAGCGAAATTTCAATCGATTCGTCTTTAGGTATAGTGTCATAGGCTATTTTTTTACCCGACTACGGCAAGGCAAAGCAAGGGTTATATGTTCAAACTAAAAACTTCATCCAATCTTGACAAGTGAGGTATCAATCAATTCATCTTCATTCATCACAAGAGTGTCATAGGCAATTTTTTTACTTGTATCTTGTTATAATAATTTATAATAGCTTACAAAATGTTTTAAGATATATGAAGATATGAAGTTTCAAAATGGCCTTAAACTTATCAATTATGAACTTGTTCCAATTAAAAAGTATTTTAGCATAAACTTTGATTGCAATAAAGTGCAAGCCTCTGGGTATATCCATTTGCACCAATATCCGACTAATCGGTCATCTTGCATAGACGGCCGCTGCGGCTGCCCGATTGTCTACACACAGCATAATGCTGAATGTACAAAGAGAGTCCGCATGTCCATAGGTACCTACGTCGCTGCGTCAGGTGCGCACAACAGGACCTGAATGCCTTGATAGGCTTAGCTCATTGTCTTCGCATAATTAACATCGGTCGCTTGCCAGATATTAAATGCTGCCATAGACTATAGGACGGCGACTCGACCCCTATGATGGTGATGATTAAGTAAGTTATATAACAAAGCCGCTGCAGTTAGTTTTGACGCGTGTTTATTTTGTGCTATTACATTTTGAAGCTAGAGCGTAAACTAACTGTCTCTTTAACTCTGCTAAGGCTGCTAGTCACGCTTTGTGTTTACGTTTTTATACGACTGCCCAAAAAAAGGAGCGTATTGTTTTTAGCAATCATGTATGTATATATGTATGCATGTATGTATGTTTGTATGTGAGTTTCTTTATTCCACCATAACTTTTAAATGCCTGAACAGATTTAGACGTGTGGGGTTATCGTTAGAATCCTTACATCCCCCCGAGTAACATAGGCTATATATTTGTTTGAAAACATTCTGTATGGCGGCTGTAAGGCACCATTTTGGCACCGGTTGGTCTCGTGGCTAGAGATCCTAGGTACGAAATCGAACGGTCGCGGGTTCGAACCCTGCAAGATGCAATCATTTGTGTGATGAGCAGAAATGTTTGTTTCCGAGTCATGGATGTTAATATTCTTATCTATGTATGATTATCCGTTATCTAGTACCCATAGCACAGGGTATCCTAGTTTGGGGCTAGGTAATTGGTGTGGAAATGTCCCGAATATATTATTATTATTATTATTATTTTAAAACTCGAAAAAAAAAAAACGGTATTTACAATATGGGTATCAAATTGAAGGCCTTGATAAGCAAATTCCAACAGTATATAACTTATTGGCAAAAACTCTTTTTATGAAAGGCAGGCGTGTTTTTTTCAGCTTTTAAGCTAGTTATTTCTTTTCATAACTTACCCCGATGACATGGGAGGGAACATTATAGAAGATCAAAACCAGCCTCAGACTTATAGATTTGGATACTATAAGCACAGTACACATAGTGTCCTTCAATTTGTGTACTATACTATGAGAACCACACTGACTAATTATTCCGTCAACTTCTTCCGTGTTAAGCTACCGATTCGATTCGTCTTATTCAATCAGCCTTCAAATGAGCAGAAGCCAAAATATCTGATTTGACTACTTATAAATTTTTGTAACAAATTATTCGGAAATTGGAACGTTAAAACATAATGGAGTAAAAAAAAACACGAAGAAAATCGCATTCCATTCCTCAATGAAAGGAGATTTTATTTTAATAAAAAACTGAAGATTTCTCGTTTCCATAACTATGTTATTTAATTGGCCAAGTGCGAGTCCTCTTGATTTCAAGGCTCCGTACTTAAAAGCCCTTATTTCAATAAGCGTAAGACTCATTTTTTAAACTGCATAATGAATTTCCTTAGTAACAGAAAATTTTGCCTTAAATACTTTAATAAAAAAGGTCTTACAAAGTCTTTAATACTTTGTTGTGTATGTGAAGTATGATATGTAGTGAAAAAAGTTTCTCATTAAGTCGAACTGTTTTTGAAATAGTGCTGTACTTAGTAAAAATTATCGAGAAATGCTTGCATTACGTCATTGTTTATGTAATTTAAATAACACGATTAAATATGTGTATCCTAGTCAAAAAACTCTCTATAAATCTAGAGATCAGTGCCCATCAAGCATAAGAAAAGGAATAAATATTTCGGTCCTGATTTCCATTTCCAACGAATTATTTGTACTCATTTATAATTTTCAATATCATTTTCATTTTTAGTAAATTTCAAGTCTCTGTCCTATTTAGATTAGGAACTAAAAGCCCATAACACGCACAGATGGACATAGCGTTGTCACAGCAATAGGGTTCCGTTAGGGTTTCTTTTGTGTCCGGAACCCTAAATAAATCGGCATAATGCGTTATAAACGCGTTTGAGCTCTATTAACAGAGAGTAAAGAAAATCATGACAAAAACGATAAATAAGTTTTTTTGTTTTTTTTTCGGTCCAGATAACAAGTTTAGTAGAGAACCAGCACGACATTTGTTTTGCTTTCTGGTTCAATTACAAGTAAAGCTCTGTCAAAGGTTTAATAATAACTGTGTCTATACGCCGATAAACACAGTATTACAATATCAAATCTTCTATTTCTGTCGTATTTGTTTCAAAGTATTGTTACAAGCTAGGGTTCGGCTCAAAATTATTTTATGCCAATTAAACCAAAATTTTACACTATTATTCACAAAAACCACTGAAAGAAATTGAATCAACCAAATCACTTTTGAACTCTATTGTACTTACTAATCACTTATGGCTAAAGTCAACTATAGTTAATAGTTTTTATTAAATTGTTTGGCTCCTACTCATCTGATTGAGATACAAAGCACACCAGTTTTTAAGTCAAAATCTAAGCTATACAACAGTGAAAATTGCATCGTAATCGGTCCAGTAGTTTTAAGATAGACATTAAAAGTGTGTTACTAAGTTTTGTATTATACTTTCACCTATAGAAATCCTTTCGACATTATTTGGCAGAACTCGAAATTGTAATATATTTGAATAATTATATTACAAGTATACACTGAATGCAACAATAAACAAAAACAAAAACATGGTGAAACTTCGAGGGTGTTAAAAGCTGTTTTGAACTTGCAACCCCAAGCGCCTGCTTGCGTCCGAGAAAAAAAGCTAATACTTTAAACAGGAAGCCAACACTTTAGAGAAGTTAAGTGGAAAGTTGGCGGTCTCAGTTTTATTTATGAACGGTTTACTACGAGTAACGGTCACTTAAACATTTACATGAGACTCCCTAAACGATTGCAACACAAACAACTGAGAATGAGAGATAAAAATTGAATTTTAAATTAGTTTATGTTATCTGAAAAGTTGTGCGAATGGCCGTTAAAAGTGGGGCGAACACGTTTTATCAGGAAACGCAGAGGCGATGATAATGATAGCCCATAAAGAAGTGGTGCGGTGCCGATAGATTCCGCAAGTTACCAACTTTTCGGGCACCTACCGCCATTAGCGGGCGCTGATGCCCTAAACTGGCCCTCGCTTCACATTACCAGCGTCGTTATTATTATACACGAGCATTTTTGCTAACATTTTTCGACGATAAAATACCGTCCTTCGTATTTTTTGACAACTCATAAAAATTGTCAAAAATACCTTCTGTGTAAGTTACAAGACGAAGACTGTCAGATGAATGGTGGGACTGACAATAATATCTACTATGCTGTTGCTGTTGTTGTACATATTGTTACGCTGATCGATTCTTTCATCGATCGGTTTTTTTTTTCTTTTTTTTTCTATAAAAAGCACCAAAGATAACTTTAAGCTAGCAACTCAAAAATATTTTGTCAAAAATCTTTATCCTGATCATCCTCTTAAATCATCCACCTAGGATAGTATGTGTGTTATTTTCATTAACTCATTTAATTCATATAATGGTAGGTATGTATATTATATTTAGTATAGTATTTAAGTATTTATGTGTGTACTGGTTTATGTATAATTATTTAAATTTTTATTTAATATTACTTATTATTATTTTGTTTTTTATTTACTTTGTTTCTTTTGTATTTTTTGTTTAGTACCTACTTTGAGCCGCACGCCCTACTATTATTTCTCTTACGACCTGGTGGACTGGTAGATAATGCTGTTTAGCATTAAGTCGTTCCTTGTACACTATTTTTGTGTGCAAAACAATTAAATAAATAAATAAATAAATTCTTAGAAAAACTGTAGGTACAAAAATTTTCGAGGAGCCGCGGTCGGAAGACGCAATACTTACATCTACAGGAATCTTCTGGAACATACCAGTGGCACGTAAGTACCTAAAGAAGTTTCTAGAGCGCGCAGTAGGTAGGTACATACGGGCGCAGCGCGACGCGCCAACTTCAAAGGCGTCGCCGGCCTTAGGTACCTACGGGCGCTGCGCGAAGCGGCAACATCAAAAGCAGCGCACGCCTTGAAGGTTAAAGTATCTACCGACTACTGCTAGTACATACGAGTACTTACGAGCACTTTCTAGAAATAATATGATCCGTGCGTCGCTGTATCGCACATGGGCTGCCTGGAACAGTCTTCATTTGACATTCGGAACGAAACGATCAAAGTGATTCGAAGCGAATATTCAGTGATAATTTATTAGTGTACTGTAATGATTTAATAGTTTCATAAATGGTACTTATTTTGAGAAATAATTTTAGGAGCAAAACAGTAATCCTTACAAACATCTTATCACCATCATTGGCTTCATCATATTAATGGAAACAACGTCAACATTTGAGGAGTTTTAGAGACCTTTTTAAAATCAGTAACTTACCATTGAATTTAGCCGCTTGTAAAACGCCTTCGCTCTACATATCGTAGAAAATTTCGCGAAAGCTTCCAACAGATCCCCGACCAAGCACATATCCAACAATGATAGTTAGGAAATGTTGCCATTCTCTTCTTATCCATTGAAATTCTCGTTTCCCGACGCAAAGAAGAACATCTGCCCGCTTTGATTCCGCGAACGTATTAGCATCGGATTTGAATAGAACAAACAAAGGGATTGCTCAAGACAGTGTGCTTTCGTAGGCGATTGTAAATTCAGCGTATCGTAAAAATGCGAGTTCACTATCGACATTTGGCCCCACGGACTAAACTAAACCCCAATCTTTAGTGTGTTGTGACATGGACTGTTTAGATTATATGTGCTCAGAGGAGCTGCCAACTGAACTGGGTGTTTGACACAATAATTATTTTTTCTATTTTTTATAAGCTTTTTTTTCTTGACTTGTATGTATGTATCTATGTATTATAATAATAAATGTATTATTGACTTTTCTTAAATTAACATAAATTTGACTTATTTTTAATAATAATGCACGAGGTATGACAAGTACCTATGTTATTTTGTTGGATCGTTAGTGCCTCAAGTAGTATATATAACTGTATCACAGGCACCACCTCCCTCCGAAAGGATTAAAAGACTTTTGTACATAAGCATTTACAAGGAACTTGGTTATTTCGAACGACTAAAGCGAAAAATTAAACGAAAACGAAAAGCGCAACAAAGTATTGTAAGCGATCGTGAACGGGTGAGTGCGGCGGTGATTTTGTGTGTGTGTGTGTGTGTGTGTGTGTGTGTGTGTGTGTGTGTGTGTGTGTGTTTGTTTGTTTGTTTGTTTGTTTGTGTCTTTTATCACTGTACTTACATAATAATAAAAATGCATGCATCGATGTATCAATGTATCTACGTATTTTGTCTGTCCTGGAATCTTGAAATTCAAATTACGAGCACTTCCTGATTAGCTATCCGGCTGAAACTTTAAGGGTAGCTCACAAACCGATGACAAAGCAAAAAAAATAAGATTTATAAAACAGAAAGAAAAAGAACCCATTGAAACGTAAAAAGTGAAAATGCAACAAAAAACTTATAATCGTAAAACAAAAAAGGCCAAAAAATATATAAAAAAAAAAAAGAAAATGCAATAAGAAAAAGGTATATAAAAACAAAAAATAAACAAAAAGTGACATTCATTAAAAAAAAACTCTTAAAAGCTTTTTCCTTTATTTTTGTAAATTATACTCATTATAGACAAACCAGCTGTGCCCCGCAGCTTTGCTCGCGTATTCAATGATAAAAGGTATCCTATATGATACTCTAATATGATTTGATGTGTTAGCGAGTACATCCTACATACTAAAATGTTCCTGATTTTTCGCATTCGCTTACCTTTTCCGGTATGAATGTATTTTATGTCTATCACTGTATTGTAAAATGTTCTACATTTCATCTATATCTGTTAAGCCGTTTTGGACTTCCGCGTTTTTTTTTCGGAATAAAAGTATTCTATTTTTAAACTGAGTATAACATTTTATTTTAATCGGATGAGCCGTTTTGCTATGAAAGCGAGTAAAACCAAATAAGCCAAAATAAGCCCGAATTCCCGTGTGAACTTTCGATTTTCCGGGATAAATGTATCCTAGGTTGATCTCTGTATTGTACAGTATACAGTACCTACCTACCCATTTTTAAAACTTCCTTGTAGTTTTGGAGTGAAAGCAAGTAAACGGAATTTTCCGGTATAAAAAGTACCCTATGTTGGTTTCTGTTGTACACAGTATCTACAAACAATTTTTTACCAAAATAGGTCCAGCCGTTTTGACGTGAAAACACCCCAAACAAACAGACAACGTTTCACTTTTATACATTAGTGAAAAGTGGGATGGGATAGTAGGAATTACTATAAAATATTTAACCGGCGACTTACTTTTGGTATTCGTGGCGTGAAAATAATATGAATTAATTTTTTAGTTGCTAACACATCAATTAATTCTATCTTTTTAGGCTAACATTTTACTAAACGCAAGTCTATTAACGTTAACTTTGACATCATTGAGCCTAATAAGCACACCCAGTCTTCAATTTCACACACTAACAGACAAACGATCTCATCTCGTCAATCAGCATGGATCTTTTTCTCAGTAATGTTATTTATTTCAGCTGTAGGTAATAATAATCAATATACTGTCTGCATTGGTAATACAAATCTTATAAAAATAAAAAGCTACATCTCCACAAATCCCAGTATCAGCGGCTGGCCGTGGAAGGCAAATCTCCCTGCCCATTTGATAAATCCTCACAATCGTTCCGGCTCTGCGAATTGCAATGTTGCAGCTATATTCTTGATACCTACATATGTTATGTGCATTTGTAATGATCCCATCTGGCAAATAAATACGTGATATAGTACAACTATAAAGATAAAGTTAAAAGCAGTAAAAACATTGTGTGGTATAGGGTCATTGTGGGAACCGTGGAGCATGTGGGTACTGTGAATCTTACCGATATCTGGCTGAAGGATAAGAAGATATGTCTGTCTCTTTCACATAAGCGTTACGCTCGAATGCGAACAGTGCCCTATTTCATAAAGCGACAAATCATTATAAAACGACAAATGTCAGTCAAATACGCCAAACCTGCGTTTCATATAACAAACAATCACGACAGGACTGATGATTGTCAGTCATATTGCATTTTACAATGCCAGTCATATTAGTGTGATGGATAAAGCTTCGGCTGTCACAATTCTACAAATCGTGGTAATTTATAAGCAACCGCCGTTTCATAAAACGTTTTTCTATTGACATTTGTTAGACAATTGTCCGTTGACTGCCGGTCACTACTAATGTTTTATGAAACACATTTCGTAATATTTTGACAATTCATTGAATGAATTGTCGGGTTTCTTTTAAACGCATTTCGGTAGTTTGACTGACATTTGTCGATTGACACTTGTCAGTCTACTATAGTCTTATGAAATAGGGCTCAGGTATGAACTAATCACCGGACCGTTCACGCGCCATTAGTTTGTGAGAAGTGATTATTTGTGTTTTCGATGGTCAAAAATTTATTATCCAGGTAACTTTTGTAGATTTATAATTTCTAAAGTATTCAATATTTGCTGAAAGTTATTGTTTCATCCTAATAATCAAGTATCGTACTTTATTAGACGTTAACCTCAATCACCTATCGACAGTAGAAAAACATAACTAATGTACTAAAGTAAATGCATCCTCACGGTACAAAGTGGATCTATTACTTGGGGTATACAGTTGACTGTGATTCACTGTGGACCGTACTTAGTTTACCCTGATAAATATTATTTTAAAATACAATACTAATATTGTTTATTTATTGCAGGATGCCAAGAAATAAGAAAACAACGGCCAGAACAATTGGTTTGACGCCAGCGGCAGATATGAAAACGGACATTGAAGAAATAAAAGCTGAAAAAAAATACACTTTCGGTCGCCATAGAAAAAAAATAATACCATTTACGATGCTTCGTCGTTATTATTTGAAATCGAAGGCAGGGACAGATTTCAATGATCAACTCACGCCACATTATGAAGTTAATAAAGTATTCACAGATGAACAAGAAGAAGCACTAAAATAATATTTATGCGCTGCGGAAAATTAGGATATGAAATGGCCCAAATGAATGATGTTATAATGCCACAGTCATGGAGAACAGCTGCTCTTGCAGACATCGATTGGCTTAAGGCTTTCAGAAAACGGCATCCAGATCTCTCATTACGAAAACCTGAGACCTGCAGCTTAGGTAAAGCGACATCTTTCAATCCCAACCCAGTTCAAAGCTTTTTTGATCATTTAGCATTCACTTAGAGCCGTCAGTCATCCCACCTTTCCTGACGGCACTAGAGTGTATAACCTCGATGAGACTGCCACTACCACAGTCCAAAAGCCACAAAAAGTGGGGAGAAAAGCACATTGGTTACAACATGTTGCATTATTAGTGCAGCTGGTCAGGCCCTGCCCCCAGTCATAATCTTTTCGAGAAAGAATTAAGCCTCATATGACTTACTAGCTGATGAATAGAATAGAATAATTTTATTGGCCTTATAACAGATAGTGGTGTCGATTCTGTTGATCCCAACTGGACTAAACTACGCTAAATTTAAGTTTAGGCCTGTCAAACAAACTATTTTGTAACAAACTCACTAAACTAGCCTAAATTTAGCTTTCCGACTAAATTAAAGTTCTGCGACGGAACTAAAGGACTTGGGGGTGTTGGATAATGCACGGGTGGTAAGCGTGGAAGATGCCGGGGGGTAGGGGTGGGGGGAGGAATTAGGGGTTGGGGGAGGAGTAGGGGGGTGAAGAAAAAACACGAGGGGTGCGTGGGAAAAGTCAGAGGAGGGTGGGGGGAAGTGTAGAGAGGGTGGGGAAGTTGGTAAAAAGTGAGGGGAGGATGGGGTAAGTTTGTAAAAAGTGAGGGAAGGATGGGGTAAGTTGGGAATGGTTTGAGGGAAGTGAGGGCAGGGTGAGGAAAGTCGAGGGAGGGTGGGGGAGGATGTGAGGTGAAAGGTGGGGAAAAAGTATAAATGTGAGGGGATGGTGGAGTAAGAATAAGCAAAAATAAGGAGAGGGTGAGGGGATGAGAGGGAAAGGTGGGAAAAATGTGAGGGGAGGTTAGGGTAAGTTTGGCTAAAGTGAGGGGAGGGTGGGGGAAGCTAGAGGGAGAGTTTTTCCACACCCTCCCCCGACATTTTAAAAACTTACCCTACTCTCCTGTAACTTTTTTCCAACTTCCCTCACCCTTCATTCACTTTTTTCTAGCATACCCTCCCCTTACATTTTTTTTACTTACCCTACCGGCCCTTTACTTTTATCCAACTTTCCCCACCCTCACCTCACTTCTTCCAACCCTCTCCCGACTTACCCCATCCTCCCCTCACTTCCCCCTACCCTGCCCTCACTTTTTCCAAACTTACCTTATCCTCCCCTCACATCCCCCAACCCACCCTGCACTTTTTTATAACTTACCCCACCCTCCCCTAATCGCTCCTATCCCCCTCCCCCCTAATCTCCCCACCCCTTCCCCACCCTTGGCCGTGCACAAACAACACGCTCTTCCCCTGCAAGTCCTTTATTTAGTTTACTTGAAATTATCAAATAGTTTTAAGAATCTCTACACTAAATTTAGTTTTAGTTTAGTTTAGTTTTAGTGAGTGGACAACAGAATCGACACCAGTGCCACACTAGGCAAGTCAATTTTCACATCAAATGAAATCACATTACAATTAGTTATATATTAAAAAATTAAAAACTTATGACTTCTAATCGTACAAGAATGAAAATTCCGTCAGACGCATATCTTTGTATTCTTTTAAAGAATAGAACGATATTAGATTATTATTATTATGAAATAGATGCCCGCGACTTCACACGCGTGGTCATTTATCTAAGTTAAAAGTACTCTACGAGTATGTGCTATTCCAGGACCTAAAATACCAACATTTGATCAAAATTCCTGCAGCCATCAACAATATTTTTATCCATTGCTCGACTTATTCTCATTGGATTGAGATACCAAGTACGCTAGTTTTTAACTGAAACCCTAAGTGGATAGCTTAGGGTTTCAGTTAAAAACTGTGAAAATTGCATCGCAGTCGGTCCAGTAGTTTTTACGTGATGCACAAACAAACTAACAATCAGCCAGACATAATTTAAAAAAATGTTAAGTAGATTATTTTAAGTACTCTCGACCATATTTTTTTAAAATATCTTCTTTGTACAGACTATTTAGTTCCTATTACTTTATTATAAGCACCTGCAGGATCCTTGGCTCTTGCATCTTCTACTGAACGGATGAATGGGCAGCTTTTTATGGATAATGGGCAGCTTTTTGTGGATACCATGAAGTATTTCATCAAACATACTGCAAGCTCAATAGACAATCCATCTTTCATCATCATCATCATCATCATAGGTGAGATTCATGGTCAACTAGATAACCATGAGTCTCACCTATGTATTGAGGCAATAAACCTTGCAAAAAAATATAGGCGTAACTACATTGACACTGCATCCACATACGTCCGCAAAGTAGCAGCCTTTGGACGTGAACATCTATGGGCCATTTAAAAGTTATTACAACGCTGCTATGGAATCTTGGATGCTTTGAAATCCAGGAAATTGAGTGACCATTTATGATAGGAATGGCGTTCCTTAAAGCAATGACTTCCACGAATATCATCAATGCTTTTAAGAAAACAGGTATTTATCCATTGGATAAAAACATTTTTACTGAGGGAGTTTTTTAGCCAAACGCAATTACTGATCGGTTCAACTCCAATTTTTTTCCAGTAAATGAGACTCCACTTCAAGACATGGGTCACCTTAGAGTGAGCAGATCAAATATCAATTATGCAAATTGAGGCACCAGATTCTGTGATCACGTTTGACTCTCGAAATTTTGATTTAAAACAACAAGAAGTTGAGGAGTTGCAAATTAGCAACTTGATTGACAAAAATTTGGACACCACCATATTTGCAATCCAATCAAACCTAGTTTCACCATATGATGCAGCAGGATGTTCGAAAGACAAATCCAAAAAAAAAGTAAAGCCAAGTCAATTCAGAGCACCCATTAAAGCTTAACCAAACCTTAACCAAGACTGACCACAAAAAAAACAGCTCATAGTTTCATTGCCACTGATACACCAGAAAAAGAAGCAATCAGAGCCAAAAACGAAGCAATGATAGCAAAGAAACCAAAGATATGTAAGACTTAACTCGTTTTCCAATTAAATGTGATTATATTCTAGTACCTTTTGAAATGAAAACAAAACGAATCTTTTATGTGGCTACAGTATTACATGGCTGCAATGAAAACATTGAATATTATGTGCATTTTTTTGGGACTGAACCGTAGATGCCATGATTCCAGATGCCAAACGTCCCGGATTTGTCTTATGTTAAAGCATGCGATATTGGACTTATTTTGACTCCACTACGTGTAGGAGGAAGCACTATGCGTCAGCAATCTTATTATTACTTCAGCGTGGATTTTTCCCACATCAACATTCGTTACATTGAGCACATTCATATTTTTTTACAAATTTTTGTTCTATCGGTTAGTTACACACCTACTTAGAATTCTCTTTAATTTCATTTTTGTATAATTATTTTCTTTGTGATTGTGAAAAACTCTTTAATTTTTGTTTCGCTTATGCATCTACATGTAAGCTGATCACGAAATTAGATTATAAAACGTTATATTGATAAATATAATAACATTTAATGTATCTTGCTTTTTTATTCTTTAAATTCTAAATAAAAAAGCAAGATATACTATATACCTGATTCACTCTGTACCCCACAAAGTGCACATTGGATCATTTACCATACTAAAAAAACTGAATACCTAAAAGGTATTCAAAGTGAATCTCAGTGAAAAAAATTTTTTTTTTTGTTTTTTTTTTAATAAATGGCTTCTGCGGAGGCACTAGCCTACTAGCAATTTCGCCAATGTCACGTTTAATAGTGTATATTAGTGTCACGTCACAGTCATTCATTGTCAAGTCAAAGTCACGAATCAGTAAAATGGTGGACATTTACTAAAACTTCCGTAGGAGATTTGGAAAAATCACAAAATGTCATTTATATCTGCGTTTGATTCTTTTGCCTACACTCGTGCACGTTAACGAACATCTAATGGTTAATATTCCACCAATATTACACATCAAAACTCGAAGAAACACAAGATTGAGAATAAAATCAAACTCTACAACACATTTTGAATTTTTGCAAAAAAAAACCCTATTTTGATTTTTATAGCTTGATCTCCATGACGGCTGTCATCGAGATAACGCGCATGAAGTTTCGTATTTTTTACAGTCAAAATATACCAAAAACAATATCGTATTTTATTGGTGTGACGGAAAAGGATGGTCAATTTTCATTGCAACATCTTAATCACAGAGTATAAAACAATAATATTAATAAAACTAATAAGAAAATCGAAATAACTTTTTTTGCTTATTCGTAGTAAGTTCATAAAAAAGTTTCCAAAGCTAATTTGAATCTATTGTTGTGGTAAAATGCAAAGATTTTGAATTACTCTTACTGGTGTAAAATAGATTCCGCTCTAATCTAATTTTGTTCTAGCAAACTGTCACGTTTTATTTGGTCTAAATGGTCTATACTCTATATGCACCCAAGTAAAAAAAAAAACATCCGTAGGAAAAAAATTATTATCAAGTACCTTTCGCCCGCTACTTAACCTTAACTCGATAATAATAATAATAAGTCGAAGAACCGACAACCGTTGGGGTAAGCGAGTTTTATTGTAGAGACCACTTTTAGGCGAACGTAGTCAGACCGTTGGTCAGGTGGAGTGACGAGTTGCGAATGGCGAGAAGAGTTGAAGTTGGGCTCAGTGGCATTGACAAGGAGAGGCCTACGTCCAGCAGTGGATGAATACGGGCTGATGATTTTGATGATGAGGATTATATCTTTACGATTGAAGATTGTATAAACTTACCTACCATCGTTTATGAATACCTAATAACTAATAAATTATGATATTCATCGATTCATTGGATTACAAAAAGTGTACAACCTTTCATAATGGATGCTTGACAATTCTACGTTTTCACTTTTATATATTAGTGTGGATGTTTCTATCTAAATAAAATAACTATTTATTTGAATATATAATATTAATAATAATATTTAACTGACCGAGCGAGCGCGAAGCGCGAGCGAAGCATCTCCGTTTCAGCTTGGGCAAAAATGCTTTCGTATGTCTGTCTGGATTTCTGTTCTCCTACAGGTCGCATTTGTCAATCGATCTAGACGAAACTTGGTATACAAGTTAAGCGAATTTTTTGTTTTTTTTAGTCTTCGGGGATTTTTGATAGGGGGAGGGTAGCTTCTCAAAATGCAGTGAATTCCTCACTGTTAGGTATCTAGCAGTGAAACCAGCTCTTTACCTACTAGGTAATTGATGGAGCACCTTGGTTATTAATGTTAGTGTTACAATAAAGTAACTAGATAGCGCTACTGTGCACCGCTAGATTGTTTGCAAAAAAGGTTGTGCTCGCGAGGTCTACAGCTCGCAGAGCCACTAGTATTGGTTGCCGTCACGCATGAAATTAGACAAGACCCAAAAAATATATGCTTATTGGTTACAACGATGATAAGGGTTATCGAGTTAGGGGAAAAATACTCAGAAAAAAAAACAAGAGATTTGGCCGAGTCTGATGTCGAGGACATTTCATTAAGCGAAGATATTTTACGGCATATTGAGACAGACAGGCCTATAAAAGGAATTAAGGGATCTTAAAATAGAACAACCTCAAGAATCTCCATAAAACAACTTCCATATTCTTATTATATATAAAAAAAACTGAAACTCCTTTTTGGATGAACCGATTTTGATAAACCTCCGCAGGACTCTAAGGAATACAGTTCAGCAAACATCATCAAAATCCATCCAGTGGGTTCTGCGTGATGAAGTCATAAACAGACAGACAGACAGACAAAAATTCTAAACGATATTTTTGGATTCTCCTCCGGAATAAAGAAATTAAAAAAAAACGATATTGTTTTCCATTTACAGATTTCACTTTGTTTATATAGTTTTATTATATGAATAGATATGATATAGACTACTAGAAAAGTCACGATTAGAATATAGAACATAAGTTTTTTCCTACACTACTCCAACCCTAGAAATATCACTCTGGCAGCTGTCTCTGCGATCAAGCTATGTTGTACAAACTATAGACTTGAACATAGATATATAGATTAACTTTTATTGAACACCACAAGTACAACGAGAAATTATATCTAATAATACAGTATAACAATGAGTGTCACAAGGGGCGGTCTTATCGCTCAGAGCGATCTCTTCCAGACAAACGTGCACGGAGAGGAATAATGACTGGTGAGGGACGGTGGTTATCAGTAAATAAATGAATAACATACCTACGAGTACAACATAAAATAAACATAGTATAGGTATTAGAAATAATTATAGACAATCTTTATGTATTTATTTATTTAATATTTTAGCACAAAAAGTGTACATGGAGGACACCTCTCTAAGAAGCCTTTTCTACCAGTCATCCTGGTCGTGCAAAAAAAAATAGTAGGGTGTGCGGCTTTATTTTCTGTGTACGAGCCCGTTAATATACACTCTAGAATAAAATAAATGTCAACGCTTGCACCGCATTTTTCTTTGAAATCGCCTCACCGCGTCCAATAGTTCAAATGCGTTAGTTCCGTGGACGCTCACTACTGCCAAAGAACTTCTATCAACGACAACAGCGTCAAAATGGCGATAATCAAATGCGTTAATTGCGACGTTCGTCAAATGCCTATCTAGAGTACTAGTAATATGTAGTTGATTAAGAATGCGACCCACATTTAAAGTTCCAAATTAGATAACTATGCCTCAGACGTAGGAATAGAGGAACTATTTTTTTGTACCACATATGTGGTTCAACAGAATAAATAAAACTGGTACTTGCATAATTACTATACGTACCTACAGAATAGTTAAGTAATAGTTACAAGCCATCAATTGAGTTTTAAACCTTTTGATCGAAAGATTTCATCCTCGTATTCCAACTAAGGTGCTTGCCCAATAACATTCTAGAGTCAATTTCACAGGTCGAGGCTCCAAGGAGCGCTTAAAAAAAGCATCACGTCCTTCCGAAATGGCACTCGGTCACACGCCTCTCACCTTTCTGGCCCGTGGGACCTCACAGACGATTCCGAATTAACGTGTTCTTAAATCAAATTAACTAAATGTACTAAATACTATGTTCTGTGTTTGTGTGTGTTTTATGTGTGTAATTTTGTGTATGTGTACTTCGCTTGAAAATTAAGAAAGAGTGACCGATCAAGCAACAAACAATGAATAAAACTTGGAACAAACAACCAACTCAGAACGAAATAAGAAGCAATGGAAGGCACTACGTATTCGCCATAATTATCATGATCATTATGTTACGTGACGTTATGGTTCCCTCAACACGCTCGCCAGCATAGAATAATATGTGGACAGTCACATATTATTACACACATACACACTGTCCAGACTCTGTCGTTCAGTATGTATCAGTATCAGTGCAGGGGTGCGATTCAGTAAGAAAACCTAACCTGCACTGCAACGTGATCGCTGCGCGATCGATACCTTTCGATGTGGCCATACTTCTTCTTTGATTCCTAAGGCCCCACGTTGGGGCAGAGGGCAGAACTAGATAGTGGCCATACTTAGATGATATAAAAAACTGGCGAAATAATGGGGAGATGAAGGTTTTGGAAAGTGAGAGAATGTAGAGGAAGGTGAGGGGAGGGTAGGGGGAAGTGGACGAAAGGTGTCGGGAAAGGGTACGGGAAGTGGGACAAGTGGTGCAAAGTGGGGAAAGACTGAAAGGGAGGCAGAGTGGGAGAAAGGGAGAATGGTGGGGGGAAAGCCACTTCCCCCTATCCTCTCTTAACTTTACCCACCTTCCCTCACTTCCCCAAACCTACCCTAAAAAACTGGGGAAATGTGGGGAGATATAGCCCCACATTTCCCCAGTTTTTTATTTTTTCTACGTATCAGCAGTTTTAGTACACCTAAAGGTAAGGATCACGTTGAAGTGCAGGTTAGGTTTGTTAGCTGCATACGGGGGCTGGTAAATGTGCGGATGTCAAAGCGTGCATCTCAGTGGATATCGAGACGGTTTCGGCCACTGCGATTTATTTGTTTACCGCATACAGGTGTAATTCCTGAGTTAGATTGCACGTTAATCCATCTAGCCCAGCGATTATGCGATACCGAGGGAATAAAAAAACAGATAGCTGCAGTTAGCTATAATTATTGATAGCTAACGTTATTAGCTAACTATGGTACCAATTTATTGCTCCCCACGGCTTCGCATGCAGAGTCAGGATAAACATTATCTTTATTGTCTTATTCCTGGATGTAATCTCAACTATCAACACACCAAGTTTCATAAATATACTATAGGTAGGCATACCTCGTTACATAAGACACACACTATCACACAAACTTGCATATAAAACAGATACTCATAAAATAGATAAGTGATAAACAAACAAATAAATTAAAACTGCAGACCGAAAAAAACTTACCATTTTTATTTCTGTTTATTACTTGGTCCAGCAGACAGTTTTCAGCCTGAAAAAATCTATAATAACCGAAAAGATTTTTCGATATTCATGAATTGATAAATACATAAATAGAAACAAAACATCTGATAGAAAACTACTCGCTGTGGATGCGTGATAAGCATTGCTCCCAACCCATTTGATGTTTTTTGAAAAATCGACAACACAACGGAACGCGGGCAAACATGCTCGTCAAATCGCCAATACAAATAACAAAAGCCTTGGAGTTGTAGCGTGTTTTTTAATCTTATTTTATTACATATATTATGTAATCCAGCCAAAACAGGTAAAATTAAATCTTAAAAAAACGGATGCCGCCAATTCTTAGGTACTTCGTGTACTTAAGTTGATAATTGATTGACGCGGAGGAAAGTCATTCCTCGGTCAACCAGTGTAAGCAGCGTAGTAGTCATCATCATCATGTCAGCCTTTAGAAGTCCACTGCTAAACATACCTCCTCCAAAGAGCGCAATGATGAGCGATTTTGTGCCACCCACTTCCTGCGATGGATACAATGTCGTCGGTCTATCGTGTAGGGAGTCCCCTACCCCCATTCGAGAACCTTTATTCCCCAGCGGTTGTCGGTTATTTGAACTATATGGCCTGCCCAATGCCACTTCAACTAGCAAACTCTGAGAGCTATGTCGGAAATCTTTGCCACTTCAACTAGCGAACTCTTAGAGCTATGTTGGAAATTTTGGTTCTTCTACGGGTTTTCTCGTTACGGATTCTATCACGTAGTGAAACACCGAGCATAGCTCTCTTCATTATACGCTGCGCGACTTTGAGCTTGTGTATGAGACCAATAGTTAGCGACCAAATCTCAGTGCCGTATGTCATCACTGGCAATACGCCTTGATTATAAACTTTCGTGTTATAAACTACGGAATCTGTGATGAGAAAATATGGTGTAATTTCCCGAACGCTGTCCATCCGACTTTTATTCATCGGTTGACCTCTTTGTCGAAGTTAGATCTACCAGTTGGCTCGTTTGACCTAGGTAGACATAGTGATCAACAGCTTCGATAATATCGTTCCCAACATAGACTGGCGAGGGTGCGACATGGGCATTTGACATGATGTTCGTTTTACCCATGTTGATTTTAAGACCCACCTGTTGGAAAACAACATTAAGGGCACTGAGCATTGTGCTTAGGTCTTCCAGGGTTTCTCTGCCATGATGACTTATCATCAGCAAATGGAAGGTGAGTGATGCATTCGACATTGATGTTAACACCATATCCGTTCCAGTTCAGGAATTATTATTATTTTTTATATTCGGGACAATTCCACACCAATTACCTAGCCCCAAACTAAGATGCCCTGTACTATGGGCACTAGATAACGGATAAACATACACAGATACCAATATTACATCCATGACTCGGAAACAAACATTTCTGCTCATCACACAAATGATTCCACCTTGCAGGATTAAATATATCTTCCAGTGCAGAGGTGAATAGTTTCGGAGAAATAACGTCTCCTGTCTCACTCCTTTTTTGCATCTCGACAGAATTCATCTTGGAAACGGACAGTCATGGTGGCCTTGCTGTACAAACACTTCAATACTTCGATGTACCGGAAATCTGGCACAGCTGTAATGAAGAAAAAGAATAAAAATAATTTATTGCCAACAAACATAAACCACTTAAATAATACAAAAATCACATGAACCGCGATAACAAATCAATTAGTGCTCAATAGGACCGTGTGTGAATGACTGTAGCACTGCCCAGGTCTCGACTGAATCAAAGTCTTGGGCGTAGTAGTACTAGTTCTTTATCTGCGCAACCAATTTCCTACTTATAAAATTATAACTTTTTAATCCATAGAAATAAATTGCGGACCTGTTTGTATTTTTTGTTTTTTACGAAATGAATTTAGTAAATATGAAATCAACGTTGTATTTACCCTAAATATAAAGATAAAAAAATAATTTGTCATGGTAAAAACTGAGTTCAAGATCGAAAGTTTAAAGGAGAATGCCAGAATTCGGCTTCCAAGACTTTTAAATGTTAAATGCCGCGGACACGAAATCTATCCACATTATTAACTATATAAAATAATTTAATTCATTCTTATTAAAACAATAACATTCTGGAACTGTTAATAAAATAATAACAATTAATATGAATAGAAATGACCGGAAATGGCTGTGCAAGACTTTTAAAAGTTAAATGCTGCGAACACGAAATCTATCTACATTATTGACCATATAAAATAATGTAATTAATTCTTATTAAAACAATAACTTGCGGAACGGTTATTAAAAAAAAAAGAATTAAAATGAATAGAAATGACCGGAAATTGCAGTGAATTGATACTTATTACGAATTATAGTGTTGACACTATAACTCAATAAAGTATTAGTAAATCGACAAACAAAATCGATTTAAAAAAACTACAAGTTATCTTAGTTTATACTAATAGAAAAAAAAGTAAGGTTTGTTGTATAAACGTTTCAGTGGTTTAGGTACCAAGCTCATGACAAGAGCCGAGAAGGCCCAGGGTTCGATTCTCAGATTGAGTACCTAAGTACCTACTACTAATAGCAGGTATATGTAGCTAATAATACTTTATAAATGATATTAAACATGATCGTAAAGTGTAGGTACCTACATAATATATCAGTTTAATATTAGATTTCAATAATTATCTTGGCTATATTATGCCATTGACCATAAACCGTGTCACAATCTAACGAAAGTCACATAACCACAAAAGTTAACTTTATTTCCTCATAACTTATTTTTGAAAAGTTCCCAGCAAAAACTAATAACACACAAAAGCTTTTAACATAATGCTTTAAAAATTAAAATACTGTTCAGTTGTGTCCACGATAATTTTGCATCGAGCCTAAGTTACTTTGGAGATCTGGCATAGTCCTTTAATGATTATTCATAAAATTCAGATATCGAGCCTCTATCAGTCATTTCTAGTTTGAGATATGAATGAATACTAGGAAAAATATACATTTTAAATATTTAAATTAAAAAAAAAACTTTTAGGATGTGCCCATTGGGTGGTTTAATACCTAGTGAGGCAATACTAGCCTCTAGCTATACGTTCGCCAATGTGTATTAGCGAGCTTATACTGTTGCGACCAAACTCATCAACGTGTAGATAATGCTTGTGTTTATTTGAAAGAGTTCTCACCGCCCGCGCCCACCCGAACACTTTTGTGATGACTTGGAAGTTTTTCAAGTGTTCTCCTTCAATAACTTCCTGCGTTTTTAACCCCCGAACATAAAAAGAGAGGGGTGTTATAAGTTTAGGGTGTGTATGTATGTACTTATATGCATCCGTCTTTGGCATCGTAGCTTCCAAACGAATGGACCGTATTTGATGCGTTTTTTCGATCGAGATGGTTCTTAGCTATAATTTATGGAATTACATTTTTTTTAAATTTGTGCTCGTTTGTTTATCTAATTGGGCACGTTGCTTCTCAATTTAAAGGGAGTTGGTTGCTTTTTCGAAAGACTAAAAGCATTAACAGTCAATAAGAATATAATATACAGAGTGTGACTGAGATATTGATGTCACATACTGTATTCGCAAATACATTAAACTCCCTAATGTGTATACAGTAGGTATAAAACTGTCCAACTTTAAATCATTCACTCCGCAATACTGGGCATGAGCTTCGGAGCTGGTGGTGAAATGAATGCCTTCGTTTTAACAAATTTTCAAAGAAACGAGCTCGATAATATGATTATTGGTTTAGCAGTTCATAATAGAATAACTGTATTCTTACTGTATGTATGTATGTATGTAATACTTCGGTTTAAAATGTTGTCTTGATTAGGGTATAGAAAAAGTTGAAAGTGTTGAAATACTCTACAAACTAGGGATGTTACGGATGTGGTTTTACCGGAACTGAAGATGGAGTCGGAGTTTTAAGTTTGGTTTATCGGAGTCGGAGGCAAAGGCGGACGTAGAGAGATATGTGTTATATGTCGGGTAGGTCTATTAAAATAAAACAGTTCAAACCTGCCTTATTAAAATTATTCTGCCTCTTTAATTTCAAATAGAACAAAAAAAAAGCACCGACCTAGTTTTTAAGAATAAAAAATTAATAAACTATAAATAAACTAACGCAGATTTATTTAGCAATGCAATCCACAAGTTCAATTGAAGCGCGCCTGACACAAAACAAAACAATGTTCCCTATCCCGACCGCGAAACAAAACAAGCAAACATCATAAGTACATAATCAAAGTACAAGAAAAAACACGACTTCCCTGCCAAAAACCGATCTTTTTTTCTAGCCTATTAACATAGGGAACTTCGGGATGTTGTAAGGATTCTAACGATACCCCATACATCCAAATCTGTTCAGACATTTAAAACTTATGGTTGAACAAAGAAACTCGCATACATGCACCCTGAAAACATTACACTCCTTTTTTGGGCAGTCGTGCAGTAAGTAATTGACTAAAAAACTCATGGGGCGATGCCCCGGGTGACAAGTGCAAACTTCTACGCGCTTGCCGTGACCGAGATCCGACGGATTGTCAGTACTGAAGTCGGAGTTGGAGGTGTAAAACCAATCAGAACTTCCGACCTTTCAGAATCGGAGATCGGAGTCGAAGCTCCGTAACATCCCTACTACAGAACAGACTGCAAACATTAACAGAATTCAGTACGCCATCGCCGCTTGCACTGAGTATTTCTTGTATAAAAACTAGCACATTACATTTGGAACTATTGTATATTTTTGCCTGCGATGCACCTGCAGGACAGGTGTGACATTTCGCTAAATGTTTTATTGATCAAAATAAATTATTATATAAAAAGAGACTGCGAACAAAACTAAAAATTGGCAAATAATAAATAATATTCTTGATTTTGAAATATAAGAGGCAGTTGGAGGCATCATGCATGTTTTTATCCGTTGACCTTTTGATCTTACCCTCGTGCGTCCCATTTTTAAATTCCCCGTTTTTTTACAGGACTGCACAAAAATAGGATGTATTGTTTTTAACATTCATGTCCTCGTATTGTTTGTATGCTAGTTTCTTTTTTCTGTCAGGCATTAAAAAGTTATGGTGGTACGTATGGGGTTTCGTTAGAATCCTTACATCCCCCGAGTAATATAGGCATTTTTTTTTGAAAAAAATCTTTGTAGCTGCCTCTACACTACTCTCTGACACAATTTTCAAATTCAAAAAATCAATTTTTCTTCGAAATTTACAATATGGATATCAACTTGAAGGCCTTGATAAGCACATTCAAACAGTATATAATTATTTGCAAAAATTCTTTTTTGGCAGTTCAGGCGTGTTTTTTTTAGCTTTTAAACTAGTTATAAAAATGACTTTGTCCACTTGTATGGATGTTTTTTGCCCGACGTGAACAGACACAATAGGTATAAATATGATGTGGGTATAATAGGTTATACCGCTAGGAAAGAGAATATCATAATTATTTTGTATCAGGATGTTATTTAGAACTTTATTCCAACATGTGCTATCGGGATGTGTTTTGAAATAAAATCTTATTTATAACATTCTTTTTTTTTTATTCTTTATCATATGTCAATAAAATATTATCCAGAAACTGGGCAAGTGGATTATTATCTTGGTACCTTGCCCAACTTAAAACTATATTTGATCCGATCCTCTCAACTGAAATAGAACAATTAATTATACATAAAAT
This sequence comes from Alsophila aescularia, assembly GCA_946251855.1. Classification (NCBI taxonomy): domain Eukaryota; kingdom Metazoa; phylum Arthropoda; class Insecta; order Lepidoptera; family Geometridae; genus Alsophila; species Alsophila aescularia. The sequence goes on from OX276378.1 coordinate 16,748,730, forward strand.
GTTCATAACATACTATAAGCATTAGAATCCAATTATAGTAGGTTCCGTTCTTATCTCCGCACCAATCACTTTTATAAGTCATGCTCCAGAAGGCATGTTAAGCTGTCGGTACCTGCTGTTATTGAAAGCAATTGTTAAGCCATGATGGTGGCCCTTTGGCGGCCCTACAAACTCTGACAACAGAGGCCAGCACTACCTCATACGATAGCAAGCTAACATATTATATCACATGTCAGGTCTTTCTCACTCGATGTACTCGCTTTTTATTTAATTGTCTTAGCAGAGTGAGCCTTTTGTACATTACTGCTTTTATTTCTTCTGTGATAATGTGCAGATCACTCGTTGTTTTCTATCCACTTGTTTTTAAAAATCATATTTTTTTATTATACTTCATGCTGCGATCGTGTAGGTAGAATCTATTATAAGGAGCGATCCACTGCCTTATAATAGATTCTACCTCCTGAAGATAGAGATTATGTCTCCTCCTTTGCGTGACATCTGTACCACAATTCGCACATCGGATTAATCGTTCTGTTTCTACCAAAGATCCTATGATCTTTGGTTTCTACTAAAAGCGGAGGTTGACGCGGAAACGCCTCGTTCGAGCCCATGCGCAGATTGGGATCTGCTTCGGGTTCAATATCCATAATATCACTCACACGCCAGGGTCAACGTAAAAAGAGGTATCGGTGTCCGTAGGCGAGCCAGAGTCGTCGTGAGTGGAAGAATATGAGTCCATTTTCAAAAGCAAGCACGAATTATCAAGATATTCACTACACCAAAAAACAAAGCGAATGTCAGTTGAAACTTTTAATGCTTGCACAGAATGACTCAACTTATTTTTTATTTAGCCACTGCCATATACAAACAAAAAAAACGATAATCGATTATCGAAGATCGATTTTGATTACAATTGAGCATAGTTAAGCAGAAAGCGACCAACCCTGTTTTTTGAGAAAATGAGTTATAATGCCTATGACTTAAGGTTTTATTTACTTTACGTAATCCAAAGACACGTTTCTTCACAGCACATTCTGAGGTCAAGATATTAAATTGTCCAATAAGACCACATGCCATTATCACCCATTTTTTGTGTTAAAGCCGACCATTTTAGGGGATGGTCTAGCAAAATATCCCTAAAAGAGGAAATTATGACAAGTAAAATCCGACTACCGCAGTTGGACTGGCTTCTGCAAATATTATTTATAATGGAATAGTTCCTATTTTTGTTTGCAGAAGCCGACCACAGCAAAGATCGAGTTTTGCATAAATATTTTTGGCGTATTATAATATTTTTCTTGATAAGATTTCGTCCATGTTTTGATCTCGTGTAGCATCACACAGGGGGCAGGGCGCTATAGAGAGAACTCATGAGAGCATAACAATACCTTGAGCCGTTCTAGGTTTATTTTATATGGTTATTACAATTTGCAGAATAACACCATTGATTTGGCTTTGCATATCTCTCGGTTGTTGTCCAAACCTCAATAAGCTGAAGGAGACCATTTCTATGGATCCGTTCTGCAAAAAACTAAATTATGAATTGTTGCAATAAGCAGAAAACGACTACGTGTTTAACTCAACTAATCAATTTTCTAGTTATAAATAGCCCATTTCGTAGCCTCTGAAGTGTCCTTTAATATAAGTATAACATTTAAATAAATTCTGAACTGTACATAAAACAGCAGTGAAAACCCCTTTAAACGGCTGTATCTCAAAATGTGTATTTCGTCGATAGTCGCACTCTGTTTAACTACGCTCAATTATTTCTCAGGAAGAAGAATTTTATGACATAATATCGGGCATATTGAAGTAAAAGCACAGGGGTCCTTATATTGTGTGGCTCATAATTTGCAACCAAATAATGGTAAGTCAATATTTCACGTCCAATAGTCCGTGTATTAGAACTTCCCAAAAACAAGATTGTGGGTGGCATTTTTGTCTATGGTTTTCATACATTTTCAGTGCCGGTACCGCGTAAGGCAATGCGATCAACTGCAATTTGATATTCATGCATGCAATTATACATGCTAAATACCGCGCATTAAAGTTGATATTAATTTGCGCCGTATCATGAATAATATCTTATTGCAGTTGATAGCATTGCCTTACGCCGTATCGGCACTGTTCTTGCCGAGATCTCTCGGCAGGAATGTGGACGTCATGGTCTTAATAAACAGCAGCCGTATTATATAAGTCAATACCACAAAAATGTAATCAGATTCTCAGTACATTGCGTGACTTAAATGCCGCGCAAAGTACTAAAAATCTGATTGCAACCAGTTGCATTGAATTATGTAATACCAATGCATTTCAACTTGACAATAATTATTCGTAAATCCTAATCGATTTGCGAATACAGGAAGGAAAGTTAGTTGCTGGCAACATTATATATATATTATAGGATTAATAAAGACTATTGATGGGATAATAACAGATATAATACTATTAAAACCTATTTTTAATAGGTTTGATCTTGTTGATACGATGGTATTACATGAAAATTCGTTTCTAAAATAAACTGATTTATTGGCAAAATACATTTTTTCCGAACTTCGTGTTCACGCCATGGCCGGTTTTGGACATATTCCTTTATGATACAGTCGGAGGTTCTAGCAGATCCTGTCAAAAGAGAAATTAAATGCGAAGAGAATCTAAAGCTTGTTCGCCTCATTTTAGTTATGTTAGCAGTCAGGTTTTGTTTTTTTTAAATATTATTTTGTCATTCTAAGCTTTTTAGTTTTCCCGCCAACGAATTAATTCGGTTAAGAAGCTTTCGTCGTGAGATCGGTCTTCATTTGTTTAGGGATAGGGTATTATAATTTTTTGGGATCTAAGCGGTCTTTTATAGACATGTTAATACCTCACCAGATAGATTTTGGTTAAAAAAAACCGCTATTATACAATATGGCAGCTGATACCCACTTAAATACAGCCCAAAAACGTAACCCTTCGCAGTCGGGTAAAAATTACTTGGTCCTTTTTTAAACGTGATATTCACCAAATATCACGTTTAATTACCACGTCTTGAACTCTCGCCCTTATTATTCCATATAAAGTAGCATTAGTTACTGGCCAGGCTAAGCGTGGAATGTAATTTGCTGAGCTATGTCCAGAGCAATTTGTCAAAACACGTCCTCTGAGATTCGTAACATAACCCAGATGGAGGGAAGCTGGGCCACCACGGCGCGTCACTCTGGGCATCAAATTTACATCGCTCGCATACTTGTGGCGACCGACGGCTACCCTGCTTGACAATCGCAATGTCAGATATTAACACTTACCTGCCGTATGACTTCTGGAATTAAGCGTTTTTTTTTTTTTGCAGTGACTTATCTTGAGTGTGATTCGGTTGTTGACTTTGTTATGCTGAATACAACATCTCTATAGTCAATCCTTCATGGCTGAAGACCGCGATCACATTAGTCCATTTGAGAGCGATGGTTACCTAACGTATCAATAGTGCAACTTAGAATCTGAATATACCGGGTTCTTTCCTAGGCTCTGCACTAATGACCTTTCTAAGCTATGTGCGATTTTCCATCGCTCCGTGCTTAGGAGGACACGTTAAGCTGTCGTTCCCGGCTGTTATTAATTTATAGCAATCGTTAAGCTATGTCAGAGGCCATACCTACATTAGAGGCATTACCTCATACGGCTAACAAACAAACAGTCAATTTATGTATATGTAAGGCGTCTCCATCAGTTCCTGATGTCTGTGACCATTTGGTCTACTGTTTCAAGACCATCGCATTGGGGATCTATCAATCGATCACTTCACCCCAACGTTCGTGCTGCAGCTATTCCAACTTTACTCCTTGATGTCAAAATATTTCTTGAGCTACTTCAGTTTCATATTCCTTACTTTAAAACCTCCACGACTCAAGAATTCTGCAGACACACGGAAACTAGCAAGTCTAGTTGTTGGTCAATCCGAAATCAACCAACCAATGGCAAAAATAACATGTCTTGATAGCGTTTTTCCACTAGCCGTTTGGCCTCACCGGCACGGCACTGTGAACATATGACGACGTCCCGGCACTTATTTGTAAGAAAATCTGCCAGCACAGCAGACTTTTATCGTAAAATCCATGTCATTATGCAGCCCCGGATCTAGGGGGGGGGGGAGCCAGGGCCTATGCCCCGGGCGGCAAATTTAAAGGACGGCCAAATTCACACTTTACAGACGAATGGACAACTCCCAATTTACTTAACTTTGACCACAGAATAAATAATAGTACAAATACAAAAATTTCACTCTTGTTTTACTGTGGCCATATCAACTCGACCGATACCCAGGGGTACAGCACACGGATCACGTGACCGGGTGCGACGAGAGCGTGGAGTTAGACGCGCTGCGTGAACATTATTATTCGTGAGGCGCATATATCTAGCGGCTCGTAAGTCTAAATGTGAACGAAACGTGGCGGGGATCTTGGCACAGTCAGTTTTCGGGATGAAAAGTATTCAACATTTTAACACATTATATAAAGTTTGACTGTGTTTCGTTCACCGCTAGACTTACGTGCCGCTAGATATAAGCATAGTTCAAAATACGCGCACGCTCACCCGCAGGAATCGCAGATTGCGACATAGGACGCGTCTGGTTACCTTGCGTGCGAAAGGGACGAAGCTATATTGGAAAACTCCCTCGTCGATCTCTCTCCACGACAGTGTTTTGTTTTAAACATGTGTGTTGTTTGTTAATGTTTATTATTTACTAAAATTAAGTACTTGTCGATCAACCGAAGGTAAAATACTGAAAAAAGTCTGTCGCAAAGTTAAGCAAAATTCTCATGCTCCAGAAGCTAAGTGCGAGGCAGGTCATCTCTTAACTGCTATAAAGAATTTGAAATTTATTCATAATTTAAATATTTGGGCAAATATTCTCCGCGAAATCAATCGAGTGAATATAGAAATTCAGAAGGAAGATATTATCCTTGCCCGTTCCGTCGCACTATGGATGGTCTGCTCAAAACTTTGCAAAAAATGAGAGAAAATCCAATGGAATATTGGATAAAAGAGGCTGGAGAAGTTGCTGAAAAAAGTGGTGTTGACCCTATTTTGCAAAACAAACGAATTCTGAAACGTAAATCATTTCGATGAGATGTGTGAAGATGAATTACAAACACCTGTTCAACTATTTTCTAAACAAATATTATTATTATTATTATTTTTATTACGGACTATGTCCAAATGTCAATCAATTAGTGGACATCTGATAGCTGAAATTATAAAGATGATAAAGGTAAAAATAAATATAAGTAAGAGGGCGGGGGCGGCATTTTTCAGTTTCTGCCCCGCCTAAAAAAGTTGAAGATCCGGGGCTGTCATTATGTTTTACCCCGGCCGCCCGCGCCGTGTCGAGGTACCGCGCCTTGCCGATGCTAGCCAGCAGTTTGGAAAAACTCCCATACATGATGTGATGTATAATAAAATGTAGTGCACAAATTAACAGTGGCGCTTCACTCGCACTCCCGATCTGGCATCGGTGGCGAGTGGACGTTCTCTGTGGACGTTGAGCTGTGTACCCACTTACTAATATTTTGGTTGTTTTACTCTAAACCCATGGCCTTAACTAGTGGACACCACATTGGCGACGAATAAAAGTGCAGTAAGTAAAATTATCACTCAAACTATCCTGCTTATGGAAATTGGTCAACAACAAAATTCAAATATAACAAAGTGTTTTGAAAAGAAAATAAATAAGTTGAGGGTACTTTGAAAACGACACAACTTAAATGAAACTGAGCAATTATTAGGTACCTATAGTTTGTTTTACAATCATTCGTGTCGTTATCGTTACCTGTTCTATGCAAGATCAGCGACGGCGATCGGCCAATGGATTGCGCCATAGATCGATGAATGAATCATTATGAAACTTAATAGACTCGAAAGCAGAAAAGCAGAACCGTGTGCAGAGTGAGGTTACGGAATTTTATTTTGTGTCTATATTTGTACAGTAATAAACACTTCATTTAAATAGAGAAGTAAGGTAATAAATAAAGTGTTTGGAAATTACTCAACTATTTAACGTGCCGTTGACCAAGTCTGTTGCAAATATAATATCTATCGAATGATATTATTCGATCAAATAACCAAATGTTCCAACGAAAATATCGTTAATTACCTGTATTAAAAAAGTACCACTTCGAAAACGTTGAAGTTATGTAAATATGTTATTGTTTAAACTAAATAAGTGTTTTAAAACCCGTTAAAGCCAAGTACTTAATTACCTGTTTTAACAATGTACCACTTCAAAAACTTTGAAGGTATGTAAATATGTTATTGTTTAAACTAAACCAGTGACTTAAAACCCGTTAAAGCCAAGTACTTAATTACCTAAATTGTACCAAGTACAAAGTACCACTTCAAAAAAGTACTTAATCAGCCTTATTATGGTTGTTGGTTTAACGTAGGTTTTTGAGTTGGACCCAGGTTTAGACCCAAATCAAGAAGAAATGGTATTAACGTTAGAGGTTTATGTTAAGTTTTTGTTTTTTTTATGGTGACATCTCTAAACCTACCAATGGCCTAGTTTATGGTTGGTTTATTTTGACGTTGCAATTTGTTTGAGGTTAAGATTGTTTGATAGAAGTATTTTGCTGCAATTTAAACTGGCTTGAATTGAAAATATATAGGTGATATTAAATAATATCACAGAGGCATCACAGCGCAAGAGTTGCCGCCCGTGTAACAATAAAATACATAGGTACATCGAATTTGAGGATCTGTACACGGAAAATGCTTTCACAAACCCTCAAGAACTATTGTGCATCTGATAAAAGACGATCTACTGAGAACAAACAACTTCTTTCGATCTAAAGAGGAACAAGGACTTCACCACAAATCCTGGTTGCACATAACCTATGCAATTGAGCTCATCAAGAAGTAGGTAAGTTTTCATTATGTTAATTTATCCTGAGTGGATTTATAGTTGTTTATTTAGCTATAGAGGTTTAGTGTTATTTGTTTTAAATGAGTTTCCCAAGATAACTAGATAGATTACCTAATACAGAGATATTCTTTAATCAAGTAAAAAATAACCAAAATAAAATTGTTCATGTACCTAATCCATATTTAGATGATATCTGCAATGACCACAACCCACTGACATGTATTTTACTGCGTACTAGTATAATACATGTTAGTGCTACAACCTCATGCATTTTTTATTAAATCATTGTGTCCGGTTTACTAACATTATGTTTTTTTATCTTTCAGGCTGTTCTGTTTGATGTTTGATGCTGGAGCTTTCAACGGTGTGGTGTAGGTACTGTTGGGTAACAGGAGGTATCCGCAGCTGCACCCATTAAGTATATATTAGTTTACACCTATCCTCAATCTGCAAACTACACAAGAGGAGTGATATAATTCTGCACACATTTTCACCTGGAATACCATAGAGAGATGTTTCTTGGGAGTGTAGAAACAGTAAAAAACTATAGTTGTACCTAGTGATAATACTAAGAACATGATATTGTCATCAACATGAAAGAAACATTCAACTTGAGCAGCGGCTCTAATAAACTTTTTTTGGTGACGCAATCCTTTTAGAATATTAAATATTACACGGAGCCCTAAAATAATGAAAAACTGGTTTTATGTGTATTAATTGATAATTATATTACTTAAAATTAGCATTTGCATCTAATGGGAGGCTGTTTTTTTATTTTTTCAAACTTTTTTGGAAGATTTTATTGTACTTTGTATCCATAAAGTACCCCTTTATTATTTAAATTTTTCATTGTGGCCAGTATTTTCGAGGCGCTTTGCGGAGCCCTAGGGCTTCGCAGAGCACACTTGTGGCTGAACTAGAGTATTGTACTGATCCAGCCCCCCGATTCACAACCCTTTGATAACTCGGTTGTCAATCGATATGGCATTATTTATTCTGTGGATTCGGTTTAAAATTGTTCAATTCAATACATTTTTAATTCACAATATCGAATCGAATCGATTCGGTTCGCTATCGAAAGGTTCTAAATCGGAGGGCAGAAGAGAGGTGTAGGTACTATCATACACCCAAAACTGTTTGAGGAAATTTCAGAATTAGACCGTTCCTAGAAAATATTTTTTAAATTATATAACCAGTTTTGCCTGTACTGTTTGATTTAGCCAACAACTTCTAAACGAACAACAGTAATTCTCAACATTATGATGATACTTTAAGATGTTTCTTGAAATTAAATTAAAACTAAATTTATTTTCGTGTTTTATTAATTACTAGCTGCACCCCGCGGTTTTGCCCTCGTGGACAATGATGATGATAATGAAAAGTATGCTGTGTTTATGACCTATTGACCTATCTATATACCAAATTTCATTAAAATATATTCAGCCGTTTCATATATATTGTCCTTGGATAATCCATATATATATCCTTATATATTTGCCCTTGGATAATCGTATAGGTTTTTTAATAACTTGCGCTTGCGTCGCCCCAGTGGAAACGGATTACTGAGTAGATATGAAAATTCGTCATATAGGTAAGGTATCATATTTTTTATATTTTAGGATGGTATGAAACATATTCCTAGGGGTCTTACCAGTAAGTCTAGGAAGAACATTCTGAATAATCTTACTAGTAAAACTATTGGGAAGAAATTCCCAATAGGTAGTCTTACTAGTAAGAACACTGGGAACGGAAGGATAGTTTTAACCCTATGGAAGGACGCGCAGACAAAGTCACTGACAAAAGCTAGTAGCCAATAATGCCAATATAAACAATTTAGGATATAAGGTATTCAGTCATATTACTTACTCAGGCTTTAATAATAAAATATTTGATTATATGTATTACTAGCTATTGCTCGCGATTTCGCCTGCGCTGACTACAGTTACGGTAAAAAGTATCCCATGCCATGTCCTTCCCCAGTCTACATATACAGTCCAAATTTCATCAAGATGAGCCGTTTAGTCGTGAAAAATAAAACAGAGTCAAGTATGGATTAGAACCTATCAAACTGAAAAGCTCCTGCGGGGCAATTACGTATCTTTTTGCAATCAGCCTATAGTACCTACTAGGTTGGTGGGTACAGTACATTAACGATCCGTTCCGTTACACTTACTTTTTTTTGTACTAATGAGTAGATTGGAACGTTTTGAATGAACAGTTTTGTATAATGAATAAAGGTTACATCTTATCTGTGGTTGGTCTGGAGTATGCTTGGGATCGTCTCGGTACCATCCAATCTTTCTGTAGCCCCGCGACCATAATACCAACGTTTTCAAGTCCGGTCTAAACCTGGTCTAAACCAAAACTTTCCTTAGTCCCGAACTTCGTGAACCTAGGTTTAAACCTTCAACAATAATAAGACTGAATAAGTTTTAAGTTGTACCGAATGTATCTTGCAATGCACTGTCTATCGTAATCAGTAAAATAATTCATCATATCTTATATCTCTGGGCCTTATTTATGCCTCGATGGCGTGTTTTAATATCAAGTGACCGTCTTGCGTAGTAAGTAGTAGGTACCTATATAAACGGGTCTCACATGACTCGAGTTTATTTATGTTAAATGTAACAGAATCGTGTTCGCAATTCAGAGTTCTTGTTATTTTCTGTATTGATGTTGGTCACAGTCACAATATACTAAATGCCGGTTAGAATTATCTCGAGCTTACAATTAAAATAACATGTTAACTATATTTTATATAGTTCTATTGTTAGAGCTATATAGAATAAAACCTTATTTAACGAGTCGATCTTGAAATCTTTATTACCACATTCTGAAAGCATGGCACTGTAGACGTATTTCAATATACTTAGAGCTCACGTAACTGATCCCGACGGAAATGACACATCGGTTAAAAAAAATATATTTAAAAGGCAGATCTTTCGGTTGGTGAAACAAGAACCGGATGAAAAGTTTGAAAACTTCTTGAGTCGACAAATCTCAAAATGCAATTTTTCTTAGAAAGATGAAAATCTTATCGACCACATAATTGAAAAGTGAAGTTCGACTACCTAAATGGAGTAAGAATATTTTGGTACAGCAACAAATTAAAAAACATAGCAGAGGCCAACTCTCTAGAAACTAGAAGGACAGTCAAACGAGTTCCACGATAGACAGAGCAATTTTGCAAAAACTACTAGCCTGAATAAAATTTACACTAAAACAGCGCAACGTAACACTAAAATAGAGGTTGATATCTGTAGCCGATGATGTGGCAGTAAAAACCATAAAAGTACCTTTAGTTCCTGCCCTGCAATTACTGCCAATTGCATAAAATGTGGTTTCAAACGTCATTTCCAGAAACACAACAAAGAAAAAACAGAATAAGGGCCAACAAAAGATAAAGTACTAACCTCTCGTCAAACGACAACAGTAACAAAAAAAAAGATTAATACCCTCAAAAACAGAGAACCACATACAAATGTAGTCTACATTTGTCGACTATATTTTCCACATCGGTGACGAGGCAACAATAGACTGTCAGGTAGGTGGGGTTAAAATCATGATAAAACTTGGGAGCACATAAACAATCTAAAGTTATAGTTTCAAACCAACAAAAGTCTTCAAACAAAAAGTAAGTGGCTTATGGTGCCAAATATCCACTAAATGTGTAAGACTCATTTGATGCAGAAAGAAAACTGGTTTTAAATAAAATGGTTCAAGGATTTTTTTGGGTCAAGAAATAGCCTTTAATGTGCTAAAATTTGGCTTTAATTGAATTGAAGTGAATTCAATATAAAAAAAAAAAAATTAAAAGATTTAGAGATCACTATTGACAAAACAGTTCCTCCAGTTTGTCAACCTTCTAGACGAGTCCCAGTTCCTTTGGAATTAAAGATTAATAAGAAAATGGACGAACTGGATAAATTTACAACTCTTAAACCATCTTTTTAGGTTTCTCTGATGGTACCGGTTCTAAAACACAGGCTTAAAAATGAATTCCATCGTCAGCGATGGCATTCGTATTTGTTTGGATATGCATGTTGCTACCAAACCCATTATTAGAGAATTACGGATTCCCAAAAAGAAAAAAACTATTTAGTTTCTGGGCCAAGAGCTTTCGTCGTCAGGCATTAAACTATTTGACAAAAACATCAAAGCAATCGAGACATTTAGACCACCGGAGACCATAGACCATTTCTGGGTTTAATCAATTTCGTTGGAAAATTGATCCCCAATTTGTCAACCTTAACAGAAAGTATTCGGCAATTACTTTGACAAAACGTGCACAAAATGCCAATATTCACGGCATTTTAGCACATAGAACAAGCAACGGCTTTTGATAAATAAAAAAATACTCTCCAACACCCCTACTCTTGGGCTATGACTGAAAAGATTGTACCAAAGTAATTGCTGATGTGAGTCCTGTAGGTTTATGGGCTGTACTGATTCAATACGACCAACGACCCCAAATCATTACCTTTGGAAACAAGAGTCTGACAAAACGTTAAAAAACGGTATTGTCAGACTGAAAAAGAGGCATTAGCTTTGGTGCCGGCAATTTAACACTTTCACGTGTACTTATATGTGGAAAAATTTGAGCTTGTCATAAGCTTCTGGAAGTCATATTGGGCACGCAATCAAAGCCTTACGCACGAATTGAGCGCTGGGTCCTTCAATTACAAGCATATGATTATAAAGTAATTTATAGACATGGAAAATCAAATATAGCAGATTTATTATACCTTCTGTGTACGAAAACCAACACAAAAAAATACTTTTGAGAACGAATATCTTGTTAACCAGATTGTTCAATACTGATATTGAAGCATCGAATGATGATGTCAGAATTAAATTAGTCAAAGACGTTTTGATGGATAATACTTGGGATGTTGTAAGTAATTACAAGTTATATTCAACATGAACTTTGGTTACATGAGGGCATCTTATTAAGAGGAAACAAAATAGTAATTTCCACTACGTGGAGGAATAAAGTTTTAACTGCAGCTCATAAAGGTCCTCCAAGCATTGTGAACATGAAAGCTAGGTTACGCACAAAAGTTTGGTGGTCTAAAATAGGCATAAACGCTGAAAATTCTGTAAAAAAACTGCAGAGGGTGTACTTAAAGTTACATAAAGATACAGCTGTTGATTTTTTGGGTCCATTGCCAAGTGGGAATTATCTATTAGTAATCATTGATTATTATAATCAATACAAAGAGATTGAAGTCATGCAATCCATACACAAGACACATGGCACCCATTTCTTAAGTCAAGAATTCAAAAAAATCGGTGCCGATACTACTGATCAAGGAATTAAGCTTTTCAATACAAACTCTTACTGGCCTCAACAAAACGGCGAGGTTGAGAAGCAAAACAGAAACGACTGAGGATCGGTCAATGTGAAAAATTAGACAGGACCTCCACAGGAAAATCCCCAGCTGTTCTACGGAACACAATTTATTGACATAATATTACTCATTTTAACAGACCTCGAATATAGTTATTGCAGGATCTGGCCGAAATCGAAATATGGAATTAAACTAATGTTAAACTGTTAAAAATATAATCAAAATTTTACAAAGATGTTATTTATGTTAATACTAAGTTGCAAATGTTTCACTGTTCTTAGACGCCTCATTAAGAAACCTCGGGCGTGCTTTGAGTCACCAAGATATCTTGCTTTCTTTGGACATGACAGCACGCACCTATTGCTTTCTAAAGCATCTACGTAGGTGATGGTTTTGGTCCCGCGTGGCTTGCACAATGTACGGATTACCCGCAAATACTGCCAGACGCAGGAATTAGCTAAAGAAAAAGTCTTAAAGTTATGTACTCCAGTGTATGTACTGCTGTGAAACTGATAGGAAATGCTACTACCACTATTTTCTACTATTTTCTACTAATCTAAGCTACATGATACAGAATGTTTGAAACGAACTGTTGGATTGATGTAAAATCTTAAATTTTATCTTCTGTTTTATGTATAACGATCCCAGCATAGCTACCACAATTTACGGATTAGCCGTACAGTTATGATGATTCAGAAATTAGAGACCGAGGCAAATAAAAGAAAAGATAAAACAAATTAACAAACTAATAAACGAAGACAGTAAAAGAAAATATATAGATAAAGAATTAGAAACCGGTGAGAAAGCGTACGTGAAGAAATTCATATAAGAAAATAAATTAGTTACAGAATTTAATCCAACACCTCATACTGTTATTAATACTAAAAGAAGCGACGTAAATATAAGGAATGAGAAACTAGACAGGAGTACAGAAGGAATATCGTACACCTATAGAAAGTAGAAGGTCAATGGAAAATTGTCGACCATGAAAAAGAGTCTGATAAAAAAGTTTAGTTTGATAGGTTGATTTAAGTAAGTATAAAATATAGTTTTGTTTATTTCTATATGCTAAATATTATACCTAAAGCAATTAATTAATTTTTAAAATGGAAGAGATGTGATGTATAATAAAATGTAGTGCACAAATCAACAGTGGCGCTTCACTCGCACTCCCGATATGGCATCGGTGGCGAGTGGACGTTCTCTTTGAGCTGTGTACCTACTTACTGATAATTTGGTTGTTTTACTCTAAACCCATGGCTTTAACTAGTGGACACACATGATACAACCGAAACAACTAACTAATGGCTCTGTGAGCTGTCTGTCTGTGAGCTCGCGCGTACAAACTTTTTTGAAAACAATCTAGTGGTGCACAGTAGCGCCATCTAGTTACCTTATTGTAAAACTAACATTAATAACCAAGGTGCTCCATCAATCCCTACCTAGTAGGTAAAGGGCTGACTCCACTAATGGAAACCTAAAAGTAAGAAATTTACGGCATTTTGAGCGGCTAGTCGGTGATCGGGTGGCGATATATCGCCAACACGCTTCATTGCGAGCATACTGCGTGTGCACACGCGGCAAGGTAGTTGAAGGCCTTCACCTAAAATTTCTCAGAGCTGTTGAACTAAGCACTTTGACTTTGGCAAAGGCTTTGACAGTCGTCTTCCAGAAAAAAAACAAGATTCATCCTGGTGGCTGTAATACAGTTTAATTACCAGCTCAGGCGCCAACAGCCGAACAACATGTCCAGTACCTATAATTAGTATAAAGTCAATATAAAAATACTTTTGTTGTTATTAATAAGTAGTTATAAGTTCTGTCAATAAACAATTTATTATTATTATTATTTATTTATTAGATACCATAGGAAGGATCATCATTCATCATCATCATCATCATTAAAACTTCATTGAATGATACTTTTCAAGAAATGTAATCTACTGAGATTGAGAGTTCCGCGGTGAAGTAGATTGTGTCTAAAAAAAAACAAATGAAGAAATACGGGGAACAGTAAAACGAACTAAATGCTAGTGTAAATATTAAACAGTCGCTACTCCTTCAATTTGTAGTTAATCCTCCATTCGGAACTTATAGCGACGCAAGATAGACCGAAGGCCATTTCCAATTACCAATAGCCTCCCAGAGGCGCCGCGGCGCAGGCCACGTGACAGATGGCCAGGGCCGGACTCAGATAATTAACACGTTTCTTTCCGTCCGGCTCTGGGGCAAAACTTTATTAATACCGGAGGGGACTTAGGCTTTTAGGGTAACAAACTTTTGTAATGAAGCCGCCCGTGGAATATTGCAATTGTAGGTAGGTGCTTTAATTTGTTGTTGTGACTTCAAGATACATACGATATGTTAGTGATAAGTAGTCAAGTCAGTAAACAGTAACGTAAATCATACTTTTACGTACAGTTCAGTTCAGTAAATTCATTGTAAGTTTATTTCGCGGTGTAATAAGTAGTAAACATATTAACTAACTTTCAAAAAGTTTTATACATATTCGTAGTGTTATTGTGAAAGAATTTTAATTCGAAACCTTATAACAACTGCACGTAGTTTTTTTTACAAAACAAACGCAGATTCTATTTTATGTTATGTTTCATCATGAGATATTTTAATATGAATCTACACAACGACTGTTGTCATAACGTACTGTGGCGTTGGGTACATACACCGCCAATATATGCTTTTACATAAGACTGATCAGGTTTGACTCGTACTCGACTGTGACATTACGTATATCACAGGATAAAAATGTACATCATTTGGGGGGTTCCTCCCAATGGCCTTCAATCTCTCCTTACAGCTATCCTAAGCCTCGCAAGATCTGGTCTGCATCTGAAATGGATCTGTCCGAGTCTAACAGCTTAAATGCTATGATCCCAATACATACTGGTAAGTGCGCATTTGATCACCCGATGAATCTGCATCTTCATCTGCAAGGTAGCAGGCCATGTCACGTCCTTCTCGTGCAACACATAGTTCAATAGATTACCATGAGCTTTCGTCATGAGGTTGCTTAGGTGAAATGATGAGTTTGTCTGATAATTCTCATAATCTACTTTAATCTTATGATCACCGTCTAGACTTACGGGGACTTCTTTTTGCTCTCTGTTACATCTTATTTGAGCATTTGATCGTTCTCTTGCCTCTGGGCACCGCAGTATGATCCTGGGTGGGTAACCAAGAACCATAGGCAAGGACCAGGAGTGCCACAGTCTGTGACCCTGAATGCGACATGTTAACCCAGTACATTTACCGTCTCCTTCCGTCTCCTCACCTCTCGGGGCCATCCTATGGTACCCACACTTCGTTTCAGAGCACATACAATGCTCTGAGACTATCAGGAACCTTTTAGATTCCAAGCCCCGATCGTGTACTCGGAGCCGGTTGATGTAGCTCAAATTATTGGAACCATCCACGTAACTCTTGGAGGGCGTGAGATCCATACGTACGGGACTCCAAGTTCACTACTCAGAAATCAGCAAGCAACGATCAATGCCAACTGCCATTTATTAATGTCTTTACCGGAATTACCTGTGTAAAGGTCATATCATTCAATTTGAGGTCCATCTTATTACTTTACTTGGTGCCCAGCCATGCACCTAAACTCTGAGCTTCCGGCTCAATGACTCAGCCTCATCATCATTTCACCTCGTCTTGGACAAATACTTAATAATCACTCACTCACTATTATGTGTAATAAAACTGGATAGGTCTCACTCACCCAATTCCTCGTTGCGATCCTTCTTCTTCCTCGACCTTCACCTGGTCGAGCTTCTCGCATCGCAGCCTTTCCGCACTGAAGCACGTAGCAACAAAACTTTCAGACATACCGAAATTTGACCCACTAAAGTTCCTGGAGGCAGCATTCTCCTCTCCATGTGGTTAACGGTCTCACTCTCGCCAGCCTTGACCAGCTGCGTCCGCGTTCCCGCCGAAAATGAAGTCATGTCAGTTGTCTGTCAAAAGCGCACTCTCAACCACCAACAATATTTTTAATCCGCCATCTTACCATCGACCACTCTCCACAGATAATATTCCCATCTCACGGCATCCTACTATAGACAGATAATCTTACTACAATGACGCGATGACGCGAAACTGGCAGGTCTTCATCGTGTAACAGTTGACACTTCCAGAATTCCAACAGAACTCGCGTTGCGCGACAACTGCCAAGTTGCCACCAGGTAACAATAAGGCGTTATCAAAACTTAAATTATATTGTCAAATGTCACAAAAGCCAATTTCACTAATGACTAAAATATCTTAACCCCATTACGTAAGTTGATTTGCATCTCACACACCTCGATTAAATATTAAATCATAAGAACAAGTCATTCGTTACGTAGCACGTACACGTCAAGAGTGATGTTAATTCATAGGGAATTCCCGGCAATATTAATGTAGGAGATTTCAAATGTCACCCATAGTGAGGGTGTCAAATCTTTGGAAATGTGTTTAGGGAAATTAGCTGGTCCATTAACAACGCTCCCGTGAGCCGTGAGCCGCGAGCGTGTAAGCTACATCAATATTTTATCTAGGATTTGAATTATTTACCGAACGTAGAGATAAGTGAATCCATATCAATATTTAAAAGTGAAACGTAGTCTGTTTGTTTGTTTGTTTCTTTGTTAGGGGATCTTTCACGCGATAACGGCAGGACGGATTTTGATGAAATTTAGAATGGAGATAGCTTATACCCTGAAATAAAACATAAGCCACCACAGAATCGTCTATGGTTGCCTTGGAAACGAAATAACAAGTCTGTCAAAAAACATCAAGAGCATTGGCGTTATACCTACTTTTGCATTGGTTTTTAATATCTTAGAAGAAAATATGATGCCTTTTTTCGCGATAAACATTAGTCTGCACTTATCCGATAGCGTATGGCACGCTTTGCCGGTAGCGAGTTTGGTACCTAGTAACCGCTTTAAAGCGGTTATTAGGTACTTGAACTCGCTACTGAAGAAGCGCGCCACACGTTAACGGAACGGAAGGCTTGAGACAATTTTTTTGTAGAGGTGTTTTGCATCGAGATCTTGAAGCATGCTGTTAAGGCCAGGCTCCAGGTTACATTTTCCCACTCCCCACTCCCCTGCCACCTACCCTGCACTCTGCCACCGCTACCCGCAATAAGCACTGAAGTGCCTGCGTAACAAGGTTGAATATCGCGAGCGCTGTTTGATCAAACAATTTAGCTTGGAACTATAAGACGTATGTCTCAAAAGTTATTTATTTTATTGGCAGGCTAATAATTTAGTTAGGTAAATTTTGTCTTAACCTTAGATGATAAACTATATTTTCTTGCTGTGAGATTTATTTTAGAGATAAAACTTAAGCCGTTGAGTAGAAAAATGTAAACATTACTAAAAATAACGTAATTTTTGATAAGAAAATGTATCGAATGAAATTCTGTTAATCATGTTTTTGTCTTAGTCTTAGAGAGATAAATATCTCAAAAACATGTATATTGAATTTCACATTTATCAGGTTTGTGGTTGACCCAGCATATTTATGGAAAACCCCCTTAAAAAGCAGACCCTGGTCTTAATATACTTACATAGATAACAGCTTTTGAGTTTTGTGATAACAATCGGTGTTATATTGTTTTTTTATAATAATAAAACACCCACCTTTTTGTCACAAAACTATGAAGATTCAAATAATTATTAATATAGTACATAAATAATTGTTTCCAAAATATAGCAGCATCTTTGCGAAAGAAGTGTTAAGCGACAGCGACTAGCAACATATTCAAGTGATAAATTCTATTGTTAATGTAGCCATGCGCCAAAAATGAAGCAATTTGTTTCGGAGACACGGGAGATGAAAAACATTATTTAGCTGAAGGTTTATTAAGTCGGGCGCATCGTGGGGTGACGCTAAGCGATGCCGACTATTTGTTCTTATAAACGTGAACAGGGGTACAGTCAGGTGTAATATTATAATGAATACACATTAAGACATTGACAATATTGTTTTGCTGTGTTAGACCAATTATTTTATGTATTTTGTACGGCTCTCAAGATTCTACCTCGAAGTTTTAAAACAAACTTGCATAAATATACTTACTTTTACATTAAAAAAAACTCATGTACGTAGGTAGATAAGTTTGTAGTGAGTTTTCATGGACTCACTTACTCACCGACTAGGTTCAGTAATTTTTTTTTTATTTTTAAGTTTAAGAGTTGCAAGTTATTTTTTCAAGAAACGCCCATCCAGGAAATGGACGTGGATGCACCCCGGCGGTCATAAGCACGAGATAGATTTAATTTTGACGACCAATAAGCATATATTCAATGATGTCTCTGTGATCAACAGGGTTAAGACCGGCAGTGATCACCGCATGGTAAGAGGCTCATTGAATATCAACGTAAAGCTGGAGAGGTCTCGTTTGATGAGATCTACTCTTCGCCCAAGTCCTGCCCAAATCCAAAACCCCGAGAGCTTTCAGTTGGAACAATCGCTTCCAAATCCTCATCGAATGCGAAACAGTGGACGAACTAAACGGCTGGGCTGGTGAAAATTGTTCAAGCGGTCGGGTCGGAGTTCTTTAAGATCCACCGCAAAAATAGAACACAGAAACTCTCTGAGCATACACTGAAACTTATGGCAGAACGAGGAGAGATGAGGCTGCAGTCTTCAGTGGATATGTCTAGTTACAGCTTGCTTAATAAACATATCTCCAAGTCGATGCGACACGATTTGCGATCCTATGTATTAAGAACGCAATAGAGCGGAACAAGGGCTCCAAAGTGTTCGCAAGAAATCTGTCTATTGGGCAAAGTCTGTTGACAAAGCTGAAAACCAACACGGCAGCATCGTTTCGTCGAAGCCAGAGATATTGAGTGGGACCGACGACATTGTAGCCATCGCAGGAAGTCGGTGGATAGAGGTGGCACAAGATCGCTCGTCATGGCGCTCTTTGGGGGAGGCTTATGTTCAGCAGTGGACTTCTAAAGGCTGACATAATGATGATGATGATGAAGTTCATATTATTTTCCAACGTTTAAGGAGTTCAAATTGTTGGTGTTTTATAAATGTTCAATTAGTAAATTTGACAACATATTTAACATAATATGAAATGAAGGATTCAAATCAGTTATTAACAATTCGATCTACGTATGTTTCAATATATTTCAGACCATTACTATAGAAGTATAGACATTGACATACGTGAGTTCAAAAACTAAAGCCCGACTATCGTCGGGTAAAAAATTGACAAATACACTCTAGCGATGAAGACGAATCAATTCATACCTTGCTTGTCAAAATCGGACCAAGTTTTTAGTTTGAACACTTAAAATCTTCAATTGCTTCGCCGTAGTGGGATAACAAATATAGCCCATGAAACTATAAATTAAGAATAATCGATTGATATCCCGCTTTCAAAACCTATACCTGAATATGAATCGATTGATACCTTGCTTATCAAAATCGGATCAGTAGGGGCGACGCTTTGTGGAACATCCACATACATACATACATACATACAGAGACTGTTAAACTCATTACCCTTCCCTTGCTTCGCCGTAGATTGGGTAATAACTAATAATGCTAAACTATTACGAAAGAACTGACATCATTGAATCAAGAAGAAGATCCATTCAGAAACCCATGATAACTCAGTTGACGTTCGATAGCGTAAGATTCAATTATTTGTTTATTCACAATTGTCGAATCGAAGATGAACTTATCGAAATCGATATCGGATCTAAGCTAACGTCATACCATACGGTTATATCTACGGTAACGCAATTCACAATCAAAAGCAGGTATCGAACCAAAGTTTCCGAACGTTCCATTCTTTTCTTATCGAGAGCAACGTAGCAACGAGAGCAACGTAGCATCTGACAGCATTTGTTTGTGTTGGAAATAACCTACGTTTTTTACTAGAGGGAGTGTGAAGGGCAGTGCAGGGGACAGGGGTAGGCGTAAGGGAAGATATGCGGGAACGGAGAAGTGGCGGAAGAAAGGGAATACCCTCCTATTCATCCTCCCCCCATCCTCCTCGCCTCCTCCCACTCTTCTTCTCTCCCCTCCACCTAGCAAAAACGTAGGTTATTTACAACATAAGCAAACGCAATCGTCGATAAGTTACCAACTCAATTTGGTTTCGACTGCTTTACGATACCGTAATCGAAATCAAATCGAATCTTCAAGTTGATTGTTCTGAATAACGCGAAAAACACGTACGATACGAGAACGATATCCAATAGAATCGATTAGGTTCGTTATCGAAAAATTCTTAATTGTGGGGCAGATCTTTGGAAGTTCTTTGGGTATTTGAACATATGTGACTGTATATGATAATTTCCCAAGGGTATATATATCTCATGGGTGGCCTGTCAAAACTCTGACTTCAGAGATCGGCACTATCTCATGCGACATACATAAGAACAAAGACAAAAGGTCTTCGAAAAATCCAGATCTAACACTTTCAAAAAGATTGAAAGAAGAGTATATATATATATATATATATATATATATATATATAAGTATTGAATAGATCAAAACACAAATACAGTTCACTAGCTACGCCATACGGCTTTATCCTCATGCAAACTGTGCCACCCCCGTTGACAATAATAATTTTGAATTGATTTTATAGAACAATAGCTTTCCCGCCCGCAACTTCGTCTGCGCGGACTACAATTTATCGCGAAAAAAGCATCCAATGTTCTTCTAGGATATTAAAAACCAAAGCGAAATTAGGTATACCAACGCTCTTGTAAACAAGTTATTTCGTTTCCATGGTTCAGCGAGTAATCAACATTTTCCAGTTTATCCGTGGAAACTTACAATTTTCTGAGTATCATACGTGTTGTTCCAGGGTATAAGCTATCTCCATTCCAAATTTCAGCAAAATCCGTCCAGCCGTTATCGCGTGAAAGCTCCCCAAACAAACAAACAGACAACGCTTCACTTTTATATATTGGTATGGATAGTGCGCACAAGGAATATTTCCGCCAAATTTCATATCTATAGGTCCACCGGTTTAGGTTGTGCGGTAATGTATTATAGCTAGAAAAATATATATAAAATGGAAGATAGAAGATGTATCGTTATTGTTATTATCAGACTTGTCCTCTAATGCTATTCAAGGGGAAATTAAACAATCGACGATGCCATTTCGTTGAACGTCAAACGGGGCACCAATTGATTTTGCACAGTTAACTGAGCCGGGGCGTTACTTTGTTGTTGTTTCCTTCACCAACCTACAACACAGTCTTGCGCTAAGTATTAGTTATTCTGTGTCATCTTTACTTATAATAAAGCAGTTAGTAGGTACCTTAAACATATTATATAATAATTTTCTAATGGAAAAAATTGGATCAAGGACGAGATTCAAACTCACATACTGTGCCTCAGCGCGGCACATGCCTTTATCAATTCGGTTACCGTGACCTATGCATCATTACGATCCAATTTTTTTCACTAGCTTCTTTGAACCTGACTTATTTTACCAGTTGTATTTTAAAAATAAAACTTGAATTCCGAACAATGAAGATATTTAATTAAAAATAATGGTCTAGGATACCTACTTAAAATAAGCTACTGAAAAAGTATTTTTTAATCATATCTGTGTTTGTAAATTTGTTCACGCATCACGTAAATACTACAAGACCAATTTCGATGCGGATTTCACTGTTGGATAGCTTAGGGTTTGACTTAAAAAGTGGTGTACTTTGTATCTCAATCAGTGAAGCACGAACAAATATCCAGACTTACAGACAGACATGATTTAAATAAGTTTTATATATTTGTTCTGCAGCTCATATTAAGTCCTAAAGACATACTTTAAATGACTTATCTTCATTTCACAGAATTATTGTTGCTTACTGCTTTTATTATAAGTATAGATATAGATAGATACTAGTATATAATTATGATGTCTTGAGTTATTACCTACTCAAATTCAATTAAGTAGTCTTGCAAACGGAATGGAAGGCATTTTTATATAAGGCAGGGTAGGCTCTCAAATTTTTGCCCTGCACATCCAGGTGCAGTGTGAGCGGGAGAGATGATACAGCTTGGGAGTATTTTTACATGACTGCCCAAAAAAGGAGTGTCATGTTTGTATGTGAGTTTCTGTATTACACCATAACTTTGAAATGCCTGAACTGATTTAGACGTATGGGGGGAGGGGGGGGGGGAGGGTATCGTGAGAATCCTTACATCCCCTCCGAATAACATTATGCTATATAGTTTTTTGAAAACATTCAATATGGAATATAATAAACTAGAAAAAAAAACTTAGAAATTTTCATTTATGGGAATCAAATTGAAGGCCTTGATAAGCACATTCCAACAGTGTATAAATTATTGGTAAAAGCTCTTTTTTGGCAGGGCAGGCCTTTTTTTGTAGCTTTTAAGTTTTAAGCTAATTATTTAGATGTTTTTACACGACTACCCAAAATAGGAGTGTATTGTTTTTAGCATTCATGTATGTATGTATGCATGTATGTATGTATGCATGTATGTATGTATGTATGTATGTATGTATGTATGTATGTATGTATGTATATTTGTATGTGAGTTTTTGTGTTTTTCTTTCGATATCTTAATGTAAAACTCAATTAAATAAGTGTTCAGTTATTTGGTTAGTTTAATAGGATAATAGGATAATAAGCAATATAATTATTTCAAAAAGTGGCTGTCGCTGAAAATAATGAGAACAGCAATGCAACAAGTTGTTTTCGTGTGGTGTGGACTTTATGGCACCTACTTTATGTTTTTTTTCCAAGGATATCAGCCACTTCTGTTGTTTTTTTTTTCAGTTATATATATTTAGGTAGTTTACTTTTCTATTCATAGTATATTAAGTAAGTAAGTTAGTAAGTAAGTAAGTAAGTTAGTTAGTTTATTTATAAGTTGTATCTTTATTTGTATTATTTTTTGGTGTGCAATAAAGTGTATTTGTATTGTATTGTATATTTTGGTTCGTGTAAAGTTGTTTCATTTCGTTGTTCTCGACGTTTTGCTATTCGTCTTTTTGCTGATTTTGGTAAACCTCGAAGTTATAGGCTACCTATGGCTAAATGCTGTAGATAATTAGGTACTTAGAACTCAGAGAAACTCAATAAATTAAGTGTATTATGTACTAGCTGTGCCCGTGGCTTTACCTGCGTGGTCATCTCTTTTGCTATTATTTATTCTGTGTCTGTGGGTTAAAAGTAACCTATGTATTATTCCAGGGCCAAAAGTAAAAATATCATCGAACTTCGTTCAGACGTCAAATGTTTTTTTATCGATTACTCGACTTCTACGGATAGGATTGAGATAACAAGTACCTACACCAGTTTTTAATTCAAACCCTAACCTACCTAACAGTAAAAACCGCAACGCAATCAGTCTAGTAGTTTTTACGTGATGCACGAACAAACATACAAACTGACAGACACGATTTTTATAAGATAACTTGATCGGTAGCTTATTTTAAGTAACCTAGACCAAATTTTTGGTAAATATCTTGATTGTACAGACTTTATGGTACTTACTGCTTTATTATAAGTATAGATTATTTTAAGACCCCAATAACTCATTTTATTTAAATTACAATACAATACAATAACACTTTATTGACACACAGTTAAACAAATTACAAAATAAAAATAACATAAACAAAAGGTATAATGGGCAGTCTTATCAGTCATAGCGATCTCTTCCAGACAACCTTAGGATGGAAAGAAGTTCATTGCTATTAAGGGTCGGTAGATAGATAGATAGATAGATTAACTCTTTATTGGACACCACAAGTACAAGTGAAATTATAACTAAAAATAAAGTATAACAATGAGTGTCACAAGGGGCGGTCTTATTGCTCAGAGCGATCTCTTCCAGACAACCGTCGGTAGTGTGGCAATATTAAATTTATATACTTTAATGTAAATAAAAGTAATAAATAATATATAAAATAAACTACACAGTAATAGTTACTTAAATACTATCTTAAAATATATAGCTATAAGTAATTATAAACTTACATACATATAAATGTATAATTATACATACTTAAATACATATCAAGTCAGTGCTGGGACATAGTTAAAGCCTGTGAGGAGCTGGAGAGGTAAAAAAAACACTAGGGTCTTAAAGCTATCAATAGATTGTGCACGTTTGATGGCGACCGGAAGGGCATTCCAGAGGCGCACAGCTTGGACAGTAAACGAGGATTCATAGAAGGAAGTAGTGTGTACTGGGGTAAGGACGACAAAGTTTTTTGATGATCTTAGAGACAGGGAGTGAGAGGAAGGAAGAAACTGGAATCGTTCCTTGAGATAGAGGGGAGTAGAAGGGTTGAAGAGTATGTTGTAGAGTAGGAAGAGAATGTGAGTAATTACCTTCGTTGTTCAGGCTTTTACTAGAGAGCTGGCATGAAAGGGATATTTTTTCTTATGAGGTTCTAGTAAATAGATGAAACAAAATTTTAAACAGGTTGGAGTAGAATTGTAAACCTATTTTATTTCACTATCGAAATAAAATGTAATAATAACCATTTCTTAAACCTTAAATAAAAAAAAAACACCTTTAGAAAAAGTGTATTTTGTCCCTTTCATAAATAGACGGTCTTGAAAGGGACATGATAAGTTTTGAAAGGGACAGTACGTAATATCAAGGAAAATCGACTTGTTGGTTTGTTTGTCGTATGAGGTAGTGCTGGCCTCTGGTGTCAGAGTTTGTCAGGCCGCTTATGGGCCTCTGACATGGCTTAACGACTGCTATTAATAAGCCAGGACCGACAGCTTAACGACTTATTATTTTCTAAATAATAAGTTGTTAAGCTGTGTGTGTGTGTTTGTGTGTGTGTGTGTGTGTGTGTGTGTGTGTGTGTGTGTGTGTGTGTGCGTGTTAACGACTTATATTATACACTAAAATCTCATTTTTCACAGTAAGCGGAGATCAATTAAGTCTTACATTTATTATAAATAGTAAATAAACAATTTCATAATTATTTTCATAATAAGATAATACTGCTTAAAAATAATGGTTTATTATGGGTTATGAGAGAAACAGTAATAATTCCACAGTTTTACTACAGTTTTTTTTTAAATGGCGACCTTAAAACGAAGTAATTAACTTTGATAATAATAAAGATACTAAATGTCGAACAAAAAAGTTAAATACACCTTTATCTCCGCAGGTTTCATGTGCCCATTTTGTACAAATTTTACATTGAAACCAATCTTCAACGAATATGTTTTCTTACAAATATTACACTGGTCATCATCGCCTCTTTTATCTCCTGTCTGGCTGCCGGTATCTTAACCTTGGAGTGAATACTTCAGTTTCAGAAATATCATATATAGAGTCAGAATCAGTTGTCCCTTTCATAACCGTTTGTTGTGTCCCTTTCATAAATAACACACTCAAAATAAAAACATAACACCAAAATCTTAATTTGTAATCAAAAGTTTAATGACCTTCTATTCTCGTGTCTATCTGTATCTAACTGATAGTAAACAATTGTACACAGATAAATAAACAACTTATAGTATTTGACAAAACGTTTCTCCTCACTAACAAAAAAAAAACTTTTGAACTCTCCTACAAACACACGTACGACACCGCTATCTTTGAATTGACTGAAACGTGAAGTTAGGTGCAAATAGATGTGCATTTGGGTTGCAACACAACAAAATTAGTGTTGTTCCGAGACGACTTTTATTTAGCCGGTAATATGAATTGTCCCTTTCAATGCTTAATGAGCTATAGAGATTAAGATATTAGAAGAAATAACAATCTGTCTATACATATAATAAAACAGTATGTAGGAGAGAGGTGGCATGAAAGGCGTGTCCCTTTCATTTTTGATATTAGAAGAAATAACAATCTGTCTATACATATAATAAAACAGTATGTAGGAGAGAGGTGGCATGAAAGGCGTGTCCCTTTCATGCCACCTCTCTCCTACATACTGTTTTATTATATGTATAGACAGATTGTTATTTCTTATAATATCTTAATCTCTATAGCTCCATTTAGACATTTGACAATAAAAATCTTGCTCTCCTGTGCCTAGCAGAAATGAGAAAACCTACAAAGTCAATTTATAAAATCTTAATTCTCATTATTTTTTCACACTTTCCAAACCTGCACCATCCTCATACCTAAACAAAACTCCTTCAAAAAAATGTGTAGTGGCAGCAATCCCAGTAATTACCCCATCTCCTCAAAGTACCCACCTGCGCGTTTCTGTAGCCGTATTGTTAGTATTCTTACATCGGACGGTGAATGTTGTAATTTAGTTAAGCATAATAGACCGGGAGACATCGGCGAAACAAGTCACTGAAAACGATGAAAATTTTACTCAATACCTATGGTTGTAGCAATAAAATATGGAATTCAACATTGACTGTTATAGTGGTATTCATTAATAGAAGTCATTAAGCCATGTCGGAGGTCCTCGGGCGGCCTGTCTAACTCTGACACCAGAGCCCAGCACTACCTTATACGACATACAAACAACTATGTACTTTTATTTTACTTCTTTATATTGGATGTAGTAAATATTTTTATACGCACCGCTAACATTTTTATTGAATCTCCAGAATGACTGCTAGAGAATGCTGTATAGCATGAAGTCGTCCTAAGCATGAATTTTAGTAAGCTAAATAATATCATTTTTTGAAAATTCACTTAAGAAATTTAGAATCTATTCTAGAGGAATTTTATAGATTTTCAGTTATAAATTGAGCGAAATTGAATACTCGTGTAGTTTATAATTCGTTATTGTTGTTGAAGATGTTTCCAAATAGTAGTTAATTCTGATGACCGTACAACAATAATGGTCAAAACCTACCGAGAAGAATACAAAAGTCGATAGTTATTAAGTATATAGGTAGGTATAATTGTTATTTTTTTTATATATAGGTAGGTATCATATTCGTTTACTAGCATTACCCGCGGCTTCGCACGAATGGTCATTTCTCTAGGTTAAATGTACTCTTTTTACTATTCCATGACCTAAAATACCAAATACCAACATTTGATCAAAATTCCTTCAACCGTCAAAAAGTTTTTATTGATTGCTCCGCTTCTTCTCATTGCATTGAAGTACTAAGTACACCAGTTTTTAACTCAAACCCCTAAGCTATCCAACAGCGAAAACCACATCGCAATCGGTTTATTAGTTTTTACGTGGTGCGTGAACAAACATACAGACAAAGAGACAGACCCTAATTTAAAAAAATGTTCAGTGTTAAATGTTATATTCTTGTTCAGTCGCTTATTTTAAGTAAAAAAAAAAACATATTTTTTTCTTTTTTGTACAGACTTTTTCGTTCTTATTGCTATTATTATAAGTATAGATTCGTCGTGATTTATTTCACCCATAGTCCCCAGCCTAAGTATAAAGCCCAAGTCACCTGAGCGGCAGTTCCCGGCACCCGGCGCCCTGATGGCTGGTAATCAAAGAAAACACGCTAATTAAGTTTTGTGCCCCCCAAATATTTCTTAGGTAAGCGGGAGTGCGCGACGGCCTTTCTTTTTACGACAGCATGACACTCGCGGGTTTGATTGCGGTTGGTTAATTGGGCGGGGTTTGTAGCGTGGCTTTGTTTTAATTTAATAGTAACGTAAGAATAAACGACTGCAATATGCGTAGCCATTGGATAATATTGGTAAACTTTCTAAGTTCCATAAGACTTGACTCCTTATTGAGATACCTTTTCCCGTAGAAATTTAACTAACTGGTCAGTCTACAAAAGATTATGAAATTAAATCTTGTCTAATGTAATCGTTCAATCCAAACCATTTATGTTCTGTACTGTCCTGAGTGATAGAAATTCTTCTAGCTCCACTTTTTTTAATAGTTTTATGACATTATATTCACAATACAAGTAAAATTTCATTTTTAGTTTTTTAATTTTCATGTTTTTAGTTTTTTTATTTATTTTTCTTCTAAAGTGTACTGTGTTCTACTTGTCAAGCCCTTTCATTTAATATCCTTAAAGAGAGGATTGAAAAAAATAAGTAATCCGCCATTTTGTAGTGGCACCCATCTTTGATTTGAAATTTTCAAGATGGACTGTATTCTACAAGTGAGGCCCTTTCATTTGATACCCATATTGAGGGGATTGAAAATATATTACGAGTATATGTAATCCATCATATTGTAGCGGCGACCATCTTGGATTTACAATGATACTGAATATACATACCTAATTATATTGTCATCAGAACTAAAAGTATTTACCACATATCAGATCAATCTTTCAACGGGAAGGTAGGAAAACTAAAAACAAAAAACAAACAGGGCAAGAAAAATATAATAAATAAATAAAACTTTTTAAATTTCTATGAAATCGCATTGTGGTGCAACGTTGCGTCAAAGTTATATGTGTAGTATGTTAGGGGCGTAAGTCTACGGCTATTAACTCATGAAACTCTATTTAAAAATGAAAAAAAACCATCTCCAATTCCCTTTCAATCTTCAAAAAATACAAATCATATCGGAAAATCTAATCCAAACACTCCTTTCCATTCAGCACCTAGAACACCTGTATTGAGCTGCGGGCGCCCCACTCTCTAGGTGTTTGCTCTCAAATCAGTCGTTTAAATAAACTGCTTCGTTTTTCTCTCGCTCAAATTCAATTCTCGCTCCTGAAATACGTTTAGTAACGTTTACTTTGTTCATTGTACGAGATTGCAGGAATGTGATGGTTTAGACGGAATTAAGCCCTGATTAAATTATGCGGCGAATATTTTACGCTTTGTAAGCTTTTTGGCTTGGTTTCGATAGTGGAGGGATATGATAGAGTCTTTGATTTTGTGGTTATCTCGTGAATTACTCGCTTTAATTAACAAAATGTTGTATGGAATATTGATGAACATTATGGAAGCAAGGAAGTCCTGATCATAGTAACAAAAACATCCACGTTTTTTATTTCAGATTTTACTCTTGTTTTTCAAATGTTATAAACTTGGTTATAAACCTTGTTTTGTTTTAGTGGAGGCTTATTCAAATCACGCATCAAATTTTTGTACACAAACCTATCTGCAACCTACTAATTTTAAAATCTCTCCTAATACAAGAAAAATAGCATGATTTTAATAAGCTCCATTTGCGATCTTTCGATTAGAGGATTAAATCACTTGTTAATCATTGTTATACCATATGTTGTTTTTTGTTTGGAATAAACTCTTTATCGATTTATTAAGGTTAGATCAGTGGCCGCGACATTTCTTTTTTTTGTCTCTTTTAGTCACAAATGTTAGAAAGTCTACAACAGCTAACTATATATATATATAAACAAACATGAAATAACAGTTTTTTTTATGAAGCTTATATGCTATTGGTCTATAACTGACCTCTACAGCGTCACCAGCGGTGGGGCGGACGCGAAAGCGCTCCGCCGCATTGCGTGACGCAGATGGCGCACGCAATGCGCAATGAATTTTGAGGTACCGGTATGTTCACGATGTTTTCTTAAACAATTTTAGAAATATTTTTTGTTTAAAATAACAGTATATTCCACTATTTAATTAGAAACACAAAAGATCAAACGAAAACGTATACCAGTCGACTAACTACCTTAATTGTTAAAAAAACGCTATCAATCGCCGAACTAATTTAGTCTTGATAATCGTGATAAAGCAACAAAATAGCAATTTTCACTACCATAAAAATAATTGAGTTCAAACTGCGTTCAGGCAATAAAAAGCGTGAAAGCAGGCCCAATAACCTTTAGCAGGGGAACGTGGGAGCCCGGCCACCTGGCAAGTAGTGAGGAATAGAGAGAGGCTATTAGGAGCTCACACCACGTGAGCCAATGTAACGACCGACGCCATTTCGGGTTCTCCACTACCAACATTTAAAAATATATACTTTTGTTCCTTATAAATACATAAAGAATTCGACCTAATATTATAAATACAAAAGTGCATATGTTTTTTTGTTTGTTACGCTTTCACGCCTTAACTACTCAACCGATTATCATGAAATTTCGCACACACGTTGTCAGGGGTTCTGAAAAGGACAAAGTGTTAGTCCCGATTTAGGAAAATAATATATTGAAAATAACGAAATTGTATTTTTGTATGGTAATTGTTACTTCGATGTCAAAATGACAGGAATCAAAGAGACAGGTGTCAACCATAGGGGTGCAAAAAGGAGCGATTTTTTCGAAATTTCATTCCTAATTATGGTGAGGGGTGCAGTGTGACCATATTTAGCAGGTTCCTGCGATTTTAGCAGGATTAGACTCTCATTTTAGCTCCTAGCCGGATGTTTAGCATTTTATTGAAATCTAGCATTATTTAGCAGAATCCAATAATGCATCCAATAATAGCATCTAATAATAGCAATAATCTGGCAGTGATTTATTGAACGCGTTCTAAAATGCCCCAAAAGTCCATACAGTACGCTCAAGCCTTTATATTTGAGTTTATTGGCTTTTGGAAGCAGCTCTGATGCCAAACTAACAGATACCGAAAATTTCTGAAGACAAATTGAAACGATGAATTTTATTTTATTTAAATGGTATTGGTAATGGTGTTGGTAAACCCAACATTGTGAATCTTGCGTGGGCTATTATGATTTTACTAATGCCACACACTTATTGTGAAAGAAATGTGCATGCCAAAAAGGCATAAAGGAAATATAATTATGAGAAAATGGGTGTATGAATTTCAAGCCGAGAAAAATATGTTAAAATTATCTCTTAACTCATCATCATTATACAAAGGATTTGATAGGGACAGTGATGGTGACGAGTGAATTGTGTTGTAAATAGAAATGAACTGGCCAAGTGCGAGTTGGGCGGCGCACTGAGGGTTCCTTACCACACCACTTTTATTTTTCTTATTATAGTTGTTTTTAGAGTGTGTAATCATGCCAAGTTTGACTTTTACGCTTGTACTTATCACCGCTTAGCGCAAAGACAAAATACGTAATAAGTACTTTTGTTGTATAAGGATCCCTCTTTTTTATTATTATTATTTCTTAATTAATCCGCCATAATATTACAGCCATATTCTACAAATACAAATATGTTTAAAGGTACTAAATTATTTGATAAATTACAATTTAAATGAGTCTCTGACTCTTAAAATAGGTGAGTATACCTGTGTCTTAAGAGCCAGGTCTTTCCTGTTTACAAGAAATCAGTTAACAATTATAAACATTTTAATATCTATTACAGTTCAAAAGATCATCGTTATCAGTTCCCGCTGCTGGGACACGGGCCTTCTCTCAGAGAGAGAGAGAGAATGGGCCATAATCCGTCAGATTTTAAAGCGCAACATGATACCATTTGGATACTATTGCTCTCCAAAGATACAGTATCGGTTCAAAATATACAGTTGTTAAACGGTAGGACGGACAAACAGACAGACAGCGTAGGCTTAAAAATATTATAGTTGACCGTTAACACTCTTTGGGTACGGAACCCTAATAAAAATGACATTCTAATCATACAAATTGGCTTTTTTGTTCATATTTTCTAATGTTTAAGCAATATCTGTGAAAGCAGTAATTTAGCATTATATGAAAAATGTCTAGCAAGTTTTAGCAGTTTTTGTCATTCAGGCTAGCAGAATTTGAGATTTGAATCTGGTCACACTGGAGGGGTGTTAAAGTTTGCACGTGAGCGAAGCTGCGGGGCACAGCTAGTAGTATATAAAAAAAAACAAAATATGCGGCTCATTTTAATTTCAGGGAAGAAAAAAGCAAAGTAAGTACTCAAATATTGTAATAATTTACGGTGACGTAACTATTTATTTGAAGCTATAACTATTTTAAGCCCGAAGCACAGCCAGTACTCCCACTAGAAAATGAAGACTAGTGTTAAGGGCATCTTTACAACACACCAGGGAGACGACTAACCGTAAGTTATGACGGCATTTTCTCCACCCTTATGAGGAAATACGACAGTTTCTGCTCCGAGACGCCGAGAGGGTCGAGTCTATGATTGCCCAAAGTTAAGCTAGGTAGGTCCATAAACTTGCCATTTTAGACCAAGCCCTAATAGACAACGTTGAGTCCTATTGTAAGTTATAGACGCAGAGCGCAGACTCGCAAGGAGTTACGACACGAAACGTGAGTAAACACCCCGTGGTAGACACTACACTCATTATGCGTCGTGTGTCGTCAGTACTTAGGAACACTTCGCAGGATACTTTTAACGTATGAATTTAAACGCCCCTAGCGTGAATATAATTATTTTGAATAAATTAGAATTGCATGAGGATGACGAGCTTTGATCGTCGCGTTGGCGTCGGTTAGAACAATTACGTGCAGCACTATCGGTTGCAATATCGAGGCGAGTATAGGCCCGAGCATGATCTAATATTCATCGTCGACTGACCCGCCTGTCTACATGGCAAAGCATAATACGTAATTAGATACAGCAAATGCTCAGAGGGTCTCGAGGCTGGCCGCGCGCCGCATGCATTATGCACAAGTCTAAATTGAATGTGCAGTTAGTTGCGTGGATTAAACCTTGTCATATATGCCACATGGCCGCTGTAAATTGTAGTCGTCAGCTGTTTTATGAGCAGTAT
Organism: Alsophila aescularia; assembly: GCA_946251855.1. NCBI lineage: Eukaryota > Metazoa > Arthropoda > Insecta > Lepidoptera > Geometridae > Alsophila > Alsophila aescularia. The sequence continues at coordinate 16,781,496 of OX276378.1, forward strand.
AATCTGTAGGAATTTAGGGCGTATTTTTATAAGTTATTTGTTTTTTTTTTTTTTTTACACTTGTATGTATGTATCTATGTATTTTGTCCTGGATTGCAATTCAACTTTCGAGCACTTCCCGGTTAGCTATCCGGCTGAAACTTCCAGGGTATCTCACAAACTGATGACAAAACAATAAAAAAAACAACGAAAAAAAACGTAATAATGTAAAAAGTGAATATAAAACATTCATTAAAAAAAGGTCGTAAAAGTTATTTTTTCTTATTTTTTTATTATATGTATATAATCATTTCATTTGAGACTTTTAGGATGATTCGATTGACATCGCAGATGACTGATATGTGGCGCATTAGGTCTACAGGGTAGTAACTAGGGATTGCAATCCCGCAGCTCATTCAATCCCGCGGGAATTGATATGCGGAATTACTCAATCCCGTGTGGGATCACGCGGGATCCCGCATCTTTGAAATCATGTTAAATTAAAACCACAGATTTTTGTGTAAAAAAACAACTCATATTAAACATTTCTTACATTCTGTTTTCTTAGATTCATCTTTAAATGTTTGGCATAGTTTAATAGTTTTGTTTTATTTTACCCTTACTCCTGACAACAGATATATTATATTTTTAATTCAGCCTTATTCATATAATGACTAATAAACAAATCACAACTTTCTCTTAGATGCTATTACTATGATATCAACTTATGGTGATAACTTTTGAAAATACGCTTTTAAGAAAGAAATAGCATTTATTGTATCATCTCCGAGCCTGCTTCTGAGTGAACTGCAAATATATCCTGATGCTGAAAACGCTCTCTAGTCTTCTACGCTAGTAGGCTGAACCATTTAAGAACAACTGACAGGACAGCCCGCCAAATGTCCGCTAGTCGCCACTCGCCAGCGCGGCATGCTATGCGGGACGGCAACGTTGCGCTCGTGCTACTCGCGATTTACTTGAAAGTATTAGCGACAAATTTTTAATTTGCGGGATCCGCGGATCCGCGCTTTGAAGGTGCGGGATCCAGCAGATTTATTAAAAGCAGCGGGATCCCGCGGAATACCGTGAACCCGCTTTGCGGGATTGCAATCCCTAGTAGTAACATTCTACAGAAATTCTCAACTCTCAGTGGCAACAATTAGCTTATCACTGGAGTGAAAAGGAGTGCTGTAAACAAAGCACAAGGTAATATTAGATCGCTAAGCTATCGGAACCAGCTAATTTCATACACCTTTAGCTATAAATATAAAATTCATTAAAACCTAGTAACTAATTTCTTGTCATCAAAGGCTTGCAATATCATTAAAAGCGAAACTTGACGCTGTTACCGAACAAGTAACCGGTGTTTAAGCCTCGACTTAACGAAGGTATAAAAATTCAATAACATGTAAATTTCCTTTCCCTGTGTCTGGGAGCAAACTTTTTGGAGGAAGCTCTTGAAAGAGCCAATTGATTGAGGCGGTATCGCCGTGTCTTTGGGGTTGAATAAGTACCTACCTCATCAAATGTAATAAACAATGTGATTCTGGAAACGTCTAGGGACATTTGTGCAATTCAGACAGTTTTTTACACGACTGCCCAAAAAAAGGAGTGTCTTATAGTAGGATTCATGTATGTATGTATGTATGCATCTATGTATGTAAGTTTCTTTGTTCCACCATAACTTTTAAATGCCTGAATAGACTTGTAAAATTATGGGGTATCGTTCGAATCCTTACATTATCCCGAGGTAGATAGTTTTTTATGTATTTCTTTTTTGGCAACGCCATTATGTTTTTTCTCTTACATTGATGATTTACTTGTTATCTATACTTGTAATAAAACTGTAATGGGTCCAATTCTGTACATTGAACATATTTTGAAAATATTTTTTGGACCTTACTCTCTATTCGATACTGAAGCCAAAACTGTTTTTTTTTTTATTTTTGTCTGTCTGTCTGTCTGTCTGTCTGTCTGTATCTTGGCTGGGCATCACGCTGAAACTACTGAATGAATTTAAATGAAAGTTAGTATGATTTGAATTCATACTACGAAGTAGGACATAGGCTAATTTTCATCCCGAAAAATGAAAGGGTTCCCGCAGGATTGGGGTTGAAAGTTATTTCAAAAAACACTCTGAAACTACTTGACGGATTTTGATCCAACTTGGCACAGTCATAGTTTATATGATGGGTTAAAATTGAGGATACTTTTTATCCCGAAAAAATAAATAGTTCCTGCGGAATAATGTCCCAAATTCTGTAAATTAAAGATATTTTGTATGTTTTTTTTTGGGGGGCCGTCCTATATTCAATACTAAAGCCAAAACTGTATTTTTTAAATTTTTGCCTTTCTGTCTGTCTGTCCGTCTGTTTGTCTGCACCTTGGAGGTGCATCACGCCGAAAATACTAAATGAACTCAAATAAAATTTGGTATGATTTGAGTTCATACTTTGAGGTAGGACATAGGATACTTTTCATCCCGGAAAATTAAAGGGTTCCTGCAGGATAGGCATTGAAAGTTATTTAAAAGAACATGTATCACGCAGAAACTACTTGACGAATTTTGTTGAAACTTGGCGCAGTCATAGTTTATATAATGGTTAAAAATGTAGGATACTTTTTATCCCGAAAAATAAAGTGTTCCTTCGGGATAATGTCCAAAATTCTGTAGATTGAAGATATTATGGTATTTTTTTTTGGAGGACGTTCTATGGTCCATACTTAAGCCAACACTGTATTTTTTTATTTTTGTTTGTCTGTTTGTATGTCCGTCTGTCTGTCTGTACCTTAGCAGCGCACCACGCCGAAAATACTTAATGAATTCAAATGAAAGTTGGTATGATTTGAGTTCACACTTCGAGGTAGGACATTGGATACTTTCATCCCGAAAAAATTAAGTGTTCGTGCAGGATAGGGGTGGAAAATTATTTAAAAGAACACTTAGGATGCTGAAACTATTGGATGGATGTTGATGCAACTTGGCACAGACATAGTTTATAAGATAGGTGAAAATTATGGATACATTTTGTCCCGAAAAAATAAAGGGTTCCTGTGGGATATGGGTCCAAATTTTGTACATTAAAGATATAGTGTTTTTTTTTGGATGTTACTCTATTTTCTATTATGAAGCCTAAACTGTATGATTTTCATTTTTGTCTGTATGTCTGTCAGTCTGTATCTTAGCCGCGCATCACGCCGCTGGAACTACTGGATGAATTCAAAAGAAACTTGGTATGATTTGAGTTCGTACTACTATGTAGGACATTCAAGATACTTTACATATCGAAAAATTTATGGGTTATTATTTAGGGGTTGAAACTTATTTGAAATAACACGTACCACGCTGAAAGTAATGGACGAGTTTTGATGCAATTTGGCACTGTCTTCAGTTATATGATGGGTTAAAATTGAGGATACGTTTTATCCCGAATAAGTAAAGAGTTTCTGCGGGATATGGGTCCAAAGTTATGTTAATATTTAAGTAATAAAAAATATTTTTTGGATGGTTCTCTATATTCAATACTGAAGCCAAACTGTTGTACTTTTTAATTTTGTCTGTCTGTTTGTCCGTATCTTGACCGCGCATCGCACCCAAACTACTAAAATAATTCAAATTAAAAATATGCTCTTGGGTGCTTAAGAAAAGGTGTTAAACAATATATTTTTTGTTAATCGTGTCTTTCTTTCTGTTTGTCTGTATGTTTGTTTGTTCACGCATCATGTAAAAACTACGCGACTGATTGCAATGCGGTTTTCATTGTTAGATAGCTTACGGTTTGATTTAAATCTGGTGTAATTGGTATCTCAATCCGGTGAGCTAGAAGCCGAGCAATTGATAAAGTATTTTTGACGGCTGAAGAAATTTTATTCAAATGTTGGTATATTGGTCCTGGAATAGCACATTATGGTACTTTGAACCTAAAGAACACGCGTGCGAAGCCGTGGGTACAGTTAGTAATATATAAATAGTACCATTTGGAAAATAGTTTGAGGCATAGAAAAATTATATTCATGATAGGCAAGAACACACGCCCAACACGCAACATGGCATTTATAAATACAACTGAAACAAATTAATTTCTTTAAGATTAATATATACCTACCTTCTTAGGTTAATAAAACAAAAAACAAATCAAATCAAATCAAATCAAATTATTTATTTGTCGAATGCTCGTGTACAATAATAAAGTATAATGATAGAATAGAAGTAATGTCCCTATACATTCTACCATTTACAAATGGTGTGCAAATATTAAAGTTTGATAAACACATTAAAAGTACATTAAAATTATTACTTAAATGAAAATATATTAATTAATGTCAAAAATTGGTTAGAGTTAAGAAATTAAGTTATGTCAAATTAAATAGTAATATGCAATGAATTCAAAAGAGAGAAGAGATTAATTCTTATAGTCAAATTTTACGATTAATCGATTACATTTCTAATAATTATTCAGCCTTATCGTTCATAAATTCGTTGATAGAGTAATATGCCTTTCATAAAAGAAAGTCTTTCAATTTTCTTTTAAAAATGTAAATTGAGCTAGGGCTTTTTATATTTTACGGTACTTTGTTATATATTTTTATGTCCATAACAAAAATACTATGGCTATAAACAGTTGTGTGGGATTTAGGATTACGGAGTCTAGATTTATGTCTACTACTTGACAAAGTGTCATGTTTAGTAATGTCGGTCCTAATTAATGCAGCTGCTTCATAAATGTACAAAGATGGGAGAGTCAATAGCCTAAGACTTTGGAAATGAGGTTTACATGATTCTGTTTGGCGCAGCCCACATATTGACCTGACGCATTTTTTCTGTGCCTTAAACGCAATTTCTTTGTCCGTTGAGTTGCCCCAGTACAGTACACCATATTTAACTGCAGATCCTACATAAGCGTGGTATGCAGTCAATAACGCTTGTTGGTTAGCCACTTTTTTGAGCATGTATAAAGCATAGGAGAATTGACTCAATTTAGTGCATACATGCTCCACGTGAGATTTCCATGACATATTTGAGTCTATGTGAATGCCAAGAAATTTAGTGCAAGTGGTCTTTGCTATAGGCGTGCCATTATAGTGAATTAGTAGCGGAATCATTTGTGCATTTTTATTTTTAAATGTCATATAATTAGTTTTATCTAAATTTATCTTTAGATTATTAAAATTTAACCAGTTTATTATGTCAGAAAGAGCTTTATTAATATCATATTCATATGCTTTGTTATTATTAGTAAATAGTGCAGTGCTATCATCCGCAAATAAAACCATAGGATAGGGTATAGCTTTGGGTAGGTCATTAATATATACAAGAAATAGGAATGGGCCCAGTATACTTCCCTGTGGTACACCATGTTTTACTGTTCTAGGATCTGATAAATATCTATTTTCTGTTTTAGTTCTTAGACTCATCCTAGTAATTTCAGTTAACTGTTGCCTTTCTATTAAATATGATTCTATTGTCTGTAGTGCTTTGCCACGTACTCCATATATTCTCGTCATCAGGTGAAATGAATTGTCTTATCCAGACAAATCTATTGAGCCAAAGTCGAAGGCTTCTAGTAGGCATTCGAATGTTCCGTCACCCACCTTCCAAGTCCGTAATCAGACCAGCTCGATATATGTACCATATTATAGTATCGTCATTTGAAATACATACATTTGCAAATTATCAAATGGATACGAGGGAGGTAGGTGAAATTCAGTTACTTAGATTCCATTACATAGTTACAAGAGGTCGAAATCAGGGGACATAGTTGTGGACGTGCCTTGCTAATGAGCTTTCGCTCTAAAGCTTTCTATTTGTCAACCAGGATCATCAACGTCTATCTGAATAATATGTGAAGACACGTATCACTAATTGAGAATAACGCCTCAAAGCATCATAAACAGCACTATTACTCCTAATGTACAAAAATCCCACGTTCAGACCTGCGCGGTTACGGTACGGACGGCGGCGGATTATTGTGGTCGTGCGCGAGATTACCTCGGCCCGAGTTAACTATGAGTTATGATCGCCTTGCTCCTGCTCAATCTTGTTGTTCTATGAGAAAATACTGCGGACGCGACGCCATGAGGGTGCAAGATTGCGGATGCTTAGCGGCTCGGATCGGCCGGATCAGCCAGGTTAAGTAACATAATATAGACGAATTCTTTATTGAAACACCACAACATAGAAATATACAATTAATAAACTTAGTCTAACATAAACGTGTTACAAATGGCGGTCCTATCGCTTAAAGCGATCTCTTCCAGACAACCCTGCAACAATTTACGAACGGTGGTTTTTCTTACAATAATGATGTACAACATAACTATATCTATTTAAATAGAAGTGACAACTAAATACCAAAACATAACAACCATACAAATATATATATATATATATATATATATATATATAAATACACATTATACATACATACATACATACATGTATATATAAATAAATATATATATTTCTCATAATATATACAGTGTGATATAATAGTAGCTAGTCACACCTTTCATAGGTGTGACTTTTAAAGGCATCAACGGAAGGTGCACATCTACTATACATACTCTATGATAGTGGGGTCTTTACTTCCAAGATAAACACCAATTCATGCTGTTGGCATAAATCTGAACATTAAAGCTCACATTCTCAGGTTTTCGTAGATTTGTGTGATAATTATCTAAGTACTTAGTTGGATTAATGTGTTAGTGATAGACAGTTCTGAACTCTTGCTGACTAATACTTGGCAGGGGCCAATTTTAATAATTTTACAAAGCAAAGAGCGACTAACCCTAAACATTGCCGTAATAAAAGAATGGTTTGAAAATGTGACATCAATAAGAATTTGAAAGAGGAGAGCCTGCCATTGTCTTCCGATAAAGCCTATTGTTAATATTTCTTCTTTTCTAAAAGATCGTTCTGTTATTTTAACTGCAAAGATTGCGTAATTTATAAATAGATAAATAGTTCCTGCGCGTGGAAGGACTTTTATACAAGACTCCGTCTGGGGAAATATCACCGCTTTTCCTAGATATTTAGTCGCCAAGCAATAGTGTGAAAAAAGTATCATTATATCATTAGTCATTATGGACCTTATAGCAAAAATATAGACGGTTGCAGATGATAACTATAGGTACAATTAGTTAGCAGTATAAATCTACTTAGTGCTGTACAGAACTCATTAGCACTTGTGCTGCAGTATTCAATCAGCTGAAACGAAGTGCTTGTCAGAGAGAGTTTATTTGCATTCCTGCTTCTTGTTGTACCTAGCTGAAGTATTTTGTTACTATCCGAGTTTGAGAATGTTTATAAACTTTTAGCTAATATGGTCCTAAGGTAAAGAAATTAAGACTGTGTCACTATTCTATCACCTGGATCTACCTATTGGACCTTGTGTTCGTCGGGGTTAAAGCGAATTTAGCCTAACGGTTCAATAGTACAACTTAATCCAACAATACCGGGTTCGGTCCTAGGCTAAACCAATGACTTTTCTATGTTCACAACGTTCCTAGATTCGGGGGGTACGTAAAGCGGTCGGTCTCGGCTGTTATTGATTAATAGCAGTCGTTAAGCATTCTGAGGCTCTCGGGCGGCCTGACAAACTCTGACACCAGAGGCCAGCACTACCTCATACGACAAACAAAATATTAACCCTAAAGTGACATTTGATTTTCCAAACTCCATCCACTATTGGACTGAAGTAGCCACCTATAGTAGGTACTTATGTTGGACGTGTCCATGACAAATAGAAATATAAGTTCAAAAACTAAAACCCGACTACGGTCTTATTGAACTAAAAAGTCACAAACAAGAATATTCAAACGTTTTCGAAATTTAAAACTTAACTACTTGGCTAAATAAATACTGATAAATCTATATCGCACTCCTACGGTTTTAAAATTTCTCAAATGTTATAATATATTATATTTTCATCATCGTCATCAGTCCACTGCTGGACATAGGCCTCTCCCAAAGCACGCCACTGAGCCTGATCTTCGGCTCTTCTTTTCCAACCGCCGCCAGCCATCTTGCGTATGTCGTCGCTCCAACTAGTCGGAGGGCGTCCTACTTTACGATTGTCGAGTCGCGGTCTCCACTCAAGAATACGTCTACCCCAACGGTTATCAGTCCTTTGGCAAATATGACCAGCCCACTGCCACTTCAACCTGCTAATCCTTTGGGCTATGTCGATAACTTTGGTTCTCGGTCGGATCACCACTTTCCGGATTCGATCTCTCAAATAAATAATTCGAGCATAGCTCTTTCCATTGCCCGCTGAGCGACTTTGAATTGGTGAACTAGTCGTAACGTGAGAGTCCACGTCTCACCTCCGTAAGTCATAACAGGTAGAACGCACTGGTTGAAGAGTTTCGTTTTCAGGCTTTGGGGAATCGGTGACTAAAAGACTCGATGAAGTTTACCAAATGCTGCCCAGCCCAGCTGTATTCTTCTACGGGTCTCTCTCTCAAAGTTATTTTTACCCAACTTCAGCGTTTGCCCAAGGTAAAAATACTCTTGAACAACGTCAAGAGGAGATCCGTGAACAGCAATCGGTTCCGGAAAGACATGTTCATTGAACATAATCTTGGTTTTATCCAAATTCACCCGGAGACCGATACGTTGAGATGAATCCGTTAGGCCGTTCAGCATCTGATGTAAGTTCTGCAACGTTTCTGCCATAATGTCGATGTCATCCGCAAATCTAAAGTGTGAGATGTGTTCGCCGTTGATGTTTATGCCACGTCCTTTCCTGCCCAGAGTCTTAAACATATCCTCAAATGCATATGTGAACAATTTCGGGGAAATAACGTCGTCTTGTCTCACTCCTCGATGCAGGAGGATTTGCTTAGTCTGCTGATTCTGTACTTGGACGGTCATTGTTGCGGTGTTATACAGGCATCTCAACACTTAAATATATCGCCAGTCGACTTGGCATCGCTGCAGGGGCTCCAGGACAGACCAGATAGTCCACCGAGGCTGATTATACTCTTCGGTTTTCTGTATAATTTGCCGCATTGTGTGAATGTGGTCGATGGTGTCATATATATATATATATATATATATATATATATATATATATTCGAAATGTTCTAATTAAGCCCTTCATTTGATACCAAACACGGCATAATAGAAAAAAAACACTTTTTTATGTCCTCTAGAGGGCGCCATATTCAATTTAATGTCATAATGTTTAATGTCATAGCGGCTATGATGTGATATTAAATAGGTCATAAGCTATAATACCTCACATATCAAATGATGATGAGTAGTTTCGAAGTTATGAAGCTGAAAATACATACATGTCCACCCACATACATACATACATACCGGTTAAAATCATAACCCTCCTTTTTGCTTCACCGTAGTCGTTTTTTTTATTATTTGGCATAAGGTATCTAAGATTACACCTAATATTATCATTAGTAACGGTATATTTATATTATGTATTATTTAATATCATGTTTGTAAATTAATTTTATAACGTTACGTTTTTTATTTTTTAGTCACGATCTTGTTTGTCTGTCTGTATGTCTGTCGTTCCGTCTGGAATCTTGCAACTGAAATGTCTTGATTAAATCGTCGGTTTTACATAATAAATGTTAATTTTTTCCGTTTCTAATTATTGTACCAAATGATTGGTAACCATGACAGTTTAAAATATTAGAGCTAGGATTAATTACAATATGAAAGACGGGAGAAGTATTCCCTACCTACATAACTTTCGTGCCGTGCCTTTCTGAGCATGTTTACCTAACGACGAATGAATCCTTTTAAAAAATTCTCCGCGGATACTCGAGGAATGAATCGATAGCCTGCATCGTTGCAATAATAATGAAAGAAAACCAGCGTGCACTTTATTTATTACCTAATTCAAAGTTCATTCAGAATTAAGTTCTTGCCAAGAGAGCGGCCCTGAAGCCAAATGGGATTGGTTTAAGTCTGCACCTCGCAGACTTACAAACAGTCTGAAAACTATACTTACATAGACGGTGCATGGACGTTTATTTATCTGCATTATTTTTTTATATCCTGTTTACTATGCCGTTCACTACTACTGCCAAAGAACTCCATGGCTTTTTATTGCATGAGCTTGCTTCTTAGTACCAGGATAAAAATGATTATGAAGGTCCCCTTTGAAGCTGGCATTAGCCTGGATTTAGTAAAGCTAATGAATTTACATTCAGTCATGTCTAAAAGTTTGGAGCTCTCTCAATTTGCAGTAAGAGGATTGCCTACTTACTTGTACAAGCAACTTCTTACTTAATCGCAGAATTACATTTGTACCGCGAAGTTACATGTATTGTCTTTGGAATTGCAATTTTGTGAGCGCTTTTACGGAGAAAAATACCCATAAATGAGAAAATAAACGCTAGTTTCTCCGTAAGTTGCAATTTGCAGTTCTCCAGAATCAATATAAAATGAAAATAGTATATTTTTATTCCAAATATTTATTCAAGTTTTTGACATTACCATGTTTGAGCTCGGACTTTGGCTCTCTTTATCCATTATCTGCGAGTCACTTTACACAGGTCGTGACTGCACCTGGTCACAGGACGTCCTAGACTACGTTTGCACTTGAGAACTCCTCTACCTCAACGGTTATCGGTTCTTCGGGAAATGTGACCAGCCCACTGCCATTTTAGCTTGCTTATCCTTTGAGCTATGTCGGTTACCTTGGTTCTCCGTCGGATATCTTCATTACGAATATTGTCCTTCAGAGAAACTCCAAGTATAGCTTTCTCCATAGCTCTTTGAGCGACCTTCAATTTGTAGACTAGTTTGACCGTGAGTGTTCACGTTTCAGCTCCGTAGGTAATGACTGGTAGGATGCACTGATTGAAGACTTTAATTGTCTTCAGGTACTGTGGTATGGATGACGAGAAGACTAGATGAAGATTGCCGAATGCTGGCTAACTCAGCTGAATTCTTCTGTTTGCAATTAACCGCAATCGGTTTCGTCTTAAATATATCCCCCAAGGCATTAGTGAACAGTTTCGGGGATATAACATCCCCTTGTCTCACACCCCTGCGCAGTTGGATATGTTTAGACTGCAGGTTTTGTACTTGGACACTCATGTTCTTGGCGTCATACAGAAACCTCGGCACTTAGATGTATGCCAGTCCACTTGACACCGCTCAAAGACTCCAGAACCGCCCAGGTTTGAACGGAGTCAAAGGCCTTTTCATAGTCCACAAAAACAAGACACAGGGGCTGGTTATACTCCTCAGACTTCTGTATAACCTGCCTCACTATGTGTATTTGGTCTATGGTGCTAAATCCTCCGCGAAACCCAGCCTGTTCTGGAAGCTGGAATTCGTCAAGTCTTCTTGAGGTAAGTTGTTTTCGAGGGTCAATTGAGATGACCCTCAAAAACAACTTATACCTAGACGTGGCTCAAGAGTGAAATAGGTACTACCAAACTCCTGCTCCATGCCACTGGAGTCCTCACACTGGAATGGTGCTAAATAACCCCTAAAGCTCCCGAAGTATGGGTTTCCCTCCTGCTTTCAAGAGCTCTGAAGTTGCAGACAGCTTTTGTATTTTTATCAAGCACAGGTCCGATCTTGTATGGAGTACTGTTGCCAGCTCTGGGAAGGCTCTTCCAAGTATCAGTTCGAGGCTTTGGATTCGAGGCTTATTGACGTGCTATGAGGCTCATTGGGTATGACATTCTGGTAAAGAGAAAGCTTCAAAGTCTGTCGCATCGACGTGAGGTCGCAAGCCGGTCGGCATTCTACAGATTGCACTATGGAGAGTATGCACAAGAACTGCACAATCTAATTCCCTCGTCACCTTTCTATCCACGTAAAGCGCCACCCTTTTTTGGTTAAAATACCTCGCACAAGAAGGAAGCGTTACGCTTCTTCATTTATTATAAGAACTGCAGAGGAGTGGAATGCTCTGCCCTCGTCAGTGTTTCCGGTAAAATATTACCCAGGTGTGTTCAAGTCAATAATAAATAAGTATCTACTAGGCAAGCATGCTACCTTTGTCCACATCATCGCCTTCCATCAGGTGAAATTTTGGTCAAAGCCTAAATTTTAATAATAAATAAATAAAAATAAAACATTTTTGCCGGGGGCTTTTCCATTCTTAAGTTGTTTGAGCGCCATCTCAATATTGTCTAGGCTGACGTCGGGCAGTTCGTCAGTGTAGCGGCGGGTCAGTAATGTGCAGGAATCATCTGCGCTGTGTTCGGGTCTAGAAGCAAGTGAGTCATACAATCGACCATAGACGTCTTCGATCTCAGACAAGATCTCCGGCTTAGAGATGATGGTTGTGGCATTATTAGTCTTGAGCTTTGTCAGATGGGATCTACTTAATTGCTGGGCTAAGGACTTTTGACCCTCCATTTTGCTGTTTGTTTGTTTGTCGTATAAGGTAGTGCTGGCCTCTGGTGTCAGAGTTTATCAAGCCGCCCGAGGGCCTCTGACATGGCTTAACGAATGCTATTAATCAATAACAGCCGGGACCGACAGCTTAACGTGCCCCTCCGAAGCACGGAGCGATGGAAAAGCGCACATAGCTCAGAAACAATGACTTTTCTGCGGAGCCTAGGTTTTGAACCCGGTATCGTTGGATTCTAAATTGCACTATAGAACCGTTAGGCCACCATCGCTCCATTTTGCTCAATTGCCTTTACTATCCGGCGTGTATTTGAGCACTGGAGGTCACGACGTACCAGCTCACTGATCTTCTGATTGATCTTCTTTTTTTCTGACGGTGTAGCTTGCCGTTGCACTCGTAGTTTGTACATAAGCCGAAGAGCCTCATCCCAGATTTTAGACTATGGGCCCGAACTTTGCAGCTGACAAAATTTAGTGCCCTCCTCTCTAAGGATTCACACAAATTTTTGGATTTCCTCATTCACGTTGTTTCCAAGGCAACAAATCGATTTTCCAACTTTGGTTGGAACTGTTCTGATCCAACAGCAGGTTGGGTCAGAGCGTAGACTTCACCAGACGGCATTTTTCAAGCTTGCGATCGATATTCAAGGAGCCTCTGATAAGTCGGTGATCGCTACTGGTATTAAATCTACTGATCACTGACAAATCCCGGAATATTTGCTTATTGTCCGTCCTGACGAAGTCAATCTCATTTTTAGTCAGAGTGCCGGGGCTTTGCTATGTCCACTTCCTCTGGGGCTGCTTTTTCAAGAATGAATTATTCATAAAGAAGCCCTCTTTTTCCAAAAAAATACTAGCATTTGTAATTCCTGTTTCCATAGCCTGTTTGCAGTGAATCGAAAATAGGTTCTGTTTCTGTTCTGTTCTCCCATTTTGGCGTTAAAGTCTCCCATGATAACGTATCTGTCAGTCACCAGAGCCCCGTTCGTTATCCAGCAGGATGACCACGTGCAATGCAAGTGAGGTTGGCTTGGAGCAGTATTTCGCTCCTGACACATCCTTTTTTTTATATAACCATATTCTGTAAATGCACATGGGTTGATTAAAATAGACAAATATCAACTTCTCTGAAAGTTGTTTATATTATTATGCTCGATATTCGATATTCGATATTAAATGAGCAATAACTGTAAACTTTTTTTTTGTCTGCACAAAATAACATGACTCGATCCTGCAAAAAACAAATCCAATGTTAATAAAATCATGAAATTGCCGCCAAGCTTCACTTTCCTCATTGAAGCTTCAGTAAATCTTTCTTTCAGTAGAGACGATGCGCCTTTCGATTCACAGACTTGGAAAACAAATACGCTAGAAACATTTGATTTCCCCGCTGGCCTCGTTAGTGCAGTTTAATACCCGCCAAGAGCGATGCTCGTTTTATTATGCCGACGGGCGTAATATTTTGAGTACGAGGACTCGCCGTGGTGACATGGTGCATATTTAAACAATGCCGTCGCGCGAGTGAAATTGTTGCGCCATTAAGGCTCGCTTCAGATAAAAGTGCTCCGTCTTTAAAATGTTCTCTGCTGGACTGTGCTTTCTAGTTCTGATCTGTATGTTGCATGGGTTTTTGTCCCCCAAACGCGAAAAAGAGGGGTTTTATAAGTTTAGGGTGTGTATGTTTGTGTATGTCTGTCTGTAGCATCATAGCTTCCGAACTTCTTTAATGGACCGATTTTGATGCGGTTTTATTCTGTTTGAAAGCTGATGTGATCGAGATGGTTCTTAGCTTTAATGCAGCAGGGGGGAGGAAGGAGAGAATCGTAAATCTCAAACGAGTGGACCGATTTTGATGCAGTTTTTTTCTGTTTGAAAGCTGATTTGAACGAGATAGTTCTTAGCTATAATTAGCTAAAAACCATCAGCGCATCAGAATTGGTCGGGGGTTATGTAATTTTTTAATGTGTGCTTGTTAACAGTACAATAATTAGTAACATGGGCATTTACCTTTGACTGTAGTTGCCTTGAAATACAATCCAAGGAAAACTCAAAGTTATGAATAAGATCATAAGGAGTGTCACATTTGTTCACCGCCAGATAAATAATATGTTACTTTGCAGTTTTATGTAGCAAATCTAAACAAAATATCAAAGTGGCAGAAAAGAAAAAAGGTCATTTGTAATCCACCTTCAACTCCAAATAAAAACAAATCAAAACATAGGTACGAAAACATTGGCGAACTTTCACCCTCATCGTTCCGAAAGTGAAATCGTCACAGAGAAAAAAACGTCCGAGATGTTCCACCGGATGGCTTTGACAGTCGGCCCACATCGCGCCCTGAACGATTTACATATTACGTGACGCTTTTTCCAAACTCTCCATTGACTCTACTGATAGACTGAGACATCTAAGGCGATATTGTTTTTTGATCGCAGCCCGACATTTTGCGAGCCCTTCGAGGGAAAACTGTTTTTTTATTGCCTCTGAAAATTCTATCACCACGTACAATAGCTCTCATCTACCTATATGAACCGTTCATATTTTTGTCGCGAAATAAATTTCGTTACGTTAGACAACAAACATTATTGATTAAATTACACGAAAACATGTTGCGCTAGACGCTGCCGGGAGATTAAATTATTTAACATAAAACGTGGGGGAAGATTTTGATACTAAGAGATTTACACCTTTGAGAATACATTCCGTGCTTGTGTCATTACAAACTGGGTTATTTAGATTTAGTAACGTACCCTTTGATGTATTAAATGTTAATTTTCCATATCCAAAGCTATGTTAACAGAATACTGAAATGGGAGATGTTTATTTCATACGCAGGCACCAGAATGTATTCAAAGATGAAATAGGTACTTATGTGTGGTATCTCAACTTCCATTATTTGACAAATGAAAAGAACTTATATTTTAATAGCAATTTGTAATATAGTTTTGAAGTCTATTTCATTGAACAATCACTATTTATATAGGTTATCAATACCAATATATAAAAGTGAAACGTTGTCTGTTTGTTTGTTTATTTGTTTGTTTGTTTGGGGAGCTTTCACGCGATAACCGCTGGACGGATTTTGTTGAAACTTGAATGGATATAGCTTATACCCTGGAATAAAACATAGGATACTTTTTATCCCGGAAAATTGTAAGTTTCCACGGGAAAACAGGAAAAACTGAACAAATGTTGATTACTCGCTGTAAGAAACGGTTGCCATGGAAATGAAATAAAAAGTATGTTAAAAAACCGGCATGAGTGGTGCCACAGAATACCTAATAATACTACATAGTGGTGCTATACCTGTGTGCTTTCTACTTTTGCATTGTTTTTTTCTCCTAGAATAGGATGCATTTTTTCGCGATAAACTGTAGTCCGCGCGGACAAATTCGCGGGCGGGAAAACTAGTTTTAGTAAGTTTAGTTTAGTAAAATAAAAACACGATTATTTTTCTTGTTCATTTTTTTACTAATAGCCCAGAATAAATTATAAAAAAAAGTTTGAATAATATGTATGTAGACCCGATGTCACCTTCAAAGTAAACAACATATAAATAATTTGAAAACCATTTTAGTAGTCTAGGTCGCATCGCGTCGCGTCTCGTCGGCGTCTAGCTCGTTAACAGGTTGATGGCGCGGGACAGCTCGACTGCGAATGCAGTTTCAAGTGACATTAATTAGTATTCGTTACCATAACTCTAGCCAGACGTTGTTTAGAAATACAAACAATGTGATGAAAATTTTACTATATTGATTTTTCATTTTGGAAGTCCAGTATTGAATTTGAGCCTAAAATCTATATACTATGTACACCTAGCCACCAGATTTTCATCTATAGAAGTTTTTGCTGAAGCAATAAAAAGCCAACAAACTCTTCATCATCAGCCTACACTTGCCCACTGCTGGACGTACCTAGGCATCTCCCAATACACGCCACTGAGCTAGGTCTTCCAACAAACTTATAAACTCATGGATTTATAGAGCGTAACACTACAATAAGACTATTAGTTATAAACAGTCAGCCGTACTCTTCCATTATCCAAATTGAATTTCGTACTCATAATTTTAAATTTAACCTTATACTAATATTCAATTACTATTGATAATTGAAATAATAATTAGTAAATAATAATGGATCAAATGAATGATTATTAATATTCAAGAGCAAATTACAAAATTAATTTTCTACGATTCCTGAGTCCTCTGTTTATAGTTTAGGAACGCCCCAGGTCTATTATAAACTATTACAATCCCTCCTCTACGCGCCTATAATCCCATAGTATAATAACCTTATAATCCTAAACTCAAAAGCTCACTTTAAACCTCGGCTTGGACAGTTGCCATTGATTACTTGGGGAGTATCGAACTAAACACCCCTCGATCTCTACTGTTAGGTAGTGATCGAGGGGGCCCTGATGATATAACTGGAGCCCTTTAAATTAATTGCATAACTGACCACCGATTCGGAATACACCTTCGAGAAGAATCGGCAAGAAACTCGAAGGCGAATAAAATCGACATTAATTACGGGACCTTCACCTCGCTTCCGGCGAGGTCGGTGTCTGTGTCTAATTGTGTTGAAAGATGTTGAAGATGACGGAGTGGGCGAATCAATCGCTGCCTGCACTGCGGCAGCGATTTCATCTTCCGGATCGCTCAAGATGTCTCTAGGGCGTCTACGAAGGGGCCGTGCGTCTGTTGTCGCGTCTGTCGTGTAGTCAGAGGCCTGAACTACTAGGGGGTTGGGGTGATGGGGTGCTGCGTCAAAGTAGCGGCGAGAGGCATTTTTCATATATTGAACTATCGAGGGAAGCTCGAGATCACTGTGCAGGTCGATGTTTCTCTGATACCAGGGGGCATCTAGTGCACTGCGAACGAATTTATTTTGTAAAATCTGTAATTTGTATTTTGTAAGTTTCTCTAGGGAAATGCGGGAGGCGTGAGCAAATACTACGGACGATGTGTCATTGTCGATCGGACGCAAGTAGGATGACGTCAGTAGCGTAGGAGGGTTGTCTTAGATCTTAAAATGCATGCGATCGAAAATAGAGTTATTACAATTAATTTCTGAAGTTTATTTCTATTTGACTCTAACTACCACATGGCGATCGGAAAAAGGTTCGAAAGTATTGTCAAACAAACATCGTATTTGCCAATACCATCCCATGCATAGGTAGGTATAGGTAGGTAGGTGCCGAGTCGTAAGACAACTTTCGTAAGTCGTAGGAAACCATGCTTCGTTCTGTCAGAAAACAAAAATATAAAGAATATGATTTATTTCATAAAGCACCCAACTAAATACTTTTCCATAAACAAACAAGTTTAATAAATCAAAAACCAATAAGCTCTCGATTGTTCTCGTACATTCGGAACAAGCAGCGCTGAAAGTTTCTTCGGATGCAGCCGCTCTCAGCTAATTGGCTAGAATTTCGCTTAATATTTACAACTTTTAAGCAAATGCAGTTACTGGATTCTCTTATTTAGCTCTTGACTAATAATCTGATCAGTAAACTGTAGACTTTATTGCAGGTTGTACTGCATTTGCAGCTTTGTAAAATACGATTATAGCAAAAGTAAGTATGAATGAATAGCGGAATGAGGTGCATCTCTAGCCTAGAACACAGCCCGCTGCACATCACCTCATTCCGCCATTCGATTTCTAAAAATGTTCATTGCGCAGCCATTTGCACGAAGTACAGAGTGGCCACGACTTATCGGCCATACTGTACCTAACCTCTAGGTTTCCTGGAAGAGATTGATGCTTAGTGATAAGGCCGCTGATTGTACTATTTAAAGGTCATTGTTGATGTGCCATAATTTAAGGTTTTTTTAGTGCAATAAAGAGTTATCTATCTATCTATCTCTAAAGTAGTACAATTTTAATAAACTTATAAAAAAATACTTCATAAACTAATTCAGTGTCTTAACTAAGGACTCTCACTGCTGCACTCATAATCGTAACTTAACGCTAATCAAGCATTTTTGTCAACATCAATACAAAATAAGTGATTTAATTCTTGATTAGCGTTAATTGACGATTATAAGTGCGGCAGTAATATGAAACAGGCCTTGTAACCTGTTTTCTATTAAAAAACATAATCAATTGATTTGATTCTTTCCACAATAACATTTGATTTGTGTTAAGCGGCGATGCGGTCGATAAAGCGATTGATTGATCATTACCAATGCTTTATAAAATTTAATTATCATCCACAGCCTTTTTTATGTTCACCCAACAAGGACCTAAGTAGGTATCTACCTAAAGTAAGCCTCTCGATTTTCTAATCTGTGCTCACTCCTTACCCTTACATTAAATACTTACTGAATACAGAAACAACGTATCTAATGCCTTATTTTGACATTACAAGGGTGCTTCACTGAATTTAGGGATGGACAAAGCTTCGATATTTATAAACAAAAAAGAAGGTTTTCACGATACGCAACATGTACCGTGTACGCAACCAATTTAGGACGTGACAGTGTACCGATACGCGAACGGACGCGGCCATTTGTTGTCCGATGTTCCGTTGCACCGGCTTCACGGGGTACTGTAACTACAGAACTGGAGTTTAACGTATTACGTACTACTCTAGAAAATACGCATTTTTTGTCTCACAGTTGTGAGAAATTCTGAAACAAAAATGATACCAATATATTAAATTATTAATTATAAGCGAATGGAAGCGGCAATTTGTTATCCCATGTTCCGACGCACTTCACGACATAATCACATAATAACCACAGGACCTGAGCTGACTTGTTTTCTTGGTTACATGCTATTATTTTAACCGTATCGCGATCCATATTGCAATCGTATAGCCTTCGCCTTAATATATATATATATATATTTAACGCTCCGTGCCTTATCGGTCCCGACCCGACTGTTACAGACTTATAGCCGGGACGCCCGAAGATGCCAGAAGCCATGCCAGGGGCCCTCGGGCGGCCAGACAAACTCTGACATCAGAGGCGAGCACTAGCTCATATAACAAACAAACAAAACCGTACGCAATTTTACACTGCACGTGCTATTAGTCAAATGTTTATTTTACTAACAATATTTACAAAGTGAGGTTATGACCAATTTGAGATGTGACGAGCATAGGCTTGTTAGAAGCTCATTATTATGTCAGGCTTTTCTAGTTACGATTTGTCCGAATCCTCAATACTGACTGTTTCTGTGCATTGTCGCTCGACGTACTGACTCCCGACGCTTCGGCTTCGTTTAATTGAGCCATTTGTGTCACTCCGGCTTGACAATGCCGCAATGCAACTTTATGCTTCTCCATTGTTTACTTTTGATAAATGCCCGCATGTGACGGTCTTTGTCTTTAACAAAATGAACAGAATTGACAAATGAATTATGTTATATTTGCCTTAGAAAACTCCAAAGAAATATGTTACTAAAATATAGGTACTTGGACGTCTTCATAAAATATTTTAAAACTAAGTTATGACCCCTATTACGTTCACACCGTTACTTTCTTATTGCTGAGGCTATTTTTTTTATTGAAATAGTTTAACACTGACAATCCCGCTGGCTTCAAGGAGAACAACAACTAGAGTTAGTTGATTTCTCGAAGCCTACTGGCCTAGTGCTGGTTTGAAGACATTTTGCTTCATTTTGCTTGGCATTCATTTATGGTAGAACAGATTACAGGAGGTTCAATAGATTCTGCTCTAAATTAATTAAAACAAATTGTAACAATTTAATACCTGTGGAATTATACTTAAGTAGCTGCACCCATCGGTTTTACCAGTGTGGTGATGATGATGATGATGAAAAATATGTTATGTATTAATCCAGAATATAACCTATCCTGGTACCAAATTTCATCCAAATCCGTTCAGCGTTTAAGCTTGAAGAAGTAACAAACATACACACACACACACACACACACACACACACACACGCATGCAAACTATCGCCTTTATAATATTAGTGGGATTACAGGTATGATGATGTTAATAAATCATCCCTGTTAATAAAAACTTCGAATCATATTTCCTCATTGGTCACTGAATAAAGTAACGTTTATAATTAACCATTCCTAACGCTTCTTTAATCATTAGAAAATGATAATGCAGTAGTATAGCCACAATATCGCCACTTCATACCTAGTGTATTTACAGTAGACATTTTAGCAGCAAAACTGTCTAAGAGTGACTGTTGAGACGTATGCTACTGGGTATATGGTACCTATTGCGGTGAAATTCCCTACGGAGTGACACATAATTCTCAAACGGTGGGGATACACGAGACATAAAGGCAAACTAACTGCCAAAAGAATTCAAAATAAACTAAGTATATTTTTAAGCTAAACGGTGTTTTATGTTATAAAAGCAAAAAATCAAATAAAATCGTGTGGCGAGTCGAATTTCTATTACTCAGGTTAAGTGAAGCCCAACGATTGCATTGTATTTTTTAGCTTTACGTACAATATATAAAACATCATCATCAGCCTGTGTTCGTCCACTGCTGGACATAGGCCTTTCCCAAGGTTCGGCATTTAGCTCTTTCCATCCACTTTCTGCCAGCAGACAATCTGACTGCTTTCTACAACCTTGCGCAGATCGTAGCGCCATCTAGCTGGTGGGTATCCTACACTACGTTTACCAATCCGTGTTCTCCACTCGAAAACACGTTTACCCCAACGGTTATCGGTTCTGCGGCTAATATGGCCAGCCCACTACCACTTCAGCTTGCTAATTCACAGAGCTATGTCGGTAACCTTGGTTCTCTGCCAGATCACCTCGTTTCAAATTTGATCCCTTAGAAAAACTCCAAGCTTATATCTCTCCATAGCCTACTGAACGACTTCAAGTTTGTGGACCAGCCGTACCGTAAGTGTCCACGTCTCAGCTCCGTAAGTCATTATCGGTAGGGCACTGAGGGGTAGGCGACGAGAAGACCTGACGCAGCTTCCTGAAGGCTGCCTAGCCCAGCTGAATTCTTCTATTGGCTTCTTTTTACTAAATTGTTCCGGCCCAGTTGTAATATTTACCCCAAGTAAACGTAGTGTTGACCAATCTCAGTTGAGAGCGGCGCCGTTAACTATAATCGGTAACGGAGGAACATGCTCGTTCAGCATGTTCTTTCCAAGTTCATTCTGAGACCGATTTTCTTGGAAGCTTCAGCTAGGCCAACTAGCATCCATTGCAAATCCTGCAACGATTCAGACATTATGACGATGTCGTCTGCAAATCTCAAGTGTGAGATGGACTCACCGTTTATGTTGATGCCCTGCCCTTCCCAGTCCAATGTCTTAAGCATGTCTTGCATTGTTGAACAATTTCAGGGATATCACATTTCCTTGTCTCACTCCTCGATGCAGGTTGACATGTTTAGTCTGTTTGTCCTGGTTGTGGACAGTCATAGTAGCCGCGGCATACATGCATCGCAGCATTTGGATATATCGCCAGTCTACTTGGCATCGTTGCAGAGATTCTAGAACAGCTCAGGTTTCGATTGAGTCAAAAGCTTTCTTATAGTCCACAAACGCCAAACACAGGAGCCGATTATTCTCCTCTGACTTCTGTAAAATCTGCCTCAATGTGTAGATGTGGTCCATGGTACCATATCCTCCACGAAACCCGGCCTGTTGGTGGTTGAAACTTGCCTAGTCTCCGCGCTAGAAGATTTGAGTCATTTTTTGAAAACAGCTTGTAGACTTGGCTCAGAAGTGAAATAGGTCTATAATTCTTAACAAAGGTTTTTCACCATTTTGAAGAAAAACACGACCAAACTTCTGTGTCATGCCTCTGGAGTACTCCCATTAAAGAGGACAGAGTTGAAGATTTCCTGAAATTCCTTAAATATTGATTTTTCTCCTGCTTTAAGGAGCTGTGTTGTAATTCCATCCTTTTCCGTTTTTAAGCTGTTTAAGAGCCATCTTGATTTCATCCATGGTTATTTCTGGCAGCTCTTTAGTGTAATGTCAGGTCAGAGTGGCTCAGCTGGAATCCTCACTTCCGGTGTCAGGTTCAGGCGCATGCGAAAAATACAGCTGGACGTAAAAGTTTTCCACTTCCACAAGGATTTTTGTCTTAGAACCGTCGGTGCTACCACTTGAGGTCTTTAATTTTGTCAGTTGACTTCTCCCCAATTGCTGTACAAATACTTTAGAACCCCGATTTTGCTCTTTTGTGTTTTCTATTGTGCGAGTATTCGATGTCCGGAGGTCTCGTCTTACCAATTTCGATATAGCCTTATTACGGTAACGGTCAACTGATGGCGTGGTTCCTGCGTCTTCTCGTCGTTTCTCCATGAGCAGCAATGTTACCTGCGAAAATGTCGACTCCCTGCCTTTTCGCTGCATCTGTTAAAATTTTGTTCCCTTTTCCCTCAGGACTCCAATCACTCGATCCAGATCCTGGCCAACGTCATTTGTGATTTCCAAGGCAGCGAATCGATTTTCCAGTTTTATTGGAACAATTCAGACCCAACTACGGTTTGGAGTATATTCGATCGGAGCATGGACTTCATCATGCGGCATCGTTCAAGCTTGAAGTCAACATCCAGAGTGCCTCGGACAAGTCGGTGATCACTCTGGTTCTAAACCTGTTGAGGACTAAGACATCTCTGAAGATGTGCTTTTTGACCGTCATGATGAAGTCGATCTTATTTTTCGTCTTACCGTCGGGGCTTTGCCATGTCCACTTCTTTTGAGGTTGTTTCTTAAAGAAAGAGTTCATTAAAACAACCTCTCTTGTTCGAGGAAGTTTACAAGCCTTTTCCCCCTAGGATTTCTGCTACGAAATCCATGTGGTCCTACTGTCGATTTGCTGCATGTCTATACTCCCACTTTAATGTTAAAGTCCCCCATGACAACTTTGAAGTGAGCTTTAGGCTTAATGTAATGCTTTTGATATGTCTTCGTACACATCTTCAACCTCATCATCCAAGTGTGCTGAAGTAGATTCGTAAGCCTGCACAACCTTCAGGCTGTACCTCTCGGTTAGCTTGATAACAAGAAAGGCAACCCTTGTCGACAGACTCAAGATTTCAACAACGTTGTCAGTGAAGACCTTATTAGCCAGGAATCCGACACCACCTTGGCATAGGTTGTCTCCCTCTCTGAAATACATAAGAGCGCCCGATTCCAGGGTGATGGTGTCCTCCCCCTCTCTTCGGACTTCACTCAACCCTAGAATGTGCCATCTTATGTTCTTCAGCTCTTCCTGCAGTTGGACAAGATGTTCGTCAAGCCGTAACGTTTTTTCATTATTAGTTGCCAGGGTTTGTCATTTTTGGCAGCCTACCGTAACCCGGGGATTCTTAGCACCCCCTGCCCTGCCATTGTCATGGCCACCACCGTAGTCAGGAATAGCAGAGCGGCTGGGTACTAGGGGCCTTGGTTTCTTTGGCTTATCATGTTGGGAGGTTAATTCCCATAATCGCCACGCTAGGCAGGCGGTTTGGCGATCGCAGAACATAGTTTTTCGCACCGGTGACACTGCTGCCCGTCACCAGTCAGGTTCATTTAGCTACGCTAAGTTTTGGATGGTTATACCGCCAACAGTTCTTGTTTGTTGTTCGCCAGGATGTACCACGAGCAGGTGAGGTTGACTTGGAGCACTCAGGTGTAATTTGTACTCCCTTACATCCCCATTCGGTTTTATACATATATTAAACTACATCACTTAAAAAATATTTTTACTTATTTTATTTTCTAGTTTTTAGTTTTTAATTTAGTTATTTCTAAAGTGTACTGTGTTCTTCATGTCAAGCTTTATTATTTGATATCCATGTTGAGGGGATTATGTATGTATAAAAAATATGCCATTTTGTGGTGGCGGCCATCTTGGATTTGGAATTTTCATTGTGTACTGAAGTAAACGAGTTAAGCGCTTTCATTTGATCCCCAAACTGCGGGGACTGAAAAAAAATGTTTTCTGCCATTTCGTGGTAGCGACCATCTTGGATTTGAAATTTTCATGGTGTGCTATATTCTGCTAGTTAAGCCCTTTCCTTTGATACCCGTATTGAAGGTGTTAAATAAATATGTTATTGGCCATTTTATGGCGGCGGCCATCTTGGATTTACAATGATATTGAATATACATAATTGTATTGTCATCAAAACTAACGGTGTGTACCAAATTTCAGATAAATAGGTCAACGGGAAAGGGGTAAAATTTCAATTACCTACTAGATTTAACCCAAAAAACAATGATATAAAGGTCAAGCTAAATAAATCCTTTTAATGAAAAACAGTCACAACCTCAAGCGAGGTCTCAGTCACAAAGACATATAGTTCCTTTTTACACCAAGGCAAGCATAGCGCTATACTCAACAACAAAAAACAGACATATTAAACAAAACGATTTGGGTTCTTTCGCCCTATGTTTCATCTACACTCTACACTAATATTATAAAAAGGAAAGTTTTTTATTACGTTTGTTTGTTTGTATTGGATAAATTCAAAAAGTACAAAACTGATTTTAAAAATTCTTGCACTAAAGCTGTGGCCATCGACTATAAATAGTCATTGGCTGTGGGTAAAGAAAGACACATTATCAGCGAGTAACGTGGGATGAATTTTATGTTTAAAAAATTTAGAGATACTCACGAAAATTGCAATAATGTTACCCAAAGTATCAAAAATTTGCCTTCAAACATATCACTTACTCGCTGTACGAAATAATAACAAGTCTGTCAAAAAGTACCACAAGCGTTGCTGTCAAAGATTTAGAATTACGCTTACAATAATTGCTGCAATAGTTTTTGCATTGCTTTTTAATATTTTCAATATGATACTTAAATAAATACCACATGTTTAATAGTACTTGTCATTATCCACAAAAAAGTCCGCGAGGCTATAATTATGTCTATTGTAGTTAACTCACATTTAAGTTACAATATCCGGTTTTTTGTTCAAATTAGTACCTAACAAAACAATGGTAGAATCGTGTACAAATAAAGAGAAACCCTTAGAAACGCGAAGCCGGGGCGAGTCACTAGTATTTTTTTATTATAGCATCTAGCAAACAAATTGTATATTTGCCTCTTGTCTTGTTTTTTATTAATTTTATTATGTTATCAAGTTTACAGATAAAAATAGATACACGTAGATACTTAACTATTAACTAACTGAAACTAATCTATTTACTCTCTATATTTCGATATATTCAGGAGCAACTATTTGAAATGCCCAAGGAAGACGTTGCGACTTTACGGCCGCGGTCGGAAACTTCTGATTCATTTCGCCTGTTCCAATAGCTTTGCGCCTGATTTTAGATTGTTGCTTTAACGTGGAGTCAATACAAGCTCTTGTGATCGCAAAGGCTAAATTAGCTATCAGTGCCGGAACTGTTTGATGAGTTGGAATATAATTAGGATATTGCAGCGGTGAATGCTTGGCTAATGTTACTAAAAATCTAGTTTCGTTGTCTAAGCTATCCTTGGCTTTGACAAAGATACTTTTAGTAGGTACCTACCATAGATTTTATAAATACAACAAGATGCCTAGTAGGTATTTCGTACATACTTCCACTTGAATGAGTGAAATATTTCACCCATTGTTCGATCCTCCCGCCAGAAGCCAATGATCATTTACTGGGAGAGTCAGTGCGATATCATTTAGAAAAAAAAAACTGTTTATGCAGTGAAATCACATACAAAATATATTAGTCTTACATTCACATAGAAAGACAGTCGCGCACCGGATACTCTGTTAAAACTATGTTAGTATTCATCATAAATGTTATATTTCATAGTAAATACATTTGCTCAGGACACTAGATAATACAAGGTTCTAGTGAAGTTTACATCCATCGTACATCATCATCAGGTCTTCTAATCTACATCTACGTACACTTCTACATCTACACTAATATTATAAAGGGGAAAGAATTGATTGTTTGTATGTTTCTATGTTTGTTTGTTTGTTAGTTTGTAACGGATAAACTCAAAAAATACTTAACTGATTTTAAACAATCTTTTACTTTTAGAAAGCTACATTATCAGCGAGTAACATGGGCAGTATTTTTTTTCTCTTTTTTTTTGTTGTTTACGGAAATTTCAATAATGTAACCCAATATATCAAAAATACAGATCTGAATTGCATGTTGCCATGGAAATGAAATAATAACAAGTCTTTCAAGTACGTGAGTAATAATGCAGTTGTCTATGGTAAAAAAAAACATGATCGTAACTGGCAAAGATTTTGAATTACGCTTAAGGGCGTTTTTTTTAGAATTTACGACGGGTATAAAATTCTTTAAGTAAGAAAAATGCCGCGTAGTGAGCGCTACCCTTGCGAAACTGAGGCGAGTCATTAGTTTACTTATATAGGTACTTGAAGTTATTGAAAAACACTATGAGTTCAATGCGGATCTGTTTTTGTGCAGCTTTTTGTTATAATTAAGTACATAATGTGATGAGTTTAATATTTAATCATAACTATAATATTGTTCGTCAAAGTCAAGTGGCGTGCATAATTATCACATTCTAGATACCAATAATTTGACCCGTCTGATATTTAATTGATTTAACACTGGCATATATGGAGAATTTATTTACTTTTTGATGCTATCTAAGTCATCGTTTAGTATCTGACTGTTATTTCTTTGAAATTTTGACTTGGTAACATAACATTTTAGAATAACCTGTTAAACTAAAAAGTATACTAACTAATAAATGTATAATGCGTTTTTACATTTATTATTCCTATGCAAATAATTAAATAGAAACACATAGAGTTAGTCATGAAGACAAATGACGGAAAACTTTAGTCATACCTACGGTATTTTCCTGTTCAAGTAGGTCCATACCTTGATGTAGAGTAAACAAATGAACATAATTTACCGTTGCATACACGACTGATTCATATGTAGGTACCAAGGAGGTTGGATACACATTGCTATCCGGAGGCCAAAGAAGGTCGGTCAGTTTCATACAAGCTGTGACCTGACCGTAAAGTGTTGCCTCCCTAGATGATCTATGGTTTAATTGATTGATCTAAAACTTAGCATAATAAATGGATCTTTTTTTTTTGAAGGCGTAGTTTTTTGGTTAATTCATTTCTTTGTTTGGAGCTTAGAGATTAATACAACACCGGCGCCATTATTAAAAAAATAACTCATAACTGTGCCCCGACAACAGGACTTGGTTTCAATCAGATTGACACTTTTTTCAGAGCAATTTCGACTCTATCGCAACGCATTAATGAATTTAACGGATTGAAACCGATATGATCAATATTGCGTAATAGCACTGCAGTTTATACTGGGCATAGACACACCTACGTCTGTATTTTCATCAACGACAGTAAGAAATGTCTGTTAATCTATGATTTTCATGAGGTGATCTGAGGTTTTATACCTATTATAGGTAGGCGGATATCGTATCTCAATAAGACTACTCGAAATGTTTTTTTTTCTATATTTTTGGTCCTCATTCATTATACACCGTGACATTGAATTCACGTATATACAATTATTTTTCTTAAATGTCCACTCAGTCAGACTCAGTCCATGCAACATAATGTATCTGTAGCACTAAATATGAAAAGTAAATAAAGAATAAAACATAAAACGAAGCATTATTAAATAAGTCAAAATTCAAACTTGCTAACCCTGAGAAATCGCGGGAGCGGGGCGGTAGGTACAATTTTGACATCTCGCGGCTGGCGCAGCACCCGTGCCGCGGCCTTGTACCGTGTTTAGTGAAATAAACATTTCACCTTAAGGTTAATCATATTTTATTTTCTTTATTGATTGCTATAGAACGATCCTAAATAATAGACCGAATACATGCTTTAAAAAAAACGAATTCAATGTCACGGTGTATTTTAAAGCTAATCAAAATCATCATCATCATCAGCCTATATCTGTCCACTGCTGGACGTAGGCCTCTCGTCAAAGTACATGTTCATTAATTATTTTGTATTATTAAGTAATGTAATAGAGTCCTATGCAATGCAGTAAGTATGTAAAAATGGTATAGAAGACATAATGTAAGTTCAAAAACTGAAACCCGACTACGCTCTGGTAAAAAATAGCCTATGACTCTTGCGATGAAGACGAAACGATTGATATAGGTACCTCGCTTGTCAATATTAGACCAAATTTTTAGTTTGAATAAATAACCCATCCTTTGCTTTGCCGTAGTCGGGTAATAAAAAAGCCTATGACACTCTATAAATGAAGATAAAACGACTGACACCTCGCTTGTCAAAATCGGACCATGTTTTTAGTGTGAACTCATAACCCTACCTTTGCTTTGCCGTAGTCGGGTAAAAAATGGCATAAATGACACTCTCTCTATACCTGAAGATGAATCGATTGCCCCTCACTTGTCAAAATCGGATCAATAGGGGCGACGCTACGGTGGAACATCACATACCCACATACATAGATACATACATATATACATACACTGTTAAGCTCATTACCTTTCCCTTGCTTCACCATAGTCGGGTAAAAATATGTAGCATGCTACTATTTTTCGATTATTAGAGCTAACTCTCCAACCAGTCAACCTTCTTCAATACCCACTAAAACAGGTCTAATCACATGTCACATGGTCTGTGTTTTAGTCTGTTTGAAATTAATTTGATCTATTATCTTGAAACCCATTCAAGCGAGGCAGGTGTCTCGGCGCACCACAATAAATAGCTGTTCAGCAGGCGCGGCCGCGGTGTCGCCGGAAGGTGTTCTCAATTTGTCGCCCGAATGAGATTGTCGCCGCTTTCTGTATTAGGTAAGTGGCTTTCACATTTCACTTTATGGCCCCGGTTGCAATGAAATGCTTGAAAAGCTGAGGATGTGTGGAAAGCTTTAATTCAGTTTCAATTGTTTTTTTGTGCGGTTGTAAACATATTGAACACGTCATTGTATTCAGAACAATTGACACATCGGTATCAATTGTTTTGTTATTGTATCCTAGTTTGGGGCTAGGTAATTGTACCTAGCCCCAAACTAGGATACACTGTACTATGGGTACTAGACAACGGATAAACTTACATAGATACAAGTATTACATCCATGACTCGGAAACAAACATTTCTGCTCATCACACAAATGATTGCACCTTGCGGGATTCGAACCCGCGACCGTTTGACTTCGTATTTAGGGTCACTAGCCACTAGGCCAAGCGGTCGTCAACTAATTTGCAATACGATAATTTTACCTGATATGTTATTGTCTCTCTAATGAAAGGTAGTCCGTATCATTATTTATCTACAAAATTATAATAAGCATATTCAATGAAATTACAGGAGAAAGCTTTCGCTGATTATATTTTGCATTATTTTCTTTTAAGAAACAGTTTCTCAATTCAAATGTTTTATTTTGGTGTTTCTGTTCACTCATATTTCTTTCCGGTAGCTCGAGTACATATATATAAGCATACTTCAACATACTTGTACATACTTGTGGTCCCTTAAACCAATTCCATCAAACTGGTTCAGTAGTTATGGTAGTAAATCCATTCGAATAATTTATTGAATAAAATGTTGATGAAAATGTGTAGCCATAAAAAGTGCAACTGTAGATACACACGCCGTTGATCCGAAATATATAAATTATATGAGTGTTAGTTTCGACAAAAACTAATGATGAAAAGTAAAGATGAGGTCGAAAATGGAACATGCTTACCCAGTAGAAACCTATTTATGAATTTGAAAGAGTTAAAATAAATAAATACTAAATCTTTATTTCCTTAGCACAGTTTACAACAATACAAATAATTTAATTGAGTCATAATTAAGATGAGTATTTATTTATAAGATGCAAAGGTGGCTTTAAAGACACAGGTTTCCATCAGGTGAGATCGTGGTCAAACGATTGTCCGTAATAAAAAAAAAAACCTTTGCATCTATACCTAGCCTAACCTATGCCACAGAATAAATAATAGTTGCATCTATACCTAGGTTGACCTAGACCTAGACACCTTTGCGTCCACAGAACAGAAATACAAGTTTGCATACGATAAATATCATAATCAAGAGATTAATTGATTTCAATACCTGGTCCTTTTTTAACTTTGTTATTCTGGCTCGGTTTGAACAGGATCAATTTAATAAAAAAATACTGTTTTTTGCGCGCAATTAAATTCAATCATAAGTATTTTTTATTTTTGTAGAGATAGCCATCACGGCCTAATTGTAGAGATAATTCAACAAATTGTATAAAAAAATTAAGCCTATATCAGTATTGTTCTCTTGCGTCCGTAATACTCATCAGTAAGAAACGCCAATAACGATGTTCCACTGATCTTATTCTGCTTGATGGTTCCGTTATTTTCGCGAAAACTTATTCGGTTTCCATTATACTACGCTTGGATGGCTGAGATGATCAGATTGATAGTGTGATTGTAATCGTCACAACTGTACTATTGTTTATTCTCCGCTTATGGATTAAAAAAAAGATGGTCGCGGTTTGGTGGATGTGAAATCACACCTTCATCAAAATTAGTTCAGTATATCATTTTTTTGGTTCCTACAACACACTTTCAAGTATGGAATAGGATAATTTTACATAACTGACAAATAACATCTCATAGGTCAATATACTTTAACAAATTGTTCATCACGCAAATCTAATCAGTATCTACCATATAAATCTAAACTTGGATGACGTCTGATATAGGAGAAGGTCGATCTTGATGTATACTCAAACCAACTGTGAAAACTGGTTTGCAGTGTCAAATAACAAAGGTGTTGCTAACGAATCAGTGATTAGAAAACGTCAGACCAGTGCGAAGATCGCACATTAGCACAGGAAAATTCCGAGTTTTAACATATTTATTCAATAAAAATACCGATTTAAGTTAAAAGTTATATTATAAGTAAATAGACAATAAAATGACGAAGAGTCTGATAATCATAACTCTTTGTGCAACGTTCCTCATCGTTTCGAGTGCACCCGGATCTGGGAACCAAAGAGGTTAGTGTTGTTTTGCTAATTAACTTTGAGATTGGCGGGATTCGTGTACATATGTTAACTCTACCTAGACTAACGAATGATTTCCCTTGTTTTTTAAACAAGACCTTGATGTTACATTTTGTCTTACGTATTTATGTCTTTAAAAACCTTCAGAGTGTGACAAGCGTAAGGTCGTTGGCTTACAACAACTTCTGACAATAGCCGTATAAAATGATGCAAGAGAGCGAATTGACATCTTATCTAGACTTTTGAGACTTACCTATAAATAATTTAAACATACATGATGTTTACTTATAACATGTAGGTACCTAAATATGGTTCCAAGTAAAGGATGTCAATGTAATCAACTGCAGGGAACTTGCAATAAATACAATACTAAAGTGCAGATACACATAATGGTTATTGAAAACAATTGAAGCCAAGGACATACAAAATAAACATAATAAAATTTACATCGCATTTAGAAAACAAACATTGCGGTTTGCGGTTGTCAACTTACTGAACAACCTGTTTCTCTTTTGTCAGAAAAGCGGGCAACGCAAAACAACTGGTCTACGTATTTGTACAGTACAACTCCCAGTATAACAAGAATCAGGAATAGACAGCGCCGTCAATTGTGGGAATCAGCTGCTGGAAATTGGAATAACGAAGCTAAAACCAACGGCATAACATCAGGAAACCAAAACTATTATAAAATGACAGATCAGAATATACTGACGCCATCACCGTTGGCAAACTCCTTCAGTGGAGGAGCTTTCTCACGTCATTCTTCTTCGGCATATGACAGAAAACCTCCCCCACCCGATGAAAGACCTGGTTATAATTATTTCCATGCACAATATGAACATAGACCTCCTCCACCACCTCCTCGTTACAATTATCAATCACACTTCGATAGAGGTCCACCATCGCGTTATGATGATAGACGACACGGTTATGATGATAGGCCTCCCCCTCCACCTACTCGAAATTATGAAGGTAAGCCACCTCATGATAGAGGTCCTCCACCACATCCTTATGAGTACCCACCGCCTGACGATAGAAAACCCCCACCACCACCAGACAGAGTGCCACCTCCACACGATAGGCCGCCAAATCATTTCGAACGCAGATCTATTACATATGATGACCGCTGGGAGCATGAAAGAGACCATGATTTTCCTCCACCCCGCAATAGAGGGCCGCCATCGGGTCATAACGGAGGCCCCCCACCTCATGATAGAGGGCCTCCACCACATGACAGAGGGCCTCCACCTCATGACAGATGGCCTCCACCTCATGACAGAGGGCCTCCACCACATGACAGAGGGCCTCCACCTCATGACAGAGGGCCTCCACCTCATGACAGAGGGCCTCCACTTCATGACAGAGGGCCTCCACCTCATGACAGAGGGCCTCCACCTCATGACAGAGGGCCTCCACCTCATGACAGAGGGCCTCCACCTCATGACAGAGGGCCTCCACCTCATGACAGAGGGCCTCCACCTCATGACAGAGGGCCTCCACCTCATGACAGAGGGCCTCCACCTCATGACAGAGGGCCTCCACCTCATGACAGAGGGCCTCCACCTCATGACAGAGGGCCTCCACCTCATGACAGAGGGCCTCCACCTCATGACAGAGGGCCTCCACCTCATGACAGAGGGCCTCCACCTCATGACAGAGGGCCTCCACCTCATGACAGAGGGCCTCCACCTCATGACAGAGGGCCTCCACCTCATGACAGAGGGCCTCCACCTCATGACAGAGGGCCTCCACTAGAACATTACGACAGACCATCTTCGCACGATAGAGGGCCAGCACCTAATTATCATGGTGGCCCTCCATCATACGATAGAGGATATCCACCAGATCATTACGGTAGACCGCCACCTCATGACAGAGGACCTCCACCAGACCACTATGGTAGACCACCACCACGCGGCTATCCTCCACCCCGTGACAACAAACCACCGCCTTCCGATAAAGATTATTCTCAATATAATAACAGACCTTCTTCATCATATTATGATGAGGCTTCTAATCATAGGGAACCTAATCCGTCTTTTGATAGACCAATCAACAGGGAAACTGCATCTTATTACGATAAAAGACCTCCTTCATCAGATCGTGGCGAAGAATCAATAAGTTTAACAGATTTCAATGGTCCTCTGTATGAGAAACTATCAATTCTGTCAGACAACGTTGGCTCTGATTCAAAAATTCCTTCTATTTTACATACTTTTGACCAATTACATTCTTCATTACCACGGGATAACATAGATATCAGATCAGTTACAGAGAAAAAATTCGATGTAGATACCAGGCTTGGTATGCAAGACTCATTCAAAAGTAATAATGATTCGTCTTTATTACAAGATTCATTTAGATCACGCTTTCCGCCTCTATTCCAAGCAATCCCTGTAACACCGGAAAGTTGATAACCTTATATATATATATTACTAGCTGTGCCCGCGGCTTCGCACGCGGGGTAATTTTTCTAGATCTATTGAAGGACATAAACTGCCAATATAGCAACATTTGATCGAAATTCCTTCGCCCGTCAAATAGTTTTTATCGATTGCTCGGCTTCTAATCATCGGATTGAGTTACTAAGTAATCCAGTTTTTATGTAAAATCCTAAGTTATCCAACAGTGAAAACCACATCGCAATGGGTCCAATAGTTTTTACGTGATGCGCGAACAAACATACAGCCAAACAAACTAACAAACAGTCAGACACGATTTAAAAAAATGTTATATTCATGTTCAGTAGCTTATTTTAAGTGACCTACATAGTTTTTTTTAAATTATCTACTTTGTACAGGCTATTTCGTTCCTATTGCTTTATTATAAGTATAGATAGATTTAGTGACTAACACTGCTTTAGTACTAACTACTAACAATATATTATATGTGTTATGTATAAAGATAGTTTAATCATAGAAATAAAATATTTTTTAAGGTACACAATGGTTTCAATGGGCTGTAAATAAGCCAAACTAACATCACTTTACAAAACTGAATTATGTACATATTTTCATTTTTCTATTAAAAGTACTCTATGTAGTAATCCAAGACATCAACCAAGATACCAATATACCAACATTTGATCAAAATTTCTTCTGCCGTCAAAAAGTTTTTATCGATTGCTCGGCTTCTACTTATCGGATTGAGATATAAGGTACCCCAATTTTTAAGTCAAAACATAAGCTATCCAACAGTGAATCCCGCATCGCAATCGGTCCAGTAGTGTTTACGTGATGAGCGAAGAAACATACAGACAGACAAACAGACAAACAGACAGACACGAATTTTTAAAATGTTTTATTCTTGCTCAGTAGCTTATTTTATGCACCCTAGACCTTCTTTTTTAATTATCTTCTTTGTACAGACTTTTTCGTTCGTATTGCTTTATTATAAGTATAGATAGATAATATGTATTTTTTTTTTTAACTTTCTTGTTGGTACTTTTATTATGACTAGGAGTGAAAGGTATCTAATCAAAACTAATAACCCGTATTATTTTTTGTTTATATCAGTAACAACGTCCTATATTTTGTAAAAATCAGAGGTTAAAAACTTAAGTTGTTATTTGAGAGATACATTTTAACATTTTCTTTGTTTATAGATAAAAGATCACCACAAGATCCCGGGCAAGATCTTGAGTCTCGTAGTTTTAAATTTAATCCTGATACGAGAGGACCGCCTGATCACGGAGAAAATCACGGTTATCCTCTGAAAAGATCTCCGGTTAGTAGAGGGCCACCATCTAACAGAGGTCCCCCAGACCATAGAGGACCACCAGATAATAGAGGACCACCCAGTAATAGAGGTCCACCCGATAATAGAGGTCCACCGAACAACAGGGGACCACCAGACAACAGGGGACCACCAGACAACAGGGGGCCTCCAGCCAATAGGGGGCCTCCAGCCAATAGGGGACCTCCAAACAATAAAGGACCGCCTCATAGCCAGCCAGAGAACATAGAACCAGCAGACGATAGAGATTCATCTGAAAATACAGGACCCAATAATACAGATTCCCAACCGCCCAATGCTGGGAATGTTTCTAAAAATAAAGAATCTACAACTACTACTAGTTCAACATCAGAACACACAACGTTTTCCACGACTGTAAATTTTTTTAATGACAGATTTTCAAATGTTCGACCTGTTGCAAATGTTGATCCTAGCATGATGTTTCAAGCTATTGCTGTTACTCCAGATGAATAAATTTAATGTTCATTTGTCAAATTTAATAATAATTTACAAAGCTCGTTTAAAAAAAAATTAAACCATAGTTTTATACGTAGGTAGCAGTAACAAAAAAATAAAGTACATATTATGAACGTTTTTATTTTGTAGGCCAACTTAAACAAAAAACAGAAGAAGGTGTTTGTTTATACAAAGATGTCTTAGAATAATATTAGCTTTAATAAATATGATTAAGGCGGGGTACTCTCTGAATGATTTGTCCTGCTCGTCCAGGTGCAGTCTGAGCGGGGAAGGTGATGCGGCGTCGATTTTAGATAAATTTAATGTTTATATGTATATCTCAATATATAAAACTCAATTTAAAAAAATACTTGGTTATTTGCTTGGTTAGTTTAATACGGTAGCTATATAATCATATAAAATAGTTGTTGTTGCTGAAAATAACGAGAACAGCGATGCAACAAGTTATTTTCATGTGGTAGTTCGTGTTTTTTTTTTCAAGGATACCAAGTCATTTCTGAAAATTCAGTTCAGCTATTTGTTGGTTGTATACTTATCTATTCACAGTATTTTTTGGTTTGCATAAATTTGTTCAATTACGTCGTTCTCGACGTTTTGCTATTCGTGTTTTTGCTGATTTCGAGACTGACCCCGCCTTAAAGACTTACTGTATCTATTTAATATTTTTATTTATTTATTTATTTTTCCTAAACCACCGACTGCGCAGAAAGTTCGAGTAAGGATTGTGTTTTAGTCATAGAAGTACTAGGGATAGAAGGTAGGTACCGACAAGCGCTCGTCCAAAAATTAAGGAACAAACTCGATTTATGTACGCGTAAGTATCGCGTATTCACGCTCGGCGACACACACACAAGTAAAGAAATAATGTTGCTAGAGGAATCACATTGACCTATTTTAGCATATTTTTTATGATACCATATATTGGACGGTTACTTACTACAATAGAATATTATAAGGAAACTAAATGAGTAGATAGGTAAGATAAAGTTGATGTATGAGTTATTGATTCGCGAACAATAGAATGAGCTTTGATATTAATGATGTAATGCTTGGTGGAATAAAAACAAACCATCTATTTTAAAAACCGTCCAAATGCAAGTTGGACTCGCGCATGGAGGGTTCCGTCCTTTTTTGTGATATAACTTCATATTTACGATGTATGGATTTTCCCTTTACATTTACTTTGCATTAAGTTCTGTTTGTGACAATAAAAACAGTTTCCTAGTTCTTCTTTAGCCAAAGTTAATGTACCTCTATGTGTGTTTTTTCTTTGTCTTGCGAGTGTTAAATTATGAGGCTTTAACGGCCTTATCTTTTTAATTACGTTGACTTATAGGTTTGATTTTTTCATAGCTCTGAGGTATTGTCAACTTGATTATTTGATATTCATATCAACTTCATATCTGCACGCGTTTTTGTGGAAAAGGTTCTTGACAGACAGACAGACAGACAGACAGAAAGACTACGAAGTGATACTATACTATAAGGGTACCTGTTTTTCTGTTAAGTTATGAAACCTTAAAACATCATCATCACTTAACATTATCATCATTATCATTATCAGCCCCCATCAGTCCACTACTGGACATAGGCCTGGACATAGGCCTGGATATAGGCCAAAGGACGACACTGAGACCGATCTTTAACTCTTCATTTCCAACCGCCGCCAGTCATCTTGCTCCTTGTTTATTCACATATATTTGTTTACTAGCTGTGCCCGTGGCTTTGCTCGCGTCGTCACCTCATTAAAAAGTAGGGTTATTCCATGACCAAAAGTACCTATAAAGTACTATATTTCTTCAAATTTCGTTAAGCCGTCAAATAGATTTTAATAGATTGCTCGGCATCTAATCTCGGACTAAGACACAAAGTTTTTAAGTTTGTAAGTCAAATTTTAAGTTATCCAATAATGAAATCTGCATTTCAGTCAGTCCAGTAGTTTTTTTACGTGATTCACGCACAAACATACACACAAAAAGAAGAAAAGGATTATCCAAAATGTTATATTCTTGTTCAGTAGCCTATTTTAAGTACCCTAGACCTTTTTTCATGATGATGATGAAAATTATCCTACGTGTTATTCCTGAGTATTAGCTCCATTCCAAATTTCATCACAATCCGTTCAGCCATTTGAGAGTGAAGTATAATGATGATGATCATGGTGATGATGACGAAAAGTATCCTGTGTTATTCTAGGGTATAAGCTATCTCCATTCCAAATTTTATCAAAATCCCTCAGGTGTTTGAGTGAAGTATGATTATGATGATGATGAACAGCATTCTATGTTTTATTTCCAGGGTATAAACTAACTCCATTCCAAATTTCATCAAAATCAGTCCAGCTGTTATCGCATTAAAACTCCCCAAACAAACTAAAGATTTCACTTTTATATATTGGTGTGGATAATCAACAAAAATCAACAACTAACGAAAAACTTGTTTTTCGTAACCTAGCAACATCAAACCATTAATGTATTTATAAATATCAATTTATAATTAACACTTATCAAAAAAAACTAAAAAACGGCACAGTTTTTTTTTTCAAAACCTCAATCAAAACTACGAATTGTTTTTTGTAATGTTTGATTAATTACTCAAGAAATGTAGGCTGTAGTGTTGTACTTACACATGTTAACCGATCTTAGTATCTTTCTTGTGCTTTGCTGATTGGTTATGACACCCTTTCACTGCAAAAACCGTCATATTTAACGAAAAATTCGGGAGCTTCTCTTTCGTAAATACGAAGTCGTGCACTGACAAGTCGGAGCGATCGCATTGCCTTTTATGGCTATGGTTGATCTTCTTCACGGAGAGGGCGCCTACCGACCTTCTATCCCTAGTACTTCTATGGTTTTAGTTTACTAAGAATAATTTATATCTCTATCTTTAATCATTTAGAAAAATAAAATTTGTTCTACAAAATCTTATTTTACGGAACTCTTGTTTACGGCTTGTTAAGCTCTGTTTGTGACAATAAAAACAGCTTCCTAGTTCTTCTTTAGCCGAAGTTAATGTACCTCTGTGTGTGTTTTTTCTTTGTCTCTGTTTCTTGCTAATCATCATCAAATTCTCAATGAAACATAGTCCTATATCGATTTTGTTAAAACAATCTTTCAAATTAAAAAAAGGCATCATAAACAACTACGAGTAACTTAAAGACTTGATAAAAACAGAGCGGCATCAATCAAATACACATATAGGTACATAAACAAACTCCATGTCAAATACATAAAGCTCTTAGTTTTTCAGTGAGAGGGGGGGAGGGGGGTTAGTAAAATCATCATCAGCCTATTACGTTCCCAGTCCTTTTGCTGGGATACAAGCCTGAGAGGAAAGGAGGAATGGTGGATATCAGATATTCTTGTATTTTGTCGTATTTGGACTTGCCGGT
Source organism: Alsophila aescularia (assembly GCA_946251855.1). NCBI lineage: Eukaryota > Metazoa > Arthropoda > Insecta > Lepidoptera > Geometridae > Alsophila > Alsophila aescularia. The sequence continues at coordinate 16,820,322 of OX276378.1, forward strand.
TTTCACACGATGTTTTCCTTCACTACTTTTGTACGAAGGCAACAAAATCTGCATAAATTATTAAATAAGTTTAATAGCCATTTGAATCTGCAGTTGTTGTTTCAGTACGGTCATAAATCATTGAACGGGATGCAGTTTACGTATAATCAAGAGCAGGAATAACTAATTACTTTTCAAATACTGCAAATAATGTCAGAACTATAGAACAATATTTATAAAATTTTCCTTATTGTATAATAAGTGACAACTTAAGACTTAAGAATATAATAAAACACATTTTTGCATTAAATTCACATTTTATTTATTGAAACAATTGATTTAAAGATTTCTTTACACCTCTTCCATGCACCTTCCATCATCAGTTCGCTGATATCCTGCAAGACAACCACCAACAAAGTTTTCCTTGCCTTCTTTGTTATCCGTCGCGTTGTTGTTGCCTGAATTATTCACTGTAGTGGTACTTGGAGCTTGAGTAGTCGTTTCTACTACTGTATCTTGTTTTTGAGTAGTACTAGGGGTGACTTCAGGATCGTTTGTTGTAGAAACAACTGGCTTCGTATCTTCCTCGCTGTCCTTAAAAATGATTTTGCCCTCACTGGGTATGTTTAAGAATGCTCTTACATCTTGACTAACTTTTTTGGTAAAGCCTCCAAATTGTCCTAGGAAGTTATTTTCGTTTGCATTTACAGAGACGCAATAGAATGTTAGTAAAGTACAAAACGAAACCAAAACCAAGATATTCATCTTTGGTTTGCTATTCGCCAGCCTTCTTGTTTAATTTCTGTCACTATACTGAGTACAATCGGTAAACAATATGGTACCTATAGCGCTTTGAGATAACTAAGTGACCTTTTCTAAATTTATCAGTAAGTCCAAATGTTCAGTTCTCCGAAAAGATAAAATGTATGATTTTATGAGTTCTGTAACAAGTTTAAACGAGAATACAACGCAAACGGGTCTATTTTAAATAATGACAAGATAAAAAAACTAAAGTCAGAATATTATACTTTATTGTCAATTTACTTCTCCCAATATTATATTTGACTATTACTTTTATTATGTTTAACTGCTTGTAAATATGGTTGAATTTCCTTCGCTGACAACTACCTGAAACCAAAATGAATATCAACATTTTTTTTAGGAATATACCTGTGATATTAACAACTCATACGTATTGTTAGCATCACTTATCAATACATTTCTAGAGAAAGTAACAACATTATTATAGTAATATAAAAGCCCTCTATAGGAAATAATTATTAGTGCATACCTCTAAAGACTCTGTCTGCAAATTCCTAGTCCATCCTTTCTGTAGCCGACACGGCAGTCTAATTCAGGCACTCTTATCATCTGTCCAGACTGAGTTCTCTCTGTGGTTGTGGTCTCCGTTGTCACCACTCGCAACTTTTCGTGAAAATTAAACACGACTCCCGCTTCGCCCACACTCATCACTAGTATAGTTATTAAAAATAAAGACGTCACGTCCATTTCAACGTATTGCATCGAACATACTACGTTATGAATTTATAATATTCGGGACATTAGATCACCAATGCTGACACATTCCAGCGCACTCACAGTACCGCAGTAATAAAATGTGGTTAATAAAGGTAAGAAATATCAAATGCAGGTTTTTATAAATCTAGGAATGGTCTTACAAAATAGTGCACTACCTGATACAAAATGGTGTGACTATATTTAATAATGAAAGGTAAAAGTATTTTCCAAGATCTATTATCACTATCATTTCAAGGGCCTATCCTTTTCGAGTATAATTTTATTAATTTATGGATATTTCTTTATCTATTTATTACTAGCTGCGCCTCGCGGGTTTGTACGCGTGCAAATTTGGTAGCCAAAAGTGTCAAACAACAATTTCGAATTTGTAGTGATTCCGTTTTAGTAGCCTAAAATCTATTAGCACAATACAAACGAAGATACCAGACCTAGACATTTAGTTTAACAGAAAGTAAAACAATAAACTTTAAATAGTACTTTTAATTTTTATCGATATAATTTACAATTTAGAGCGATGGTGGCCTAATGGTTCTATAGTGCAATTTAGAATCCAACGATACCGGGTTCAAAACCTAGGCTCCCGCACCAATGACTTTTCGAAGTTATGTGCGGTTTTCCATCGCTCCGTGCTTCGGAGGGCACGTTAAGCTGTCGGTCCCGGCTGTTATTGGTTAATAGCAGTCGTTAAGCCATGTCAGAGGCCCTCGGGCGGCCTGACAAACTCTGACATCAGAGGCCAGCACTACCTCATACGACAAACAAACAAACAACATTTACAATTTCATTATACCTTAGAAGTTCTGACAAATATCTTCATATCAACTCTACATTTTTATTATACACTAGCTGATGCCCGCGGCTTCGGACGCGTGGTCATTTCTTTAGATTAAAAGTATTGTATGTTTTCCAGGATCTAAAATACCAATATACCAACATTTGATCAAAATTCGTTCAGCCGTCAAGAAGTTTTTATCGATTGCTCGGCTCGTACTGATAGGATTGAGATACTAAGTACACCTAAGCTATCCTATATAATTGGTTTTCATTTTTATATTATATATAATATAATATAAAAATGAAAACCAATTGGTCATGTAGTTTTTGCGTGATGTGCGAACAACCATACAGACAAACTAACTTTAAAAAAATGTTATATTCCTGTTCAGTAGCTTATTTTAAGTACCCTAGGCCATTTTTTTAAAATTATCTTATTTGTACAGACTATTTCGTTCCTATTGCTTTATTATAAGTATAGTACCAAATAGTACCAAAAATTGATCTTCGAGATCCAGGTGCACATGCAGGAGGTGGTATTGATTTCAACAAGCAAATTGCTGGGATTTGCAATTCATCCTCTTCAAGAGCTGTTTCTAAATTAATTACATGAATTATTATTGTTACGTTTTGATTTATAAGTTGTGTTAATTTGAGCTGTAGAACTCGCAAGCACAAACTTTTTTTGGAAATAATCAGGTAATTCATAGTAGCGCCATCTAATTACCTTATTGTAACACTAACATTAATAACCAAAGTACTCCATCAATCCCTGCCTAGTATGTAAAGGGCTGATTCCACTGGTAGAAACCTAGAAGTGAGCAATTTATTGAGCATTTTATTTGCATTTTGGTGAGTTATTCTGCTCATCACGCCGAAGGCCGTCATAAGATCTTCACCAAATTTTTATGAGACCATCTTAAAGTTACCATCTTTCAAATAAAAAAAAAAACAATCGAAATTGGATCTAATAAGACGGAGATATTCAGTAGCCCCATTTTTTCCTTTTTGGAAGAAGTAAGCAAAAATCTCCGACGACAATTTTTTTTTAATAAAAAACATATCATACTAAATTTTGTCTAGATCGGTTGAAAAATGCAATCTGTAGAGGAGAACAGAAAATTTAAAATATCGTGGTCACTTTATTGAGTATATAATTTCCAATTTCATTAAACCTTCATAATTCCACAGTACATATATGGACTATATATGTACTGTGATAATTCCTACCTAAGTTATGATAAATATCTCTGGTTTATTCTAAATTTATCATCAAAATAAATTTGATATCCCGGTTCATATGATTACCTACGGGGTGAATTTTTGAGATGTGGCAGTAAGGGCAGGTCATAACCGCTGTAGCTACAGGAAAATGTTCTTAGCAGACTGTCGTTAGCTTGTGCAGATATGGATACTGGAAAATAGGTACGGAAAAGAAAACCAAGAAAATTGGAAAGTTAGTCACATTATTCTTAATTGAAATTATTTTTTTTACTTTTAGTTCGGTTTAATGATATTAAAGCGTATTTTTCAGTTTTTTTAATCTATAATTTATTCAGGCTCAATCCCAATGTTGAAAGTGAAGACAGCATTGTATTACTGCCCCGCTCACTCACTTACGTTTTTTGCATATTCTGTCTCGCTCTTACTTTATGCTGTTTTATCCTCACAGCAGTACCTGCGCAATCGGTCACAGAGCCTGACTTCACAAACACAAAGATCCGCTGCGGCTACTGTACGAGTATTGACGAAAAAATATTAATAATTTACAATTATTATTTTTTTATGGGGGCCAGTATTTTTTCCTAGTGAAAGTAAACTATGAAAAGAATGTGTTAGAATGATTTTTGAATTTAATTTTATTCATCCACGTTCATTTCGTACTAAATTTATAGGAATCGTTTTTAGCGATTTTGGACTTTTCTAGTACTACAGTACTAGAAAAGTCCAAAATACTACAGTACTAGAAAAGTCCAAAATCGCTAAAAACTATTCCTATAAATTTAGTACGAAATGAACGTGGATGAATAAAATTAAATTCAAAAATCACCTCAGTTGGTCCAATAGAGACTTCCGATTTTTATAGGAAACAGAATTGATTGCTATAATTTTATTTTTTTATTAAATTGCCCATTTTCATTTGACTGTTAGTTTTTCCAAAATTTGTGTGCATTTCAAAATATTTCTAAATTTTAAGGACAGTCTCCTGTAGCAACAACGATTAAGTTCAAAAATCTACACTGTATAAATGTGCATCAGAGTGGTCTGTTTATAAATAAAAATGCTATTATGCGCACAGCGAGCTATGGGGTATGGAGAGAGCTATGCTTGAAGTTTCTTTGAAGGACAAGATTCATAATGAAGATATCTGACGGAGAACCAAGGTAACCGACATAGCTCAAAGGATAAGCCAACTGAAGCGACAGTGGCCTGCTCACATTTCCCGAAGAACCGATAACCGTTGGGGTAGACGAGTTCTCGAGTGGAGACCACGTTTAGGCAAACGTAGTGTAGGACGCCCTGTGGCCAGGTAGAGTGACGACCTGCGAAAAGCAGCTGGAAGAAAATAGATGAGGAGAGCTGAAGACCGAGCTCAGTGGCGTGCATTAGGAGAGGCCTACGTCACATATACTACGACAGATATAGGCTGATGATGATGATGATGATGATTCTTCTATAAATTAAAATTATTGGCGGGAATATCAGAATCTATTTCTAATATGTAGCCTTAATTATTTTCTAGTATTTAATTGATAATCACTCCCTCAATTTTATTGATAATCACTCCCTCAACCAGATATAAAACATATCAAATATACTAAAATAAATAGCTTTATTTTACATTAGCTATCGGAAATTAACCTTACATATTTTTTAACCCTAATATAACACAAAATCCCAACTAATGTCAAACTTATTTACTATGTTAGAAGTATATATGTACAGAATAGATACATGGTTAAATTAATTGTGTTAACATAAATATATTATCTCTTCCTTGTCTCAATTAAGGAAACCAACTGCAAGACAATATTTGTAATAGTATGATAATGTTATAATTATGGTTATATAACAACATTATATTAACGGTGGCTCTTATTGACATATAATTATATTCGGAATATGTATATAATGAAGTACCTATTCATAAGTTTAATAATTATGTTCAATTTTATCTATGACCAATTTATTAATAAGCAAATTTTGCTGCAGTGCTCTGTTTATAACAGATATATTGTGAAACAAACCCGCTATCAGTTGTTCTGTTGCGAACTTGTTGCAAAATAGCAGATAAGCATGTTTGTCAAGTCCAAATTGAAGCACTTGACAGTTCTGAGAATAATAAAATGATGACCACATACAACTTGAAGATATGAGCAAAGATTTTCCTGTTACACTTTGTATGAACTTCATGTTAATGTTTGTGAAGTTTTGTTAACTACATAGTATATGTTGTTAGACATGGTCTCATTTTTTTAATATTTGTTTATGCTGTATTCTAATATGTACTTGTGCAAACGTTCCTACGTAGGTATAAACTAACGATTCTAACAAAAACTACGAATATATTTATGTATTTAAAAAAACTATAATTCAATTGTATAGTAATTTTGTACATTGTAAAGATAATAACTTGATTTTCATTAAATATATAAAGTAAGTTTGTATGTACTTAAAAAAGTTCATAAAACTATTGTAGTAGTTGATATGAATATAAAACTAATCTGTGGTAATTGGGTCAAAATTAAATGATTGATGTAATGTTATGAAATGAAGAGACATATTGGTCAAATTGTGGAACTTTAATAGGTATATGATTAATAGTTATTTAATATAAACTCATAGTTGTGAAATTTTCACATGAATTTTGACTTAAAAGTATGGATTTTAATTGTTTAATTTAAAAAAATGTTCCACACACTATGAAAGAAATACATTTTCTAGGTGGCAAGGTTTTGCATTGCCTTTATTAGGCAATGCAAAAATGTAGCAAAATCCGCGAGCTTTGTTAACTAAATAAAAAGTCTAATAATATGAACTAAGTATAAAAGCGATTTATCACTTGTTGTGCATTTAAAGACTGATGGCTTGTTCCGGAAATTCTTTATCATTTCACAGTTATTTTAAGATTTCATGTTTAGATTTTTGTAAATACTTTTTTAGGTATCTTTTACTTGTGTCTTCTCAACGGCAGACACCACCTGAAACAAAAATGTAAATATTTGCAGTATTAACAATAAGTATAGTAACTATGGTAATTGTATGCTTGATTATTTTTTTATCGTCTTATATGACGTACTAGCTGTGCCCGCGGCTTCGCACTCGTGGTAATTTCTTTAGGTTTGTTTGTTTGTCGTATGAGGTAGTGCTGGCCTCTGCTGACAGAGTTTATCAAGCCGCCCGAGGGGCTCTGACATGGCTGAACGACTGCTATTAATCAATAACAGCTGGGACCGGCAGCTTAACGCGCCCTCCAAAGCACGGAGCGATGGAAAACCGCACATAACTTAGAAAAGTCATTGGTGCGGAGCCTAGGTTTTGAACCCGGTATCGTTGGATTCATCGCTTTAGGTTTAAAGTACTTTGTACTATTCCAAGACCTAAAATACCAATATACCAACATTTGATCAAAATTCCTTCAGCCGTCAAAAAGATTTTATCAATTTCTCGGCTTCTTCTGATCGGATTGAGATACCAAGTACACCAGTTATTAAGTCAAACCCTAAGCTATCCAACAATGAACCGCATTGCAATTTGTTTAGTAGTTTTTACGTGATGCGCGAACAAACACAGATAAACTTTTGATCAAATGTTGGTGTATTGTTATTTTGAAATAGTACATAGAGTACTTTTAGCCTAGAGAAATAACCACGCGTGCAAAGCCGCGGGTACAGCTAATCTTCTATAAATAAGCAGCAAATCTATATTTGATAGATTCTATTAAAAAAACAATCTACAAACCACTTATTTTTATTAGTTTGCATTGTCTTCTAGTTGTGAGCTTCCCTGAAAGTGTAAGCCAAATAGCTAATCGACATAATAGTGCTCGACATTTGAGTTATAAGATTCCATCCAGAACAGCAGACAGATAGACACACAGACAAACAAGAAATTAACTTAATAAAAACGTGGTAAAATAAGCAGATACCTGACCAACCCAATAATAATGAAAACACCAAAATAAAATAATCCGTCATTTACCTATTTAGCAAGGGCGCTTATAGAAGAATCAAACCATGACATAAAGAATCTTGCATTTTTTTTCTTATTTGTCATATATTTTCATAATATTTGTGTGAGCCAACCGTACCTCTAAAGTCTTCGTCTACAATTGTTCAGGGCGTCTCGTCTTTGGCCAAGAGGGCAGTCCAGTTCTGGCACCCTTATCACTTGTCCAGTGTGCGTGGCCTGAGTTGTGGTCGTAGTCGCCGTCTGAAGCTTTTTGTGAAAGTCAAACACCACACCCGCCTCTGCCTCACAAAACACACTCAGAACTACTGTCACTATTATTATACAAATTTTTGCGTCCATTTCGACGTGTTGCATCGAGCAAACTACGACGCGCATTTTGTTTAGAACGTTAGATCAAGACCAAGGCAGTCTACACACTCCATTGACGTCTCTCTCTTCATTAGGGGCACACTTCTTGACATTCTGCGGAACCATAATCATTTTCTTTTCACCTTCGTCGTCTTTTCTTTCTCTCTTTGGGTTTCCAGTAAACGGCTCTTCAGTTTTCTTCAGTGACTTTTTGATGTCTTCAAGTGGATTACCAAATATGTCAAGAATATCCTGTGCGGAGAATGGCGCCGCAGTGACACGAAGTAACAAATGAACCAAAATACTAAGCAAGAATATACGTGTGAACCCGGACGTCATTTTATACCAATAGGTCCACGAAGTTTACCGACTATGTGTACCGAAGATGCGGCGTGGCACTTACACGATATCGTTCACAAACATTATTAATAGCTTTTATATTTTCCGTACATAATATATTTACTGAGCACAAGCAATACTAATAGCACTGACTCAAATATCCACCGGAATTCTAGTTACTAATTGATAGCAAAATGATATGTCACGAGTACAAGTACATTATCATTTTTAACGAGTTCTGCTTAAATGAATAAAAAAATACAAAGTATTTCCTAGGGTCATATACAGCGACTGATATACCGACTGATAATAATAACCGACTGATACGAGTTGTGACTATGTTGAATAATATGTCAAAATATGTTATCAAATCGTTTTGCTGTGCGTGTTATTGTTTCAGAACTTACCTTCCTCAGTTCTTCATTTAGCACTGATTTATCGCAGTCTGGGTGCATGTCACAGTACAAGTTAAGCCACAGGATCATGTATTTTATTTTATCCAACCGTTTTATTAATGTGTAAGGAACGACATCAATAGGTCTCCTCTTTGATTTAATGATGACATAATCCTTAAAATCATTTTCGTAATCAGACAGTATTATTTTATACTTATACTGATTCGAATCTCTGTCGTTTATTTCTCGTATGATGATGGGAGTTTCTTCGGAGGTATCAACATTTATTTCTCGTATGATGATGGGAGTTTCTTCGGAGGTATCAACATTTATTTCTCGTATGATGATGGGAGTTTCTTCGGAGGTATCAACATTTATTTCTCGTATGATGATGGGAGTTTCTTCGGAGGTATCAACATTTTCAATTCCATAAAAGTTTTCAATATCGTCAACTGGTTTTTCGAGAACTAATTCTTGACTCAAACCCGTGAGGGAGTAAAGTAAAAAAAAGATTTTCAACATAGTTTTACAGTAATTTAACGCTACTAGTCAAAGTTGTCCGTATGGTTGAAAAAACGCGAATAAATTAATACTTGATGGTCAACAACATTATACTCATAGCAAATTGACATCACCAATTGAACTTATTTGTACCAATTGACTTCTATCGCTGCGTTTGTTATCATTGTCCAGAGAGTTTGCTGCGTATGTCCATAATTTATTTACCTACAGTACAGCCGACAAAATTTCATAGTAAGATAAAATTAAAGTGACATTAAAATAGGTGAAATGATAACTTGGTGATTAAATAGAGTGTTTTAAATAATTAACGGATGCAAACAGAATATATATCAAAAATATTTTCTTTATCTTCCTAACAGAGGTTAAAGTTTGAGATAGGTTCTTATTTATTTTTGCAGATATTTATAATAGGTACTCTCATTAAGACTTTGTTAGTTTTCGGTAATCTATTTCAACTGGATGTTCTTTTGAAAAACAAATAGGTACTGTGCGCGCATGATAACTAGCTCCGCGCGCGGCTAAAATCGGAACTAATCGTTCCTTTTTTATACCATACGCTTTTGGAAATAACCTAGTACTTTAATTAAACCTAACCAGTAAGCCAGTAAGGCAGTTTACCTAGCTAGTAAGCTTCAATTATATTAATTTTGAAAAGATTATTTTTGGCTAAATTAATTTTTAAGTATGTCATCAGCGCCATCAATCGCACGCAGAGTTATCTAGTTGCATTTTCATTATGTTATGACTGGCAACTCTTCGGTATTTGTACCTAAGAATGTTTTATTTAAAATAGTTGGTCAGTTTATCAAAAAATGTTCGGCCATCGGTTCATCGGTTCGTTTCGCTGACTTCATTCCTCTTCGCTTCGGTCTGCTCCCGACTAAACTTGAGGAATGAAGCCACCGAAGCGAACCTGTATTGCGAGCTCGCTAACGAGCGGTTCATGATGAACTGCGAGAGCCCTTTATCATACATAATACCAGCGATGTTTACATAGTTTTAATTCGTACACTAATTAGACTGTTCACAGTTGCTAATGATAAGAACCGTTGGTGGAACAGTCTCACTTTTACATCGAATATGTTGAACGTGAAATATATTTTTTTCTCAAACATGCTCGAAGAAGTATGTGTTCCTATTAGTAGAAAATTGGCGCTATGCAGCAATTTATTAAATATTCGCTAGCAATGTTAGTCTTCTTTTTTAAATCTGAAAAGTAAATTTTTAAAGCAAGTTTTTTTCACTTATAATATATTAATAATAATATATTCGGGACAACTCCACACCAACTACCTAGCCCCAAACTAGGATACCCTATACACTATGATATGGATATGGGCACTAGATAACGGATAAACATACATAAATACAAATATCACATCCATGACTCGGAAACAAATATTTCTGTTCATCACACAAATGATTGCACCTTGCAGGATTCGAACCCGCGACCGTTTGATTTCGTTCCTAGGGTTACTAGCCACTAGACCAACCGGCCGTCACTCATTTATATAAGAATTGCAGAACGTAATTTAGGTACAAAAAGTATAACAAAATCAATTTAAGAGTAACAAAAAAACAATACCTTTACTTAAATTGATTTTGTTATACTATTTTGTTTTTCTTATACGTTTTTACATTCTGCAATTCTTTTATACTTGTGTGAAATAAATAAATAAAAATATAGCAGGGAAAAAACAAATTTAGGATTAAATAAAGGTACGGTCTTGTATCTTGTCCAGTCCCACCGAATCACTTTGTTGCTACATATATTAAGTAGGCACCTATCTGTAATACTAGCCACAAATAGTTGACTTTGTATTCGGTAAAATCCTTTGAAACTGGTCTGATAAACAACATGTTGTGTACCTATCAGAATATCCTTTGACACAGCACCAAAGCTGTCGAATGAAAAATACCACAAGCAGCATGGTCGGCGCTCCGTGATTGAAATGCCTCGTCACATATTAGCCGTAATTAAACTTTTTGTCACCAAAAGATACAATTATTGTAAAATTTGTAATTTTTGTGTATATTTGTCATACCTTCGTATTTGTTGGCTTCGTATTGTTCATTAGGAGAGGCCTACGTCCAGAAGTGGACTAATATAGGCTGATGATGATTTATTGGCAACCAAATTTTAGCAAAGCTGAAGATAGCCAATTGCCCTATTGTCGTCGATGTTTGTAGCTGTACGCATTTTTTTTCTATTGTACTTTCATATAATGGATTATTATGTGTTTATGATAGTGGCAATAATTTTTTTTTTCTTTTTTTTTTTTTTTTCAATGTTCAATGTGTGTGTTATTACAATTACAATTTTCATACATCTTCTATCTATACTCTACACATAAATATGTCTCTCATATATATATATACCTATATATATAGTCTTGCCATTAATATTGTTACATGGAAAATATCGTTATTTTTCCTTTTACATGAAATGTTTAATACATCACTGTGCGTTAGTTTATACATTAATTTAATAGCATTTGAAAAATATGAGTCATTTACTTAACCGATCATTTAAAAATGAGTACAATGTTGAAATCAAAACAACTTCTTAGCCGGTACGCAAAAGAAAATCACAGGTTTTTTTTTTTCTATACTGACGGGAATTTATTTAGTATAGAGCAACATTTTAATAATCAGATTGATCGAGTTTCTGTTCAAAGCTATAAAGAAGCTTTTCAATTGGTCAGTCGGGTATAATGTGGGCATTATTCGGCTTCAGTGATGGTTTTGTGGCGTAGTAGCTATCAAGGAGTGACAGCCATATTATCATGAAAATGGTATCAAAACATCGGCAAAGTGTCAACATAAGTACGATTCTTGAGAAGGTTGTTAAGCTTTTTAATAACACCATGTTCCATAACCAAGAATGGTCCTTTCAGCAAGACTCAGCACCGGTTCATAAATCTCGATCCACACAAGCGAGGCTGGAAAGGAACTTTTCTGACTTCAACTGGCCGTCATCTAGTCCTAATCTTAATCCGCTTGATTACGGTTAATGGTCTATCTATTTACTATAGAGCAAATTTTTTTTTATAATCAGATTGATCGAGTTTTTGCTCAAAGCTAAAATATAAGATAGCATGCTCTAAACGCCATTATAAGTCCCTAAAGCACTCAGCAGCAGCACACGCACAAAATTGGCAATGGCGAATTTCCCTATGGAGAAAGTGCCTTTTTCAATCGATAACTGGTCACAACGTTGAAACCATTGTCATAGAATAAATAATAATACAAGTACCATTGTAAGATTATTTTGAATGAGATTCATATTTTGACACTTGAGTGATGTTATTCATATTTTTGTCCCCTCCGTAGACGCCCTAGAGACATTTTGAGCGACCGGACGATGAAATCGCTGCCGCAGCGATTTCCAATCCGTCCAATCCGTCTTCACCATTGCCGTCCAATCCGTCTTCACCATCTTTCAACACAATTAGACACAGACACGAACCTCGCCGGCGAGGTCGAAGGTCCCGTCCCGTTTTATTCGCCTTCGAGCTTCTTGCCGATTCTTCTCGAAGGTGCATTCTGAATCGGTGTCAGTTATGCAATTAATTTAAAGGGCTCTGGCAACTGTCCAAGCAGAGGTTCGTACACTCTGAGTACCCTTGAGCAAGTGGTCAAAACTTAACTTTGGCGTGCGCCTTCTACGTCACGCATTGCGGCGGAGTGCTTTTGCGCCCGCCCCACCGACGCTGAAAAGGTCAGCTATAGACCAACAGAACAAAACCTATATTATGGGAAAAATATATATTACAACATCGTTTAGTTCAAAAAACATAGTTATTATGTAAAAAAAAAAATTATTAGAGACGTGCCATGCGTAATGTATGTCATTATGCCACCATTTTTGAGTTCATAATTCGACGATATGAGTGTATATAAACTACTATTAGACACTATTGTCACTACTTATATTATTTTTTGCTAATTTGACATAATCATAAGGAATAACTGTTTGTCATATTTTTACTCCGACTGCCCAGAAGGAGTGTTTACTTTCCTAACCTTTTACTTTTTATTTTTCTAACCTATGTGTATATTTTTATGAATAAATTAAACTGTGAAATCAATATAACTCCTCAATTAACTACTTTAGAAAAATATACGCCGTTAGTTAATTGGAATATATTATTTGTTATTCAACATTAATAATTGAAATATTAAAAACCATGATTTAAAACTATTATACCTAACTACAAACTTAGTACGTACCTACCTACTGACAAAGTTGGTCGTGAAATATGATTGGATTATGAAACACAACACAGTTATATAAATTAGGCAGGAATTATTGAAACATTGTTTTGGTATAGATAATATCTGTATTGAACATGGCATGGCATGGCACATGAATGTATGCTTTACCAAAAATGATGTAACTAGGTAGGGAGCTGCTGTCTTATTTCATCACATGACAACACTTTATTCTACACAGTCAAATAATATAAAAGGGTTAGTTGTGTAAGGTAGAAAGCTTGAAATCAACACCTTGTGGATGTATTTAAAACTCTAATAATACATACATGTCTGATAGCTTTTTAGAAATAACGTTCAACTATTGCAAATATCAACTTATACAACAAGAATCACATCAAAACGAACTAAGTACAATACCCTAAAATAATATCTAACAAGAAATTAAATTATTTAATACAACACAATGAGGACTGGTGTTCAAAGTTTAGTTTTGAAATAAATTATTTGGATGATCCTAGCTTGTGATTAAATAAGGCAGTTGCTCCTAATGTTGAAACTCAGTACTAAATATAAATTTATCTGAGCCTACATTTAAATAATATTTAGTAGTTTATAGTTATGAGGGATTTAATGTAGTTTTCACTAACGGGTATTTAGTCCTTGTTGCATTTGCTGCGTATGTGCTTGCCCTTCTTGTGCTGAAACAACAAAAAAATAAAACATTTTTTGAATGTCAATCATCATCATCATCATCCCGCCGTCGTCTACTTCTGAACATGTCAATGAACCCATAAAAAGTATAATTACAAAAATATGTTTTTATGACATTTTTTTTACATGAATGTGTCTTTTTTTTCTTTTTCTTATTTCCCTTTCATTATTGCATTTTCACTTTTTAAGTTATTAAGTTGCTTTGCTTTTGTTGCTCATTTTCTAGTTATTTTGTTGCATTTTCTCTTTTGATATATATACTTAATATACCTTTTTTTTTATTGTTTTGTCATCCGTTTGTGAGCTACCCTGAAAGTTTCAGCCGGATAGCTAATCGGGAAGTGCTTGAATTTTGAATTGCAAGATTCCAGGACAGACAATATACATAGATACATACATAGATACATAGATCAAGAACAAGTGAAGTTAAATAAAAGCTTTTACAAAATACTTCAACATAAATCGACTATTTTACGCACTAGGATGCAACAGCGACACTAGGTTTCATACAAAATTTGGTGCGGAGGCCTTCGATCCTTTCCCACTTCGCTGATTAGTTGCACCTTGTGGCCTTTACTTTTAGTTTATCCGTTTCATGAGAGATGTTGTTTTCGCCAACAACAGTCACGGCATATTGACGAAGAGACAGCCAAACTTTCACTTTTGTAGTACTTGTAGGTACGCTTTATAACGCCCTTAAAAATAGGGCCGATTTTATGATTCTTACATCAATCGATTTGTCTTAACCTTGCGAAAGCTACTAGACTTTACAGTATTAAAAAAACAATATATAGTAACAGAACGGCTCTATTTAATAATAGCGTGTTTGTATGGCCCCACGTATCTACAATCACATACCGAAAACAATTAAAAAGAGTACGATTATATATATTTTAAATTTAATTTAAATAGTTTTTTAATCCGAAAACATATGACAGTGTGAGGGACTATTTAGATGACAAGTGTGATATATAAATTATTAACATCTTATCTTGATGGGACTGTAGCAATTTTTCCTTTTTTTATTTCTATCTCTGACATTATCTAATCAAAAATTTATTTAAATAAAACATTACCATTAAAGTAATTATTATTTTTAGATGTCATTTTACTTTAATTATTTGACCTGTGTTTATTATTGTGTATTCGCAGTACCATTAATATTATTATTTCAATTGTAATTGAAATTTTTATGTTGTTAGAATTCAATATTAATTTTATTATTAGGTTTTATTTTTAATATTGAAAGCCTAAAAGGCCGAATGTAGTGAACTATATATTACAATATATTTCTACCACCATTGTTACACCTATATTCTCAGTAAATAATTTTGAGTTGATTTGATATGAATAAACGAACAAACAGAAATCATACTGTGAAAAAGAAAATAATATAAAGTCGACAAAGTATGTTAAGTGGGGTATTATTGAATATGTATCTTTAGATTTCTCTAATAATTTTTCGTTTTGAAAGACCATTTAGGATCTATAACGATTTAAAGATCGCAGTCGGATTTTTTAATTGTGCGTAAATTTTCATGTTAACAGATAGAAATATACTAACGTGGTGATGATCATTAGAGTCGTTCTCATCGCATTCCCTGTCCTGAATCCTGTTATCTTCCTCCGATGATGACGAGGAAGAAGAAGAAGATGATGATGAGGACGACGAATCACTGTCCTTCTTCCTTCCGTGATGTCCCTGGAAGTTAAAGAAGAGAGATATTACAAGACAGCCCCTTCAGTCTTCCTCGATTACCTAGTTTTTAGAATTAATTCGTTCGAGCTCTTTGTTTAGTAACCGAACCTACGGATTAACATGCCCTCCGAAGCAAGGAGTGATGGCAGATACGAATGTTCATTATTAAAAACCATTGTTGCAGGGCTGAGGATTGAACCCAGGGTCGTTGGATTTGAAACATCTCCTCGGCCACCACTCATTTATCGATGATTTGAATAGTATTGCAGCTTTTTAGCTGCCTACTGATAAATACAATTGTTCGCTATTGTTTAAATAATTCTTTAGTGTTTTGGAGGTATCAATCTAACTTATTCAAATTATGAAGATTTTAATTCATTACTGAAGTAGATTACTAAATAACCACAGAAATGTATTCAAAAAATATGAACATGAGAAGCATTTCGATATCCAAGCCACTGAATTTTAAAGTATTTACGCTCCAGAACGCCTATTAGCGTGGAAATAAAATAATAAAACGCCGCAAATACAGCCAAAGTTAGGGGAACTGTTTCATCATTATTGCTCATTAGAGCCGCAATTGACGCTCGCTCGAAGAAACTCGCGAACATTCCAACATAAAAATTCTGCAAACAAATTGGAGTGCGACCCTTGAGAGCTCATTTTACATTAGTCGTACTGTTCGGAGTGGGCAGTCTAGATGATTACGTAGCAGTAGTCCTTTCCACCGAATTGAAGATTGTTTATTAAGGAAGACAGATACGGTAAAACTCTTTCCATCATAAGTAGGTACTAAGTTTTCCTTCTGCTAAATCTCCGCGTTTCATCAAACCTTAGCACCCATCGGTATTCAAACTGTAGCAGGGCCCCAATTCTACTAAAACAATTGTAATGACAATTGTCATCAATTTTCACAAAATTTTCGCTTTTACTTCTTAAAAGTGGTAGAAAACAAATGGATCTTTGCTCTATGGGAGGGGGGAGGGGGGAGTTGAGAAAAGGAGGGGGGAGTTGAGAAAAGGGGGGGGGGGGTTGAGAAAAGGGGGGTGAGAAAACGAATGGAACGATTTAGCTGTGGTTTTTAATGTTTCAATGCTGAGGTTAACGAGATGGTCCTTAGCTATAATGGGGGGTGGGGAATGGGGGTGAGGATAGAAGTTACCAAATGAATGGACCGATTTTGATGTGGTTTTTATGTTTGAAAACTGATGTGATCGAGATGCTTTTTAACTATAATAGTCAGCGTTTTTTTTTTGTTTATATTACGGACTAGGCAATCGTTTGACCACGATCTCACCTGATGGAAAGCGATGATGTGGTCGAAGGTGTAGCACGCTTGCCTAGTAGATACCTATTCACTCTTGACTTGAACACATCTGGGTTATAGTTTACTTGAAACATTGACGAGGGCAGGGCATTCCACTCCTTTGCAGTTCTCATAAATCTTCTCAAAGGCCCATATGAATTATTAGAATTATGAAGTTTGATTTTTACTGAGGCCACCGAGGACAGGCATGGTGCATCGTCGATTAAGTAGGCAGGTACTCATTTTATAAGAAAGGCTAACCTTAAGTTACTTAACAATTTTATTTGTTTGGTAACTAAGTAGGTATGGCTTATGCAAGTTATTACTTTACAGATACTAAATGGCAATACTAGTGGCAATGGGCCCATCACATCAGTCGAAGAACCGAAAACCGGTGGGGTAGGTGAGTTCTTGAGAAGAGGCCACCCAAGATAGGGCTCAGTGGTGCACATTAGGAGAGGCCTATGTCCAACAGTGAACTAATGCAGGCTGTTAATGATGATGATGATTGATGACTTTACAGATACTACTTTGCTATTGTAAGCTGTTAGATGTTATTTATTCCAACCTTTGCTGTTATGACCATACCTACTGTACATGCCCATATCAAGGAATATGGAATTGTAGTCAAAATAAAGATACGAAAATAAAGAAACGTCATGTGGAACTTACACAATTGTTGTCTTCTTCCGAAGATGATGACGAAGACGATGATGATGACGATGAAGAGGAATCGTCACACTTGTTTTTGGTTCTCTGAAAATAAATATTATTCCCTCATAATATGTTTTTTCTTCGAGCTGGCCCTTAAGTATAATAATATGTCGTGGCGATATCGTTAAATTTGTCATTTCTTGAAATGGTTCGCCACATAATGAATAATTTTTATTGCATGAAATTATCAGAGATATCATGTAATGGTTTGGCCAAATTAATGAATGATTAGCATTTGACGATATTAATAGCTAAACGCACGGCTACTTCATGATATGTTTAAACATTATTAATCATATCGTTTGTTTATTTATCGTATGAGGTAGTGCTGGCCTCTGGTTTCAGAGTTTGTCAGGCCACCTGAGGACATCTGACATAGCTTAACGACTGCTATTAATAATAGACTAATAGCAGTCGAGGGCAAAACAATAATATATTGTAAAATTGACCACTGCTAGCTGCCTTCGTTTTTTTTAGCCTCGAAAGTCTATCTGTCTATTAAACACCTTTTTAAAACCCTACATTAATGATATATATTGATATGGCCACACTTGGATTGAAATATCATTAAAAGTTGATGTTTCAACGATATGGTCAGTTTTAGCAGTTTCATGATATTATTGACCATTTCATGAAATGAAATGATTATATGATATCGCCACGACATAAACATAATGATGGAATTAAATCATTGATTTGAGGCACAGAATAAATAATAGTACCAAGTACTTTAGGTTTTATTTTTACTATGCATGCTTGCCAAATAAAATACCTTAGCTATGTACCTACTTAACATTAAGAAAAGACGTGCAAGTGTCTTCTCGTTGCGTGATAACAATTATTATCATTAGTTTCTCTTTTAAGCATCATACAATCCTTAACCTATGCTCTGTCCCAAATACGTTATCTAAGTACATAAATAAACATAAGTATGCATTTATCTACTTATAATAGTTATTTTTCTTGCAGAAATGTTTGTAAATATAACCGATAGTATAAACGTAGGTACTTAGGTAAACTGGATTGATATGGTTTAGCATACATAGTAGCAGGTGTAGCAGATATGGAGAAGTCATTGAAAGGTCTAATCTTTATCATGAGCTATGATATCATTGTTTCTATTGATTAATCAATGATGTGTGTGTTTTGAATTGTATTATTAGTATCCAATGTAAGCCTGAATCCCAAGTATATATGATTAATATGATAAGGACACAATGATTGTTATATTTTTGAACTTTATAAATTCCTTCTTGTTTCAGCCTGATTTGATCTTTTACTGATCAAAAGCCTCACTACCATCCATATATGGATCATGATCTAGGGCTTTGACTTGCAGGTCCTTCCATCAGGAGACCAGTTCATCCCGATCAAAAAGGTTTAAACAAAACGGAGTCCACACCGCCAAAACGAAAGTGAAGCACCCAAGATATGCCGATCCGCTCGTACGCACAAGCCTCACGCTCACACTTACACCAAGTTATGCCGGTCGGCCACCACATCGCAGCAAGGTCTTGATCTTGTTAGTCGTGTTCATTCTTTTAAGTTCTCGCGAAAAATAAAAAACAATGCAGGTTTTTGGGGTGAAATTGTGTGTGGGCCAATTTGTGGTATTTTGTGGTTACACAAAACACCACAAATTATCTACTCACGTACACATACACAGCCGCCATATATGCTTTACTCATTTGTTTGTCTGTGTAGACTCCGTATTTTTTAATTTTTAAAAGTCTTTATATAACTTCACTTGTATGTATATATGTATGTATGTATGTATGTATGTATGTATGTATGTATGTATGTATGTATGTATCTATGTATGTATGTATCTATGTATTTATGTATCTATGTATCTATGTATCTATGTATCTATGTATCTAAGTATCTAAGTATCTATGTATGTATGTATGTATGTATGTATATATGTATCTATGTATTTTGTCCTGGAATCTTGCAATTCAAATTTCGAATACTTCCCGATTAGCTATCCGGCTGAAACTTTTAGGGTAGCTCACAAAACGAAGACAAAGAAATAAAAAAATAAAAAACAATAAAGAAAACAGGTTAAAAAAAATTGTACGTGAAAAGTGAAAATGCAATAAAAAATAAGAAAAAATATGTAATTAAATAATTAAAAACGTGAAAAGTGAAAATGCAATAAAAAAACACTGATGGCTGATAATGATGATGATGATGATGATGGCTCCACTCAGTGGCGAGTTTAAACAACAGCTCGTCCGACAGGCGGCAGAAGTGCATGAATCATTACTGTTAAATTGAGGTTAATCAACACTGTTAAAATTTTACCTACCAAGAAATTGTGCACAAATTTCCTAATATACCACTCACAAGATGATCGACGGGCGACGATCTGTGCAAGATAGATATTATATATTATAAGATATTAATTATTTGGTATTTATTGTAAGAGTACCGAAGATCTGGAGGAGTAGGTAGTAATATCTATATTGCCATGTCCAATTCAGCAGTGGACTAGACAATTTATTTATGATGAAGCAACAATAATGAAATGGTACTTGAATTAATTTAATTAATTACCTCTGAACTCTCGTCGTCGCATCGGGAGCGTGAGTGTCTGAAATGAAGATTGTTTGTTTTAGTTAACAAGACGAGTTCAAAAACTAAACCAAGGTCGGGCAAAAAATAGCCTATGGCACTCTTGCGATGAAAACGAATCGATTGATACTCAAATCTATCCAAGTTTTTAGTTTCAACACATAGCTCATTATGTGCTTCGCCGTAGTCGGGGGAAAAAATATTACCTATGACACTCTATGAATGAAAACCAATCGATTGATACCTCGCTTTTGTCATAATCGGACCAATGGGGCGACGCTAGGGTTGCCTGGAAGATATCGCTTTTAGTGATAAGGCCAACCATTGTAACACTTCTTCTAATATTGTTTGTTCTTTTTTGTTATTTTTGTTTGTAGTGTGTACAATAAAGAATTTATCTATCTACCTATCTATCTAACATCACAAAAATTTAAAATTACGATTACTGCTTTATACTACCTCTACGGAACATCCACATATATACATACATGACTGTTAAACTCATTAGCCTTCCCTTGCTTTGCCGTAGTCGGGTAAAAAAACGGTAATGCTTTGATTGAAGTGATTTGTTGAAGTTCTTTGTAGTCGCTATATGGGTATATACTTTCTCAAAATGTATTATTTTCCTTTGAAGTCCAAAAGAGATTAGGTATTTTCAGAGAAATCTAATCAAAGTTCAAATCTCTAAGACTATCAACTCGTTTGGCTCAGTCTTTGTTGTTTGGTAACAATTTGGTACTAACTTTTACCTACTGTTTAATTATTTACAAAATATGCAGGTCTTAAAAAGTATATTTTTTTGTTACAAACAAGTTGAAACGAACCGAACAGTAAGCAACTTGTCCTTCAATTGCAGTGCCACTCAATAAAAAAAACTAGTGAGAAACTGCACTGGACTCCGCCGAGACTAAATATCAAATTATATACATTTAAAATATCATCATCATCATCAGTCTTTATCTGTCCACAGCTGGACGCAGGCCTCTCCTAATGAGCTCTGTCTTCAGCTCTCTTCATCCATTTACTCCCAGCATGTTTCCGCAGGTCGACACTCCACCTAGCCACAAGGCGTCCTACACTATGTTTTCATAAACATGGTCTCCACTCGAGAACTCGTCTACCCCAACGGTTATCGGTGCTTTGGGAAATGTGACCAGACCACTGCCACTTCAGCTTGCTTATCCTTAGGGCTATTTCGGTTACCTTGGTTCTCTGTCGGATATCTTCATTTCGAATCCTGTCTTTCAGAGAAATTACCAGCAAAGACAATTCCAATAAATGATAATTAAAAAAAAAACGTTTTGAATTCATAAGTTAAAAATACATAATTTTAAAATACTGAAACTGATATTTGATATGTACCCGAACTCCTTACCTATAATGCAAAACAAGAGTTATCACAAACAATAGGCTAATTTCACTGATCACTGATACTCAACCATCGATGCTGGTTATCCCTTTGTGTGTCTCGAGAGCCTGGTTGCTCACAAGTGTTTACGACTGGGTTCCCGGTACCAGGCTATTTAGGTATATTGAGTAAAGATAGAGTTTACCTGCTTGAGCAAGATCTTCCGTTGCACACTGCAACCACAGAAACGACGAGAAGAAGTACCAACAGTGCCTTATTGAGAGCCATTTTGAATCTGAATCAAGTAAGTACTTATTCAATAAAAATATCGTGGCTTGGGGTTTTTTAAGTTCAAACTTGGTACACAAATTATATACAGAAGAGGGCAGCAGGTTCTACTAAAAAACTACATTGATTTGACATTGACATCATAGCAGAATCTGCCGTTAACGGCAGATTCTGCTATTTCATACTTAAGTATGAAATTTATTTTCCCTGTTACTGGCGTATAAATAAAATAAAATGCTCCAAAGTTTTCAGTAGTAGTAAATATTTTTAATCATTAATTTAAAACGTGATCTATGTTTACAACAAATAAATATAAAACTTACGTCCAAACTCTGTTATTTTCAATGCACTGACCTATCGGATCGGATTATTTGCACTGACTGAGTGTTGCTGTTTAAATGTATTTGGGGCAACTTCATTAAACCTCTGGCTAAATAATATTCAAAGGTCACTCCGATAGCGGGCTGAATCAGTTTGTAAACACGCCTTATAAATGCGCAGAATCTTCTCAAATTCTTGTCGTTCAAATGCCTAAGATCTTTTTTTATGGTGCATTTTAGCTAGAAAAGTATATGAACTATAAACGTCTGATGTATTCAGCCAAAATCGTAAATTAGACAATCTTGTAATACAAAAAAACTTTTAATGGCCCCGGGCGGAATGTACACCGGCGCGGCGCCCGCGGGCGTAGCAGGCGGCGGAGTTCTGTTGCTCCTTAACTTTCCTAAGGTTGTCTAGCTAGATCAGATTGCTATGAGAACTAGGTTTTAATATCTTATGAATTATATAATTTATTATATCATATTATGTTTTAATTGTACATAGGGCAAGTTTATTAAATAAAACAATAATGTATATATATATTTTTATCTACTACTGTTATCGACTACTGTTTATCGCGAAAAAATGCATCCTATGTTCTTCTAGGATATTAAAAACCAATACAAAAGTAGGTATAGCACCAATGCTCTTGAAGTTTTTTATTTCGTTTCCATGCAACCGTTCCTTACAGCGAGTAATCAACATTTTCCAGTTTTTCCTTCAAAACTTACAATTTTCCGGGATTAAAAGTATCCTATGTTTTATTCTAGGTATAAGCTATTTCCATTCCAAATTTCATCAAAATCCGTCCAGGCTTTATCGCGTGAAAGCTCCCCTAACAAACAAACAAACAAACAGACAGGCAACGTTTCCCTTTTATATACTGGTATGGATTAAGACTTCGGTGTCAGTAAGCAACCTAAGGTCATCTAGAGAAGAGATCGAAGTTCATTTATAAAGCCAAAATAGTTTGATAAAATATCAGACGAACACGACATTCATGATGTTATGGTACCCACAAATACAATTATAAATTGAAAATCTTTAAATTTTAGCTTTAAATTTTCTAGGTACCATAAAAATAAAAGTAAAGAATATTTTTTTTAGAGAATATTGAGAAAGAAACGTAGACGAAGGATCAATAAGAGATGAACAGGAAACAGTGAATGACTTGAAGTCATTTTTTATTATGCATTATTATTTTTTGGTGTTGTGCCTTGATTAAAAATCTAAATTTGATCAATGAGCCTTTTCTTTTATTTTATAAATATATGTCAGAAAACAGTATGGCCTGATAAAAGCTGAGATATGATGTAAAATAGCTTTATAAACTAAAGGCATATTTAATAAATAACATGATTGAACTTAACATGATTGATCAACGATAATAATAGATTATCGAACAATTATTTTAGGATTGTTTGACAGCCCTATAAGTTTAATAAAACTCATTACTGGGCCTTTGCGTTGCGCAGTCTGATAAAAAATTATGAAATTGACAATTTATTGCTACAAAAGCATGAAATTAATTTTCAAAAATAATCATGTTTTATTAATTGTCTTTCTGAGTTCACACGTCATCATCATCATCATGATGACGTCATCATGATGGTGTATATTGGCCGAATACATTTATTGTTTTATTATTTACTATTGTTCTTTATTTCCTACAGCCGTTAGAGCATGTATCATTCGTACCAAACTTATGGCATTTATTCCACGATAACAAAAACACAATGAGCCATCTCAGAACAATTTAGCGACAAGCATCCCATTCAATGTACCGTTCAGGATTACAGGCTAAACGAGAGTCAGCGAGAAAACAAGCTCCTTACACAAATAGGAAGGATTTTAATATCCTTAAGTAGTGATGATACTGGCCTCTTCTATAAAAGACTTGCAAAGTAATCCACAGAAAGCGTCCAGATATCTTGCAAATCTGCTTGACTCATCGCTTTCCTTTCAAATAAATAGGGTCCGAAAAGATGTTTGGGAAAGGAAAGTGTTTTTTCCGTAGGTATTTCGATTAAGGAGTTTTCAAAATTTCTGAACATGAAACCTATGATAGTGATAATGTATTTATTTGAAAATATGCACTGTAATCCTTAATTTACAAAATTAAAAATAAGAACTACAATGCTTGAAATGCCCAGACGTGAATAATTAAGTTGTGGCACAAAGTTACATAAAAGTTTTTTTTTTCTATTCTAGTTGTTAACCAGCCAGGATTTGCAATATAATGTCTCTTGGACTCATTTGAACGTGATAGCTAAATTAACCCTTTAACTTCAGAAAATAGGGTTTATTTTGTCTCCAGTGCAATTTTTATTTTGGAGAGAACTTTAGCGGGAACTTTTCTAAAACATGTTTAAAACTCGAAGGTAAAGATTGAACCCACATCAAAGTCTAAAATCAGATTCTTTGAAATGGATTTTAATCTCCGAGCCTTCATCCAACTCTTGAAAGCTCGATTATTGTACCCATAAACATTTTTTTATAATTATGATTAAATTGTACGGTCTTAAATAGATACATCGAAAACCTGATGTCTGCACAACAAAACGACCTTATTAGGGAACCAATTTACCTTTTGAATTCAACGTCGCATTGCAAGTTAAATTATGAACCGGTTCAAAACTTCCCGATGAAGTGGAGTTCGAAAATAGTATTATAAATTCACCAGTTTACAATCACAGCTCGCTACTTGGCGAAAGCAAAAAACCTTCGTGGAAACTCGTTCTAACTTTTCCTATTTTTCTGCGTTAATTTTACCTGAACCCATTACACTTTGCAACAATTCTCGGCGAGAACGTTTCTATTAGGCTCTTTGAAATTGCATTCTAAATAAGTTTGGTAGACTTTTATGAATGGATTTTCGGGCATTTTCCCAAAAACACTCTGTTTGATCCAACGTTCCAAACTTATAATAGTACTTATATACATATACGAGTACAAATAATTTGCTTATCACATAAGTACCTATACCTAGCGGCACGTAAGTTTAGCGGTGAACGAAACGTGCCGGGGATCTTGGAACAGTCAAAGTTTATATAATGTGTTAAAATGTTGAATACTTTTTATCCCGAAAACTGACTGTGCCAAGATCCACGCCACGTTTCGTTCACCGCTAGACTTACGTGGCGCTAGCTATACCTAGAAGTAGTGATCAAATAAGTGACCTAGCGATGATTAAAATAGTAAAACGATAAGACATGGCAAATTCATCACAAGAAAGTATGTACCTGCCTACTTCGAATGAGAAAGTACAACATTCACTTTTTAAACCAAATCATGAAAACTGAGAAAAAACCTCCAAATCTACTTACCAACTTACCTCACTCACGCATACTTAGCCCCATTACAAACTTAAGGGTTCTGGAGGTTTTAAAAGCAGTATCAAAGTTGAGCAATGAAATGTTAAGGATGAATAAGTTAATTGGCCCCTAGAGCATATCGGCAGGCTCCTGTGCCGCAAAGGAATGCATTTAAATTGGATTTTAAGAGTAGAAATCACCGGCGCGCCAGCCTCCCCAGCCTTGTTAGAGCCAATCTCAAAGTTTACGTAAACGAATAAACCTTCGCCGTGGAACCGAATTTATCGGTATCAATGCGAACTATGTAGATACCTACGTATTCTTATACCATAATGACTTCTGCAGTTTAAATTTGAAACGAAGTTGTACAGCTGAAACGAGTTTTATTGCCGATAGGAAACAGATTATTCGGTCGCTTTGCGATTTTATTCAATAAAATAAGACCGTTTTATTATCTTGTAGGTTCTTATTACAAATCAGCCAAGAGATTGTTTATTGCTTGGATTGATCTTCACGATATCTACTGATACTGACAGCTATATTAAAATTTAACAACACGGCATCCGGCTTGAACACCTGGTCTATGTGTCAAAGGCGTAATTATGGAGTTAATCTATTATTTACGTTATATCGGATCATATCACATTTGTGCTAGTCGTTCACTTATCAACATAAACGTTGATGGTGATCATTACATCAAAATCAAATCAAATCAAATCGTACGGTCGCGGGTTCGAATCCTGCAAGGTGCAATCATTTGTGTGATGAGCAGAAATGTTTGTTTCCGAGTCATGGATGTAATATTCTTATCTATGTATGTTTATCCGTTATCTAGTGCCCATAGCACAGGGTATCCTAGTTTGGGGCTAGATAATTGGTGTGGAAATTTCCCGAATATATTTATTTATTTATTTATTATTCTATTATTTGTTGTTGTAGGCAAAAAAGTTTAAAATTATTCCTCACTGCCAAACTTAAGAGTGAAGTATAGCAATGGCGGCAGGGGTATAAGTGAATATAGTATGGGTATTTTTGGTGTTTTGGGGTTGATAATTTAATCACAAAATACGGCTTCATTCTTGATATTGGGGGTGGTGAATTATTATTTTACCACGTTTTTTTAAGTCACTTTCTTGTTTGTCTGTCTGTCAGTCTGTTTTTCAGGGTGGAATCTTGGAACTAAAATTTCGAGCACTTCCTTAGCTATATGACTGAAACTTTCAGGGTAGCTCACAACTCGATAAAAACGCATTCTAAAAAATAATAAAAATGCAAACTATAAAAAAAGACTTGGTTTTTAGATTAGTCATTTGCTGCTTGTTTTCAAACATCCTTGGTTTTAGGTCCAAAACTACCTAAACATAATACCGGATTGTCTCTTCATTATCTAGGTTTTTAATCAAACAAACTCTTAAAAGGATAACTGACTTGAAAGCTATGAGGTTCAAAATATCTGTATTCTAGCGCAATTTTTTTGTGCTGGAATTTTATGTAGGTCACATTACATGCACACAACATAATTTACCTACTAGTTGCACTCACGTTTGAACGGGATACGTACGAAATTTCGAATGTCGTTTTTGCGAATGTCTATTCCTCGAAGTCTATTCATCCAATGCTTACATCCTCGAAGGGTCGTTACTGCGAATGGTCAAAATTGCGAAAGGTACTTTTACTCGAATGGTCAAAACTGCGAAGGTTTGTTCCTACGAAGAGTCGTTTGTTCGAATATTCTAATAAACTAGTTAATATGTACTGTCCACACATTTTAGCCTTATTTATATCTAAAGTTGTTCTTACCTATTAGCATTACGTACAAAAACAATAAAATACCAGGCGAATATATATTTATAGCAGTAGTCGACATTTTTTCAATTCATGATTTTCGATCATACGACCCATCGCAGCTATAAGCGATCGTAGTATTTACCATTCGATGAAACGTCCCTTCGAGGATGTAAGCATTCGATGAATAGACTTCGAGGAATGACATTCGCAAAAACGGCATTCGCAGGTGACTACGTATCCGTGTATCCCTGAGCAACTCAAAATTAAAGTTCTTACATCTTAATACAACAAAATAATACACTAAAACCATGTAAAATATTAAAATAATTAGGTATGATTTAAATATATCATAATTATTTAGGTCCATAAAACCTATAACTAGGCGAGTAATACTACAGGAGATGCTTAATACTACAGGCTTGGAATTATTTCATCAAATATAATATTGAAACGTGAAGTTATGTAAGTACCTACCGACCGAGAAATTAAGCAGAAGTGCTCTCGTTAATGTGGCTTTACGTTTTGTAGCTTACCGAAAATAATAATTACAATCAACCGGAATTGCCTCGTTTTTAAAAGCTTTTATTTAGCTTGCAATGTTTGTATGTATGTATGTATTTATGTATGTATATATACTTGTACAGGTCAGATCTTGCAAGTTGAATTAGGATAACTTCCTCATATCATACGGAGTTGAATTTTTACATGTTGCTTTAAGTTCCGATGACAATGCATTTTTATGGTAAGCATGACCTGATACAGTATTAGCTCCAGATAAATGAATGTTAATGTTAATGTTAGCTGGTTTTAAATTTTAACATGACATGGTTGCTGAACTTAGGGTTAGGTCCTGACTAGAGAAGTCCTCAACGGTTAACAGCACATACATGAAATGTTAATAGCATTTAATTGTGATAGCCTGTTATAAGTTTTACCATGACTACACTGCATAAAAGCTTTTTTCTTAAAATATTTTTTTATTAACTTATTAGGGTTCTGTCCATTCATATAGAGTCCAAACCAAGTTCAATGAACCAGCACGAAGTTTATTTTATCTACACCACCAGTTGTCCGTGTAAAAGCAGGATTTTAAATATTTTTTTATATGTAAACATTAACCAAATCTTCTAGGACTCTTTTGTCTGTTATACCTTTCTTTGCCTTAAATTAATACAAAATTATATTTATTATAATTTTTCTACAGAACCCGAACTTTAATCGAGCCCCGAACCACTCTTAGCCAGTTTTGACTTGCGTTTGGTTGGTTCGATTTATAGCGGTACATGTAGTTACATTATACATTTTAGCAAGCTTCTTAAGCCGGATTAATGAATGAACCTCCATTTCTACATAATTATCATAGGGAACGCGTTATTCGAATAGTCTCTTCTTAGTGCTATAAATCTTGACCAACACCTAGGAACACAGACTAGCTATAAAATGGAAAGAAAATTTTGTATCCGGTCAACTGGTCACTATGTGTGTCAGACCAGGCATCATCACGTCCGTATGGTCATAGTTTTTTCTAACTCTACCCATATCTATATTTTCATCACAGGATACCCGATTATTTTTGTCATTCTTGGATCACTGATATTGAACGTAATATCGTTTTGAATCTCGTTACATATGTTTTCCTAATTTTTATTTTAAGCATTATACCGATTTTGAATTTTGGTTGTGTCCAATGTAATGTGTATGTAGGTACCTTATCCAACAATTCCTTATCAATTGTACACCGGAAACGGTAGAGTATTTTGGCCTAACTAACGATAACGACGACTAACACACCATATTCCTAAAAATAACTATGTTAAGAATTAGAATTAAAAAAAAGTTTTTAATAGGTACCTTTATTTGTAAAATTATAGTTCAAACCAAATTAATTAAGTGGTTCTTTAAATTAACCTTATTATGTTATAAGCTTATCTAATAATTATATGAAATTTTAAGCGTATTTGTCTAATCAGCGCTGTTTTTTTAATCTCTAATAGCACTTGTCATTTTATAATACCTATATTTTGCCGTTTCTTGGTAAGCCCGGTGAGTTTTAACCCTCAATCCACGAAAGCGTACCAAACCGATGAGGCGACATTTGCCCTAATGACTCATTGTCATTATGCGTCATTTGTTAACTTTAGCACCTCACATTATTGGGTGACAATCTTATTTATTTGGCTGACAACGAAAATGACAAAGAAAGACGTTACCTACTTATGTTTTTACATCAAGCCTAGCAAATCCCTTGGGTTGAAGTTGAAAGTTATGGATAAAAAGCGAAATTCGTTTTGCAATAGGTACTTGTGTTTCTTACCTACTAGTGAATTTTAAAAGTAACCGCTATTTTATAAATGTGCTGAAATGTGCCTGTACTTCACTTAATTCATTCGAAAACGGTAGTGGATATTGAGCTAGAATTATTGCAGCAGTGTATGTATGTCAGTAATCATCGTGTGCACGGTAAGACAATAAGACGGTAAGACGGTAAGACTATACAAATAACGGTTGAACGGTTTTATTTTACAGTAATAAAGTCAAACTCAAAGCATTTATTGTAAATTCATTATGGAAAATAATATCATTTTTACAATTCAAAACAACATCTCATAAAAAAAGAGAAATATAATTAAATGTTATAAATAGATCAAATAAATATTTGGTAAACTAAGGATGCTTTGTATTTAAAAAGGAAATTTCCCTTTCATGTGTCGACTCAGAGCTGAATTTCGCACAGCAAAAGGTCTCTACAAAAAAAAAGTGGTAATCAAAAAATCATCAGATAAAGGTATCGTCATCCTCAAGGATTCAGGTTTAGATAGGAAGTACAGCATCAGAACTGTGGAGAGCCCACTATTCAATGACAAAGTATTTGATTGATGCCCACAAAACTAATATTAAAATCAGCAGATACTTAAAAAATAACTTCGTTTTTTTCTATAAAGTGAAGTATTTCGTATTGAGTACATTTGTTCCACTATATAAAAGGCTGAAGATTACTATATATTTTTCCATCTCTCTAAAATCCCCTACCTACAACCCCAACTCTAACTAGTACTCTAACCTCAGTCGGTCCAGTAAAGACTTGATTTTCTAAAGAAACAGAATCATTTGACATCAAAAAAGTTTATTGTAAATTGCTCATTTTCTTGATCTTGACTGTTCATTTTTTACCCGACTACAGCAAAGCAAGGAAGGATAATGAGTTTAACAGTCTATGTATGTATATATGTATCTTTTCGACCGTAGTCGGGTTTTAGTTTTTGAACTTATGTCTTGTTCTTAAACCTGTGAATGCAGGTTAAAGCACCTCCAAAGGTTAAGGACAGTCTCCTAAAAAGGATTTCTTGAAGCTACAATGGTAAAGGTGAATTCATACAAAGTGTATGGAAAAAGTTTTTAGCCATTTCTGACTTTTCTAGTTACTCTAACCTTAAGTTGGCCTGGTAGAGACTTTGATCCTTCTAAGAAAACGGATCGATAGGCAACAAAAAGTTTTAGTGTAAATTACCCAATTTCTTGCTGACTTTATTTTTCAAATTATGCGAATGCTTTTCAATTATCTCCAATAGTTAACGACAGTATCCAAACGTTTACCTATAACTATAACGGTTAAGGTATCTTCCCTTATAACCCCATCTCAAAAATCCACTTGTGTATATAAATAAATACCTTTACCATTTTTCTTAATTATTCATTTAAAATACGAATTTCCACAGAGTAACTCCTGAGTCTATCAACGAAAAATATGTAGGTATTTAAATTTTAATCCTATATTTCAGTATAGTTAGTCAAATATAAAATTAATAAGGAGATAAGTGTAGAAGATTAACGAAAAAACTGGCTACAACTAAAAATTAACATGGCACCTAACAAAAACCAACCTGCATCTCAATCGATCTTGCTAACCTTTCACTCTCTGTAGACCGATTTGTGTTACACGCAACCCCTGAATTTTTGTTACCCATCCGGCAACCTGACCGGTCCTGTCCACTTAACTTGAATAATGATGTGCGAGCAAAAAGGACCGGGCGGGCATCGGGCAAAGTGAGCCGGCAAAATGGCCAGAGCTTGCGCAATCCCGCAGTTGATCGTCCGTGATGCCCTATTGAAAAACTACATAGGTATAATAACCACATAGTATTTGGTGTTTAGTGACGTCATTAATGTATGTTACTGGCTATTTTAATCAACTTACAAGGGAAACTTTTTAATGAGGCTAATATGTACTGTGAAAAGCTGTAATGTGGTAATTAGAACCCCGATCCCATGTCGACATAAAATCCGGGTGAGACCTAAAAATAAAATGTAAGCAGAAGGTGGCGTTGTAGTTGCGGTGCGTAACCCCGTGGAAAGAAAACGGCTTTCTTTACGAGCTATTCCGCTGAGCCAATATTTCTCCGCGACAGTGCGCGCCATCATAAAATAAAACGAAAAATTCCACCGCACTGCCTCCAGCCGCTATCAAAATCATAACAGACGAGATTTTATGGCCTATCTGAACGAGCGCTACACTTCGTCAGGTGATTAATAACATAAACAAAACAAATGATATAAGTATTCAGGTATTGAACGGTCGACTGCTAAACCGTACAGCTTTAACTTTGAATGAAGCCCTTGCTGTTAAACGAAGTGACTTATCCGATCTATTGTTTGCTCGAGGAAAACTTAAAAGGTTCTTTTCTGAAACTAGGTAGGTATGTGAACAGCTTGCGGAGTGCAGTTATTGTGTCGTGCTCTCGAGGCCCGGTGTACGACAACCGCTTGACAAAATACTCTGCCAATTGTGTCGGAGCACCGCCTTCAATTGTTCCACATGAAAAATGGCCTATTCGGATTGTTCGCGAACAAATGCGTGCCATGCGGGTCGTTAAGCTTTGTTTTAAGTAAGTACGACAAAAAATTCACTGCAAAAAGCTGAAATTTTCGCTTCCGCCCTCTTGAGTCGGGATCTCGGGACCAAGCAGTGTTTAAACTACGGCCAATTGTTTCGCCTTGAAAAATTATTTCCCCGCACGAGTACGTTTCTTCACTTCGTTTTGAGTGAAACACAATAGCGCCACTTGCACAATTATTTCCCATTTATAAAGAAAGAATAAGTTGAATGCTGGGAATACTTTTCCATTTCAATTCCGTCGTAAAATTGGACGAATAATAATATAGCAAGATGAAAGTCGTCGATCGAAATCATAACAGAGATTTTACTGCTGAGCATCCGATTGGAACGAGGATGCCAAAGATTGTTTCAGAGCTCGAGCTGGATTGAGGCGATAATAACAATGTCGTCACTTCCTCAATCCAACTTCTTCAAATATTTTCCGAGCAAATTCGCAATAAATTTTTATTCGTCGGAAACGTTTTTCAAGCTTCGAATTTTTCTGTCTACTTAAAGTGTGCATGTTGTATAAATTGGCACGTATACTTACGCTCAGTTGAGCTTGTGAGA
Organism: Alsophila aescularia; assembly: GCA_946251855.1. Lineage (NCBI taxonomy): Eukaryota > Metazoa > Arthropoda > Insecta > Lepidoptera > Geometridae > Alsophila > Alsophila aescularia. The sequence continues at coordinate 16,853,138 of OX276378.1, forward strand.
CATCGTTTATACTGAAAGTGCTTTTGATTTCATGATTTCTTTCTTTTGATTTACGGTACATAAATGGAAATTGATAATTTGCTCCGTGTGAAATAACAAAGATTCAATAAAATCGAAATTAAATTACTCACAAGGATTCAGATTTAATTTGTTCAAAAATAAAGTTGAGAATTAGCTGTTTTTCTTTTAAATTAAGTTTCAACGCAAGATAAAGCTATAGGTATCTTATTTAACCTACCAGTTAGGAACACATCAGGAAAGCGAGTCGGAGATACGAGAGATGAGATACAAGTATATAAACATCCATGACTCGGAACCAAACATTTCTGTTCATCACACAAAATTATATGATTGAATCTTGTGGGATTCGAACCCACGACCGTTAGTTGACTCCGCATTTAAGGTCACTAACCACTCAGCCAACCGATAGACATAGAACAAACTTTACCTTCTAAGCTTCCAGCTTAAAAATATCAGCAATTAATTAATACTTTTTTGTACAAAAATTGGTTATTGTAATAATAACTATGCTTTTTAGGGTTCCGTAGGCAAGTCCAAATGAAAAAAGGAACCCTCATAGGATCACTGGTGTGTCTGTATGTCTATTCGCCTGTTGCTCCGAATCTACTTGATCGATTATGATGAAAATTGGTACACATATAAACTTCTGTGACGCAAACACGGACGTGTAATGTAAATAAATGAATTTGGAATATGGGGTCATTTTTGAGGGGGAAAATTAGAAAATTTACATACCGTGTCTTGTGACATATTAAATTCAAGGGCTTGTTTTGAGTGTGTAAATGTATTTACTTACTAGCTGTACCCGCGGCTTCGCACACGTGGTTGTGTTTCTAGGTTAAAATTTCTTTATGTACGATTCTAATAAGACCTAACATCTAACATACCAATATACCAACATTTGATCAAAATTCCTTCAGCCGTCAAAAAGTTTTTATCGTTTGCTCAGCTTCTACTCATCGGATTGAGATTTTGGAATCTCAATCCGATGAGTAGAAGCTGACTGACTGGTGTACTTGGGTACTCCAGCTTTTAAGTCAAATCCTATCTATTCAACAGTGATAACCGCATCGCAATCAGTCCAGTAGTTTTTACGTGATGCGCGAACAAACATACAGACAAACAGACAAACATACAGACAGACACGAATTTTAATTATGTTATAATTATTCTTGTTCAGTAGCTTATGTTAAGTATCCTAGTCCTTTTTTTATTATCTTCTTTGTGCAGACTTTTTCATTCTTATTGCTTTATTATAAGTATAGTTAGATAAATAAATTGTTTCAGAGTTATTTAAGAACATATATGAAAATTGGCCATGCCCCCCGAACCCTCGAAACTACTTTATGTAAGTGGTCTGTGGTCATAAAATAACATGGAAATTCTTTCAATATTGTGAGCTAATATATTCATCGTACGGAACCCTCTCCACGCGAGTTTAACTCTCATTTGTCCGGGTTTCTAGGGACCGACATAGTTTGCTGTTTAGGTAGTGCTAACCCTTATTTTGTCCCATTATTTATGTGTGTTTTGTAGTTTTCAACAAAAAAACACTTGTGTATTTTAATCTACACTACTACACTAATACGAGTCCAAAGAGAACAGGGTTTCTTTTAGTTTTGTATGTTTGTTTGTAATGGATAAACTCAAAAAATAATTAACCAATTTTAAATTTGTTTAATTTATTGGTTGATACATTATCAGCGAGTAACATGGGCTGAAAATTATATATCAAAAAATTAGAGATCCCTACTAAAATTGCAATAGTGGAACCCAAAGTATCAAAAGTTAGCCTTTTAAAAGTCATTATTTGGCGTGCGCCGCGGATACTATAATATTGATGGTATATAAAATGTACTAGGTGCATGTTTATAATACTGATCATTACCCACAAAAAAGTTCCCGGTCCTATATTATGTCTAACTATTATAGTTAAGTCACAATAACCGTTTTTACCCGACCTCGGTGAAGCAAGGGAAGGGTATCTTCAGTTATAGAGTGTCATAGGCTATTTTTTTACCCGACTATGGCGAAGAATGGAAGGGTTTGTGTTCTAACTAAAAACTTCGTCTGATTTTGACAAGCGAGGTGTCAATCGATTCGTCTTGATTTATAGAGAGTCATAAGCTCCTTTTTTTCTCTAATGCTGAGTAAAGGTAGGGTTATGTGTTCAAACTAAAAACGGTCCGATTTTGACAAGCGAAGCATCAATCGATTCGTCTTCATCGCAAGAGTGTCATAGGCTATTTTTTTACGAGACTGTAGTCGGGATTTACTTTTTGAACTATGTCTTATTTGTTCAAATTAGTCAATGAAAACACGGGCAGAATCGTGTCAAATAAAGAGAAACCCGTGCGAAGCCGGGGCGAGTCGTTAGCTAGGTATATATCCATTGCCACGCTTCAGGGCATACTCGTAATAATGCACAAATATACTTGGCTAAGCCAGTTTTTAGTTACAAATCGTGCGAGTAAATAAATAGATAGCATGTGTAGTATATCATCATCATCATCATTATCAGCCCGCATCAGTCCACTGCTGGACATAGGCCTCTCCCAAAGCACGCCACTGAGCCCGATCTTCGGCTCTTCTTTTCCAACCGCCGCGCCGCCAGCCGTCTTGCACATGTCGGCGCTCCACCTAGCTGGAGGACGTCCTACATTACGTTTTTACGTTTGTGTGATATATACTGTGACAAATATGGTTATAACTATAGTATATGTAAATGTCGTTCTGAATGAAGATGTGAACTGTGCATCATTAAATAAATTGTATAAATATTATTTAATAAATTATTTATATTGATAGCACCCTGAATTATTTAGAAGAAATGCAGCGGCTGTCACGAATGCTTTTCCTTGAATTTAACAAACGTAAATAAGTGTAGTAATCTTGAGAAAATATATAATCAAATATTTCTGCGCAAAATAATAAAAATTGTGGGCTTTAAACTTTTCGATGTAATATTCGGACAAAATTACTAAACATTCTAATCTAGTTAAGCCTATCTTCTAGTTTACAACCTTAATTAATGAGATACTCTTACCTTCATAATAAAGTACCTAAATAACTAGTTAGGTACCCTAGAGTTGTAGTGGTCAATGGTTTGGCCGAATAGTTAACCGGTCAAACATGCATAGCTATGAATAGGATTTGCAAATAAATATTGATTATGTGTAACTTGTTTGACACTGTTAGTTACGTTTTTTGGCAAACTAAACTGTCACCTCGTTGAAATCTCGATCCTTGAACTCGCCAGAACAAAATAAACGAGATAGGTAATTTGTCTTTATGGCAGAAACGGGTATACCTATTCATGCAAAGATTATTAACAAAATATCATTTTAACAAACCTTGATAATTTGTGACCACGGTCATTTCGAAATGTCGAGGTTTAGAAACAAAAAACAAATTATAAAGGAAATAGAAATAAAAAATGTACATAAACTACTTAAATACATTTTTTTTAAATATGTTACAATAATACATTTGACAAATAAACGAAAATAAACTACTAACATAAAATACAGATTAAACATATAAATCTGAGTGTCTAAAGGGTTATGCCTCAGCATAATGCCAAGCGTATTCGACACTAGACGCTGATTTTCAGTCACGGCCGTGAGCAATAATAACTATACTTATGGAAAAACCCCTTTACTTATAAAAGGTTATGCAATGGTTATGCAATGATTAGTAATTCTGCGCAGTACAATATTGTACTGCGCAGAATTACATTACTTATTCATTGCATAACTTTTTATAAGTAAGGGGGTAAGTGACTAATCACGATAACTAGAGTAAGAATTAAATTTTGTTTATTAAACATTCATTAGGTACCTGTGCATAACGCATAAGGTTTAAATTTCATATGACTTAGGTACCTATAGTCCAACATATCTGGCAAGGAAAAGAACACCGTTGTACTACACACTGTAGCTAAATACAACTGGAAAAATAATAAGTTATAAAAAAATATACAAATAAAGTTCTTATGCAGTAACCATGTCATGCTAAAACTTAGAATGGGCTATCACAATTAATTTCACATACAAAATTTCGTGTCTGTGCTGTTTACCTTTAAGGAGTTCCCTATTCAGGACCCAACCCTGCGTGCAGCAACCATGTTACGGTTTAAAACCGGCTATCATAATAAAAAGCGTACACAAAATTTCGTATTTCAAATTTTGTGTACGCTTTTTTATTCGCACGAATTTCGTATTTCGATTCAGGTCATGATTACCATGAAAATGCATTATCATCGGAACTCAAAGCAACATGTAAAATATTCAACTGCGTAGGATAAGGAAAAGTGATTTTAATTCAGCTTGCAAGATAAGACCTAAACAAACATACATACATATATACATACAAACATTGCATGATAAGTAAATAAAAGCTTTTAAAAAATATCGGTTGGATCCTCAACTCGTCGGAAATCTAATACACCTCCAGCAAGTAAAGTTTAAAATGATATCAAAGCTATTGGAGGTCTGAAAGGTAATTAATTAATTAAGTGAGCCTTCGTGATGCGCCTCCAGGGGGCCATTACTTAATTAGTTACACTCATGACTCAGTTTGAACAATTTGAACTTGCTTTTGGAACGACAATGTGTGATAAAGCTATTCGATAATGTGTAGGATCTTTAATTACGCAGCTTAGAATTACAGTATAATCCAGGAAAATATTCTGTAAACACGGCCGTGTGTATTTGTTTAAAACTCAATGTTGGTCATTGACATTTTAAAATTATTATTTGAAATATTATATACACAACAAGTTTAAGCAAACGCTTGCTAGTGTTATTTAAACAACATCTTACGTAGAATCGTAAAGTAAAGTAATACACGCTTTTATGTCAGATCGTAATAATAATCACATCTGTTATCCCTGTTCCATTTGAAAACACGATTAAATTGTATGTCAATTTAATTATCATCATCTTTATTAGCCTGAACAAGTCCACTGCAGAATTCATGGCCCTATAATAGGAGATATATTACCATAATCACCACGTTTCTTACGGTAATGACAATGTATGTCTGACGGTATGACAGTTCTGTCCTAGGCTCCGCACCAATGACTTTTATCAGTTATGTGAAGTTTTCTATCGCTCCGTTCTTCGGAGGGCACGTTTGGCTGTTGATTATTAGCAGTCGTTAAGACCAGGCTCTGCTTTTTAAGGGATTTTTCCATAAATATGCTGGGTCAACCAAAAACCTGATAAATGTGAAACTTTACATGTATGTTTTTGAGATCTTTATCTCTCTAAGACTAAGACAAAAACATGATTAACAGAATTTCATAGGATACATTTTCTTATAAAAAAATTACGTTATTTTCGGTAATATTTACATGTTTCTACTCAACGGCTTAAGTTTTATCTCTAAAATAAATCTCTCAGCAAGAAAATATGGTTTATTATCTAATGCTTAGACAAAATTTACCTAACTAAATTATTAGCCTGCCAATAAAATAAATAACTTTTGAGACATACGCCATTTAGTTCCGAGCTAAATTGTGTGTTCAAACGGCGCTCGCGATATTCAAACTTGTTACGCAGGCACTACAGTGGTTATTGCGGGTAGCGGGTGGCAAAGTGTAGGGGAGGTGGCAGGGGAGTGGGGAGTGGGAAAATGTAACCTTGGAGCCTGGCCTTAAGCCATGGCGGTGAATAGATGATAAAGCGATGGTTGTGTGATCGGACACCGCACCGCAAGGTTGTTGGTTCAAAACTAACCGGGCAAACTGAGCATTAGTCGGCTTCCGATAAAAGACAAAATAATACAAAACTTAGGGTAGGGCACTAGTATCCACCTGGCCAGCAGAAAATCAAAAGCCAATAAACATATCAAAGGAACAAGATAGCCGACCTTGCGAGCCGTCCCATTTTAGACTAGCGCAGTCAAATGACTGCCGTCGAAGCGCCCGCATCGTTGCCGTCGGCGCCGCCGCAACGCCGCGCCTGTTAGTTTCATTGTCACCGTGTCCGCGGCCGCAAAAGACACCGCGCTTTTACTGTGGATGAGGCGAGGCTAAGAATAGGCACGTATCTATACAGAGTGGATTATAGATTGCATTCCTAATCTAAGATGCAGAGAGATTTGATCCTTTTGATTGATTCTATCGATTAGTGCCGTAACATTTAAAGGATATTATTGTTTCGCATTGTATCGATACCCAATGTAGTTTTACTTACTTATAAAAACAATTAAATGTTTTCTGTAGGTAAAATTTGCTAGCTGCGTTATTGAGGTTACTTTCCCTCCAGGTCCCGTTCAAACATTTCGTCCTGCTTAAATATCTCCTGTATCTATTATGCTATGAATTATCTGTGTTATCTATACATATAATAAATCAGTAAGAAGTAACAAAAAATCAGTCAAAGAAGATAATTAATAGAAAACGTGACTCAAAAGGAGCTACTGAAAGAAACAAAATGTTCAAAATATGTGTCTTTCTCACATCACGTAAAAAACTGGACCGATTGAAATGCGGTTTTCTCTGTTGGATAGCTTAGGATTTGACTTAAACTCTGGTGTAATTCGCATCTCGATGAATAAAAGCCGAGCAATCGATAAAATCTATTTGACATCTGAGCGAACTTTGAAGCATGGTTTACCTTTTTAATCGGCTTCACAAAAGGAGACGGGTATATGTTCGGCTGTACTCCAATGTATGTTTTTTTTTATGTATGTCAGTCCATATGTCCGTCAATTGCGGACCGATTTTAAAAATTATTTTTTTGTTTGAAAGGGTATACTCTCCAAGTGATTCAAGTTTTTCGAGAATAAATATTTTTGTTGAGTAAATCCATTCGATTTTGTGTTTATATTGCCTTTATTTTGTGTTTATCGCTAAGATTTCTCAACCGATTTAGATGGTTTTTTTATTCAAAAGAGTAAATTTTCCGTGTAGTCCCGTATAAACTTCATCAAAATTGGTTCAGTAGTTTTATTAGAAAATCAAATTGTTTTATAGTATAGGTTATGTGATATTAGATATCATGGGATTCCTGAACAGAATTAGATGATTGTGTTTACTTGAGTAAGAAGACCTCTAGAGTGGTACTGTATACATTTTATCAAAATTGGTTTCGTAGCTTTAAACAAGCTTTAATTTAATTCACTGTGTTATAATGTTTAGGACTGGATTGCAAGTCAATTTTGAACATTTTAAGGATACTGTAGTTTTGCACATGCGTGTAGTTCTAATGACAATTAAAAACTACAATAGTAGTAGTAGTAGCTGCTACTAAGCAGCAGCAGCAGCAGCAGCAGCAGCAGCAGCTGCTGCTGCTAGTAATAGTAGTAGTAGTAGTAGTAGTCAAATGAACTACACAATCGGATGATGGAATCCCTTCGAAAAAAGTTTGGGCTCATTTGGTTTGTCTTGATGAGTTATCTAGTTTTATATGGTATCCAGGGTCTGATGATTGAGCTGGAAGGTAGTCGCAGGAACTCAACAACAAAATGATGGTAGCCTTTCGAGTTTGTGCTTATTTGGTTTGTCTTGGTGAGTTCTCTGATTTTATGTGGTATCCAGGGATGATGGAGCTGGAAGGTAGTCACAGGAACTCAACAACAAAATGATGGAAAATGGTCAAAACTAATTCAGTTGTTATATATGTAGGTTTTATTCATCCTTGGTTTTAATTTACCAACGCTTTGAGTCCAAAAGTGAGTGAGTGTCTACTATTTTCTTTGGCATAATATATTCTTTCCGATGTTTGCTGAGGCCACCAAAAATAAAATAAATAAAATATTTTTCCAAAAAAAAAAAACTACTTCATAATAAAAATGTTATTTTGTAAACAACCACTAAAAAGAATAAAATAATTACAATTGTGCCAGAACAGTATCACTTTTTCGAAATTACCAACGTCATAATAATGCATAAATACAACATAAGATAAGAAAGAGTTTTTTGAAGGCGGTGCCCAGCTAGTATTATAATAAGCCTACTCGAGCGAGATACCGTAGTACATACTACATACTACTAGAACGTTCATATACTCACCCTAAAGTCGTTCATAATTTTGTCTGTACACGAAAATAGTAACATTGTAACATACGAGGTCGTTCCGTTATTTCTGCACAGGTAAGAACAAGGAGCTAGCATTATTCAAAGGAAGACTTACTAATGCATTTTATGGTCGTCCGTTATATTTACGGGGCCCAGGTGAACAAAAAAGCGAATGTAAGTAGGTACCTCATCTCGGTGATCTTAGCTTTAGTGCCTGTAGGAATGATTAAGGGGTGGAAAGTAGAGTTGCTAAGATGTAGGTTTTACCCTACGGGCTTACCTAGGTTTACTTACATCATAGCAACCCAAGTTTTAACCCCTATTGCATACTTGTTCGTGCCTAATGGCAATAATTTTTGTTATATCTTTTAAAGTTTCGTGATTCGAATACATAGTTATATAAACGGGTAAAATACTATAGATAATTTCGGTCGTCAATGCTTAAATCGCGCTTAAATCGTTATTTTATTTACCCCTAAGACGTTTCGATCGAGTTGCTTTATGTGATTAAATAATAACATTTTTAAGTTTATTGTATCGATCCCAATTTTGTCTCTTTTATATACTTTATAATAAAGCAATAAGATTACAAAAAAATGGTCTAGGGTACTTATAATAAGCTACTGAACTGAACAACATGTAACTTTTTTTTAATCATGTCTGTCTGTTAGTTTGTTAGTTTGTTAGTTTGTTAGTTTGTTAGTTTGTTAGTTTGTTAGTTTGTTAGTTTGTTAGTTTGTTAGTTTGTTAGTTTGTTTATTTGTTAGTTTTTTAGTTTGTTAGTTTGTTAGTTTGTTAGTTTGTTAGTTTGTTAGTTTGTTAGTTTGTTAGTTTGTTAGTTTGTTAGTTTGTTAGTTTGTTAGTTTGTTAGTTTGTTAGTTTGTTAGTTTGTTAGTTTGTTAGTTTGTTAGTTTGTTAGTTTGATAGTTTGTTAGTTTGTTAGTTTGTTAGATTGTTAGTTTGTTAGTTTGTTAGTTTTTTAGTTTGTTAGTGTGTATGTTTGTTCGCGCATCACGTAAATACTACTGGACGGATTGCAATGCGGTTTTCACGGTTGGATAGCTTACGGTTTGACTTAAAAACTGGGGTACTTGGTATCTTAATCCAATGATTAGATGCCGATCAATCGATAAAAAACTTTTTGACGGCTGAAGGAATTTTGATCAAATTTTGGTATATTGGTATTTTACGAGTAGGTCTTGAAATAGCACATAGAGTACTTTTAACCTAGAGGAATGACCTCACGTACGAAGCCGCGGGCACAGCTAGTAATAAATAATTAAGTCAGTACACCTTTTTGTCGTGATACTGATGCCTTTGAAACGCAAGCTATTTTTACAGGTACTTGTTTATTTTAGGAGAGAAATGCCAAATTTTCGAGATTAAAATAAAGTAAATGACGTGGATTCAAAAGCTTACAGCCAAAGCTTAAGGCATTCGTTAAAATAAAGCAACACAAACACCCTTAATGATGCAAAAAAACATTCCGCGTTCAAAATAAGTAGTTATTTATTTTTATCACCGCACCGTAATTGCTTGTTATCTTTCTTTTAGCACCCAAGACTTAAGAAGCCATTCTATAATCCCTGTATTAAGAGTTATACGTGGCGAGGGATTTCAAACGTGTTTTCCCCTATTTTCTTCAGGCTACGTCCCGCCACCCTCGGGATTCCATTCCGAAAAACCTCCATAAATATTTCTTACAGTATTTGTATCTTCCTTGGAGTATCGTTAGCACAATGCTGGCTTTTTTCGTGGAAGTAAGCATCTGGTCCCACCAGCTGTAAATACTTTTCTGTGTACGCTTTTCTGTTTATGATCAAATTCAGCAATTGAAATTAAAATGTAAGGTTTTAATCATTTATCACGTGATTATGTTAAAACCCTTTCAAACCTACCCTTTTCAATTTATTACTTTTCTTCTCAAAACTTTATCCAGTGATAGAGTTAACTTTCAAAAGTAGAGAACTTTTAGGCCGTAGGGCCTATAACATACTTGTTAATATATTTTTCCGTAGTATTCCAATCTTAGATTGATATAAGTAGAGCTTAGATTTGTGGATTTAATGCTATTTACTTTCCATATTAAAAAATTGATTCAAACTTTACCCGTAAATAGTTGGTATAATAGAGAGCTGGGCAATCCCACTTCTGAGTTCATTTCTAATTCACAGAGTGCTTGCTGCTAGACTTAGACGGCTTTTAACTCAAATGCTAGCTTCAATAGATCTGTTACTGAAACCGACCCCAACTGCTACCGTATGCCCTTTGTTTGATTAGTCATAGTAGGTACTCATCTACCTCCGTCGGGAGTTATGGCACAGAATAAATAATGTAACTAAGTATTGCGAGCATATGACATAATTTACACTTATAGATCACTCGAAGCTCTAATGAGGTGGTTAGTTGATAGTTCCTAAACATTACGTGTTTTTTTCAATAGCTCGCCTATATATTTTTATTGTGAAGGTAGCAACTACCAGATGACTGACCGGATGTAAAGCTTTTCTTTTACCATCACCGATGAACTCCTGTCAAACTCGTGCTGCTCACTGGTGCGTTTTCAAATACTACGTTGTAGCTCTGCGGGAAGAATGCTGTAGGAAGTTCATTCTACAATTTGCAGGTATGGCTAGCTACCTATACCTGCAAATTGTACTGCAGAATGAACGAATAAGTAGAGAGATGTGTATAATTTTCATGACTGGATAGTATTATGTGGATGTTCTTTTTATTACCTGACTGCGCGGAGCGTAATGTGTTTATCAGCCTATGTATGTTTGTTCCTTTGTGGCACTTTAAGTACAAGGAGTAACTGAATAGCCTTTTATATACGCACCTGAATTTGTTTACGTGTGCAGTGGTTGAATACATCGTATTTAAAATTTCCATATAAAAGTAAAATCTTAGAAATTAGCGACAACCATAAATGATTGCTTACTAACACGTTGCACCAAAAAGTAGGTTTGTACACATTGTTCCATCTGCTCCTCTCACTGGGACGTTGGTGGAAATACCTCGTTGAGAGAGAGCCCCCAAGGGTCTCTGACCGGAGACGGTCTAGCAGTACCGACGAGAAAGTACATGGGGGACAGGGTTTGTTATTGTTGCATTTGTTGGACGCACAAGTGTTAGTATGGCTGAAGGAAACACCGAAGGCTTATTGAACCTATTTGAACCACAATACAAGCACACTGCAAATTTACAATTTCTTATTTATTTATTTAATTGTTTTGCACAAAAAAAATAGTGTACAAGGAACGACTTAATGCTAAACAGCATTATCTACCAGTCATCCAGGTCGTAAAAGAAATAATAGTAGGGCGTGCGGCTCAAAGTAGGTACTAAACAAAAAATACAAAAGAAACAAAGTAAATAAAAAACAAAATAATAATAAGTAATTTTAAATAAAAATTTAAATAATATACATAAACCAGTACACACATAAATACATAAATACTTTACTAAAAATAATATACATACCTACCATAATATGAATTAAATGAGTTAATGAAAATAACACACATACTACCCTAGGTGGATGATTTAAGAGGATGAAAAGGATAAAGATTTTTGACAAAAAAAAATGGAGTTGTTAGCTTAAAGTTATCTTTGGTGCTGATGCTTTTTATATTTAAAGGTAGTTTATTCCAGAGACGAACTGCCATCGAAGAAAATGATTTGGATAGGAAGGATGTTTTGTGTTTGGGAGTGGCTAAAGCCAGGGTATTAGATGATCTAAGTTCCCGGTTATGTGTGTCGGCAAGAAATTGAAAATTTCGCTTTAGATAGTTCGGAGAATTCGGGTCATTTAACACCGAAAAAAGGAGACAGAGAACACGAACAGGCCTACGCTCACGGATAAGAAGCCATTTTAACTTGGTTCGGTATTCGGAGACGTGGTCGTATTTTCGAAGGTTAAAAATGAAACGGATAGAAGAGTTTAATAACCGGTCTAATTTATTTAAGTTCTTCAGATAGATCAACAAAGCTGATGTCCGCGTAGAAAATAATAGGTAAGAGGAGAGTATTCACAAGGGAGATTTTAGTTTTAACAGGAAGATAATGTTTTAGTCTTAGTATAGAGTGAAGAGAGGCATAAAATTTGCGGGAGATTTCACGAACATGGGGAGTCCAGCTAAGATTTGAATCGATAATAACCCCAAGATCTTTTACCGTAGGCATGAAAGGTATTGTACAGTTGTCGAAAGAGAGTGATGATAATTTGGAAATATCGACCTTAACAAGTTGCCTTGAGCTGCCAATCATGATGGCTTGACATTTATTTGGATTAACCTTGATTCCATAGCTATCGGACCAGTTAAGAATTCGCAAGAGATCAGCATTAAGAACATCGATAGCATGGTTAAAATTATCGGTTGAAGTGGAATAATACAACTGAAGGTCATTGGCATAAAAATTATAGTTGCTTTTAAGGTTAGGAGAAAGTAGATTAATGAAAATAGAAAATAGAAGAGGTGACAGAATGTCACCTTGTAGCACACCAGCATCCACATAACACCAGTCGGAGAAATCTTGTCCATTTCGAATTTGTTGACTGCGATCTTTGAGATAAGAGGAAAACCAGTTAACGGAAGTCAATGAAAAATTTAGCCGAGGTAACAAAGCAAGAAGCAAATCATGGTCGACAGCATTGAATGCATTGCTAAAATCGATAAGAACTAACACAGTGACTAAGGAGTCTTCCATATTTTGACGTATATCTTCTGTCACTTTTAATAGTGCAGTAGTAGTGCTATGACCTACTCTGAATCCTGATTGGAAGGGATTGTGGAGATTTTCATTGGATAAATACTGCGTCAATTGCCTATGCACAATGGATTCTATAACTTTGGAAAGAAAAGGTAAGATTGAAATAGGTCGGAACTCGTTAGGGAGGGTGGGGTTTGGAACTTTCGGAAGAGGAACGACATGCGCTTTGCGCCACTGAGATGGGTATTGACTAGAGCTTAGAGAGTAATTAACAATGTGAGTGATGATAGGGAGAACTGGTTTTAAAATATAAATAAGCATCTTCTCTTGCATCTACAAATTTCTTCTCTTGCATCTACAAATTTTATGATAAGATTCACTTTTTACACAAAAAAAGTATTTTCGCTACGACGTCTACTGACTTCTGCTGACAACTGACTGACTATCGGTAGGAACTACGCAGTAGCTTTTGATTGCGCAATGTATATTCAAGTTCATGATGATTATTGATTTTTCCAGCTGTACAAGTAATATTATTTATTCTGTGTGTGTGTTTGTGTGTGTGTGTTATAGGGTTTGATGTACAGTATTTTTTTGCATTATCTTTTAAACTAAATTCATGAATGAAAAATTTAGAAATTTCAGAAGTCGTTAAACTAACGTTATTCGCCCTGCTGAACCAGATACCCCACCCCGGTATCTAATAGGTAATTATGTTACATTCTGTATAGACCAAACGATTTTAATGATTCTTACGTCAATCAATTTGTCTTAATTTTGCGAGTGCTACTAAAGACATTACCATAATCAAAAGTCAATATGATGACAACCACACGCCATATTGTGAAAAATAAAAATAATAAAGTCGATGAACTACAATTTGAAACTCATCTTTAGGTTTTTCCTACCGTTTTTTTTTTCATTTCAAATGACCATCTAGGATCTATAATAACGATTTAAACGTTAAATCGTTATTATAGATAACTGTTAACAACCACATTGATATATAATGTCTAACAACCATTAGCTTTCTTTTTTGCCTCTTTTTAGTTGTTTGTTCGCAGTCGGGTTTTTAGCACTTTCGATTAGTCTTGTTGGCGGTAGCGGTGTATGAGATCTAGGATTCTTATATAATTATACAGATTAATGAATAGCCTTGTAAACAAAGATGAACATTTAGTATTATTTATTTACCTAGTGCGTGTTAAAAGTTAGCCGTAGCCAAGCCTCATAGCAGACACCGTTTTATATTAATTAAGTAGTAGGCTCACGGCAACAGTGCCTCTATTGGAAAGGTAATCAACGCACCCGTAACCGCCACCATTAGTTTTCATTTCTAACTACCGCATCAAAAATAGACCATGCCTCTAATCCAACTTAGAAAACAAAGTGACTATGCACAAAACAAAATAGGTTATAGTACAGTCCATGACAGTGTTCAAACATATTCATCATCATCATCATTTCAGCCTTTCGAAGTCCACTGCTGAACATAGGCCCCGAAAGAGCGGCATGACGAGCGATCTTGTGTCACCTCCATCCAACGACTACCTGCGATGGCTACAATGTCGTCGGTCCATCGTGTGGGAGGTCTCCCCACACTGAGAAAAAAATGGTGTTAGGTGTAACAAAGAATCTTTAACGCCACTGGTGAAACAATCACTTTATTGTCAATTTAACAATATTTCATGGCAACTTATAAAATTGTTCAAATTACCATATTCAAATGAAATCTAATATGGTCGTTGCACCTACAAAAACGTTGCATTTTTAGCAACATAACTTTGTTCCATTAGCATTATTTTGGCCTGATATCCTGCTCTAAAGTTGATACAATGTCAATTTTGCATTGTTACGTCAGCAATATGTTTTGTTGCATGGCTAAATTACTTTGTTTTGCTAGCAACTTTTATTTTGCTATTCTAACATACCGATTTTGTTATGAAAAAACTTTATAAGATGCAATAAAAAAGGAAAATATCAAGGGGAACCTAGATTAGGTATACATTGTATAAAACAAACTATTAGAAAAAGTATAGACGGACTTATTTATTATTCAAGTGATTTAAAAACTAAGCACAACTTTCGGTGTTCTTAAAAGATAACTTGACGTCGACCGTCCAGTAGGGGCTCGATGTTGACAATCCACGGGCAAGCGCAGAACACTGAAATCAATAAATAAGGTTTTAAATATATTTTTGTTATAAATGGTTATTTCCCGTGACCTCGCCCGAAACGTTACATACCCTTTGTCTTTCCTGCGCCTACCAGAAACATAGGTGAAAAGTTAAGCTCAATCGGTTCAGTAATTTAGCTGTGTATGTTTAAACAGACAGACCAGACAGACAAAACCACTTTGCAATAATTCGACAGTTCTTTTTAAACTACTATAACTACTGACTGGATGTTTATTATTTTTCACTATAATAATAGTTCTTCCATATAAAGAGGTAATCTAAACAAATAATCTAAATAAATACTCTAAACACCTAGATACCTACCAAGAAAAAACCTACAAATAAATTTCTAAATATCTACGTAAAAATGCACGCGACGGGAAGTGAAACTTTTTTTGCAAACATGCGCAGTGGGCGCCCCATCTCGTCTAGTTATAATATGGTGACTACTATACACTCCTAATATTATGTAGGTACTTCACAATACCCACTATTAATTATTGTCGGCTGCTAGCATAAACAAAATAAAAAATATGTGTATAGCTAAAACTTAGACCATGAACTTTCAACTTAGTCAAATGCACACTTCAAGCATGCATGCCACCATGTGGCCTGGACGGTACAAAAATATAGTGCTACTTAAAAACTTAGAGAAGATACTTACCCGCATGTTATTTAATAAATATGGAAGACCAGCAGTATCCAAAAACTCTTACAACTCGTACAAAACACGATCGATGTTTACTCAATAACACACGCGCACAGTGGACGGTAAGCATAGAAATGAACAAAAATTGAGACATTGACAACGTCAGTCAACTTCTGATCGGTCCCCGCTACGGCTACATGCCCCTCGTATTGTTGCCATAACAAAGCTAATTTTGTACGTTGTCAAAATGAAAGCGAAGGATGCAAAGTTATATTGTTAAATTTTTCCTTTGTTATTAGATTGATTTTACACTTTGCTAAATCTGCAAAATGCTACTGCCTGTTTGCAATGGCAAAGGGAAAGTTGTCTGTAATGCAATACACGTCCGACAATAAAAATGATGTGACTCTAACTAAACTCACTTTTTAAGGAAGACAAAGCTTTTTGATACTGCAACTAGAAAAAAATACAAAGCTTTTATTGTGATTTTGTTAGCCGTTATGTTTCTCAGTGCACACTTTGCTTGCTTGTTCGTGGTCGCCATTCGATAACCTTTATTCCTCAGTGGTTGTTGGTTCTACGAACTATATGGCCTGCCCATTGCCACTTCAACTTGAGCAAACTCTGAGAGCTATGTCGATAACTTTGGTTCTTCTACGGATTTCCTCATTTTTGATTCTATCACGTAGTGAAACACCGAGCATAGCTCTCTCCATTGCACGCTGCGCAACTCTGAGTTTGTGTATGAGACCAATACTTAGCGACCACGTCTCAGTGCCGTATGTCATCACTGGCAACACGCAGTGATTATAAACTTAAGTCTTGAGGCTCTGCGGTATCTGTGACGAGAAGACATGGCGTAATTTCCCGAACGCTGCCCATCCGAGCTGGATTCGTCGGTTGACCTTTTTTTTTTCGAAGTCAAACATATTATTATGTATTTATTAGCTCTGCAATTCAGTTTGTAATTAACACTCTTAAAACACACAACAAAGTTATGTGTCAGATTAAAGAACATAGTGTTCTCAAGAAACTCTGAGCAGTGAAAAAACATCCTAGCCAAGGAAAACTTTTAGCGAATAACACTTAACACTAATAGTATATTACTAAAATCTAGACTAACATGAGAGAACAGGTTTTTTTTAATTTTAAACTTCTCATGAATAAGCCATGACAGTGATACACGCAACTTAGTTCTACTAAGTGTAACATATAGGTACACATAAAAAAACGAACAGCCGCAAAGTGACGTATCACTGATACTGAAAAAGTGTACGACATGACTTAGGGAGAATGCGCACATGGCGAATATTACCCAGCATATAAATTATAAAATTTAAGTATGACGTAAATAAACTAACTGCTTTGTTTGTTTATCTAAGTATTGGCATACGTTAATTTGCTAATTTATAAATAGTTCCATAAAGTTTTACTCATTTTCTAAAAGTACTCTACTAAAGGATTATCAAGTAATCCGGGGTGTCCAAGATGATCCCTCGGGTAGATGATCCCACAGGATTTCCAATGATAATGTAATTAAAATGATGATTATAACATCACACTAATATTATAAATGCGAAACTTTTTGTGAGTGAGTGAGTATTTTAGTGTGTGTTTTGTGTTTGTGTGTCTATGTTTGTTACTTCTTCACACTGAAACGGCTCAAAGGATTTGGATGAAATTTGATAGGTAGATACTTATGGTACTGGAATAGCACATAGGATACTTTTCATAATCATCATCATCATCATCCAAGCGGGAATCGCGGGGCGCAGCACATTATTAAATAAACTTAACAAAAATGATATCGTTTGTAAGGTACGTAATTTATAAAGAACAAGAATAAGTAAAATAAAAAATTACCCCCGACACTCCACCCCTCATTATAGCTAAGAAGCATCTCGATCACATCAGTTTTCACAAATAAAATCCTCATCAAAATCGTTCCATTCGTTCGGGAGCTACGATCCTCACCCCCATTCCCTCCCTCCCCTCCCCATTATAGCTACGAACCATCTCGTTTACCTCAGCTTTGAAACATTAAGAACCACAGCTAAACCGGTCCATTCATTTGAAAGCTATGATTCTCACCTCCTTTTCTCACCCCCTCCCCATCCCCTATATATCTAAGAACCACCTCGATTACATCAGCTTTCAAACAGAAAATCCGCATCCAAATTGGTCTATTCGTTTGGGAGTTATGATTTTCACCCTCCCCCCCCCCCCCCTTCTCTCCTTCCCCCCATTATAGCTAAGACCCATCTCGTATACCCCTGCTTTCAAACATAAAAACCGCAGCTAAATCGGTCCATTCGTTTGGGAGCTAAGATTCTCACCCCCCTTTTTTTTCAAATTTCGATCGATCACATCAGCTATCAAACAGAAAAAAACCGCATCAAAATCGGTCCATTCGTTTGGGAGCTACAATGACACACACACACGCGCGCGCGCGCGCGCGCACACACACACACACACGCACGCACGCACGCACGCACGCACGCACGCACACACACACACACACACACACAATGATACACACCCTAAACTTATAACACCCTACCCATATCTTTGTTCGGGGCTTAAAAAAACAGTTACTTGCATAAAAAATAACATTGCTCAACGTAGCAATAATCATTATCTTTAAAACGCACTAAATTACGCGGCATTATATTGTAAACAAAAAATAATTAAAAACAAACTGAATTGCCTTAGATAATTCTAAGTGATCAGCTTTGACGCAACCATAAAGGTCGTCTTACCCGAAACCAAACATTTGTATTTCAAGTTCGATAAATTCAATCCTATATTTTTAGCTGCTTCCGCACCATGTTAAAATATCTACGAGCTTTATTTAGTAGTTTAATCACAATGGCAAATAATCATTATATCCCGAGGGATCATCTCTACACCTTTCCCCTACCTATCTGTGAAAACGATTTTCTACGAAGCATTCTTATTTAACGTCGTCCAAAAACCTCGATAACGTTATTTTACACATTCTTGGAACATCATTACAGTTTATCGGCACTTTAACGTGGACCCCAAATAAATAGCGGCTATCAAAGAGCGATTACACAAACTGTTCACAAGCTCATAAACAGACAAACATTACGAAATCTGTGATGTCAAAGATAAATAAATCGGCTATAAAATTTAACATCCGAATAACAATAACTTTAGATTGGCAATAACGAAACCAATAGCGATGGATGATTCATAGGTGAATGCTGTGGTAAAATAATGATCGACTGGTTGGATTATTACTTTCACATTTAGTGCTACAGGTACATTCTGTTGCATGGACTGAGTAATATCGAATTCACGGTGTATAATTATGTTACTGTGGCACGACTGTCAGGCGTCTTTATATTCTTGCATGTGAAGCATGGATGCTTCATTAAACTGACAATGCCTAATGGAAAACTGCTCATTGACGGAGAAATCGACCGACATACATAAAAAAACACACACAATCGATCATATTACCGTCTCCTTTGGTGAAGTCGCTTAAAAAACTATTTGATGCCTGATCTTTGGTATACATTTTTGTACATTATGGGTACTTTTGGTCCTGTGTTAACATAATATGGTATAAGTACTTATCCATACCAATATATAAAAGTGAAACGTTGTCTGTTTGTTTATTTTTTTCTTTTTTGTTTGGGGAGCTTCCACGCGATAACGGCTGGACGGATTTTGATGAAATTTGGAATGGATATAGTTTAGAATAAAGTTTTTTTATCCTGGAAAATTGTAAGTTTTCTCGTGAAAACTGGAAAATATTGATTACTCGCTGTAAGGAACGGTTACCATAGAAACGAAATAACAAGTATGTCATAAAACTTCAAGAGCATTGGTGCTATATTTTTTAATAGGGTCGATGGTGCTGTACCTAATTTTGCATGGGTTTTTAATATCCTAAAAGAAAATAGGATGCTTTATTTCGCGATAAGCAGTAGTCCGCGTGGACGACGCCGCGGGTGGGAAAGCTAAAAAAAAACTAACCCATAAAAATGACAACGCGGGCAATGCTGTGGGGCGCAGCTAGTACATAGGTAATATGTATGTCATATGCTACGAAGAAGTTATGGAAGTTGTTGTGAGAAGAAGTTGCGTTGTATGGCCACCATAAAATTGCTAGGGCACACACCTGTATACCTGACAGGATTAGTTACATACCATAGAGTTTCGGTATATCTGAAAACCTTACCAAACCTGTCTTGTCTGCTATACAAGACAGGTTTACCTGCCTGCCTGCTCAAGTAAACCTGTCTTATTTACCGTTACGTGTATGGCCACCATATAGTTAACTAGCTGCGATCGGCGGTTTAACCCGCGTGAATGATGATGAGTATGATGATTATGATGATGAAAAGTATGCTATGTGTTATTCCAGGGTCTTATCCAAATCCGTTCAGCCATTTGTGCCAAGCGTGAAGCAGTAACAAACATACTAACACACACACACACACACACACACACACACACACACACACACACACACACACGCACGCACACACGCACGCACGCACTCACGCACGCACGCACGCACGCACACACACACACATCTTTTTCAAAATTTCGCCATTATAATATTAGTGTGATGTATTTGCTACGAGCTACACCTCCCGTACTTTCCCTCTCCTTCCCCCCACAATATTTTGCTAATAATCAACATAGTAAACACAGCTACAGTAAAAGTTGTCTATATATATAATATCCATGTAATGTATGAGGTTGAAAATAAGGTAGATAAGAGCTACAGATAATTTTGCATTCACCCAAGTTTTTTATATTCCTGCGATTAATAGTAGACTCCTCGATATACATTTTATTACACGCGATTTTAAAGGTATCGAAAGTCGGGCTTTAATTGTCAATTTACGCCGTTCTCGTTTATGTGCTCGGCAAAAACATCTGGCCCGTTGATTGCTCACGTTTTTATGTGCACTTAGAAACTCCGGCAAACTGTACAGGTACCTAAATAATGCAATCACAAAGCTCCGCATTTATTGCTTTATCGTATTTTATATTGCGAGAGCTTCATAAAGGTGTGCTAAGGGTAATTTTGTAAAATAACTTACGGACTCGTGTGTTGGGATAAAGGCTCGTTCACACTATGCCGAGGCTACAGCAGCTAATTAAATATCGGACATCCTAACTTTGCAAACTTTATGCCTTCTTCACATAAAAATTGTGTACATATCATATCCCATTACTTCTTTCAATCTGTTTGTAACAACCAAACAATTTAAAAGTCCCTCACTATTGAGCTCACCTAACTTATAATCTCATAGATACAAATGAAGTCGACATTCTTCTCATAATCTCATAGATACAAATGAAGTCGACAGTCTTCTTTTATTCTCATAGATACGAATGAAGTTGATTAACAAGTTCATCATCAAAGTAAAAAAACTCGACTGACTTGCCAAACCAGGCACTTTACAAAAAATATATAGTCCATGTCACTCGGGATGATGTAAGGATTCTACTTTTCATTTAAAAGTTAAGGTGGAACAAAGAAACTCACATACATACATAAATACATACATGAACCCTGAAAACATTACGCTTTTTTTTGGACAGTCATGTAATAAGAACGCACGTTGATCTAGGTATGTGGCTCGTAAGTAAAATTAAAGAAACAAATTTCTATAAGACAATTTAGGTCTGGAACCAGCAAAGAGAAGGAAATGGACAATGGCATTTCCTCTTCTTCTGCAAGCATCCACCTGTGAAAAATAAATTGAACCACCAAGCAGTAGTAATAATAATAATAATTTATTGTGCATAAGGAAAAGGTACAATCATAACTATAATTACATCATCTGTTCCATAGCCTCCCCACTAGGATTCCCTGTCTACTACGGGGAAACTATTTTCTTCCCAGGTGAAACAAAAATGTTATTTATCTAATAAGTAGTAAATTTATAAACAATAATATATATTACCAACTATTATTTTTTAGAATAATGCTAGTAAATAGTATTCAAAGACAAACATAATATTATATCATAAAACACCCAGTGATTAAAATCTCTTCCATCTCATTGTAGTTTTTATCCCCAATCCAAGTTGAAACCTTATTTTTACATTCATTTCGAGACAAAAAATAATATTAATATCTTTATTTAATTTAAAAGATAGGGTCCCAAATACGTAAAAAAACTGTGTGCAAATCTGGTTCTAGTTTTACGGAATGTGTTAGTGGTGTGCAAAAAATACTATGTTCCAGTTATAATATATCTAGCAAAATTGCTGTGTACTTATTAACCAATGTCTCAGGGACCAGCGATTTACGAGAGCAAAGCACATGTAAAATTTTGCAGCCAATGTTCCGGGTGGCACAATAATTTTATGAGCAGGCCTGAAGTGAAGCTGAAAGTGGTGAAGCTACAAGTGGTGAAGCTTATCATCAGGCGAGCCACCTTCTCGTATTTTTTAACAATGTGTGAAAATGTAAAAAATCGTCCTCATTTGGCATAATAGAAACCAGCTCGTATAGACTTCATGCATGAATTAGGAGAATTCGGTTGGGATACGCAGATTGTGATCTTCATAGAAGGCACCTTGGGCTCACTCCATTAGCTGATTAGCTAATTCTAATTACATTAGCGTGCCGATCGCTTTTCGTACAGGTTGTATTCGGGGCAACTTTTTAATTGGGGTAAGCACAACTGCTACTTGTATTGGGATCTCAAACTCAAGTCAAAATGTGTATAAATCATACAGCTATAGGTACAGAATGTTCAGAAATATAATCATCACTATCACCAACAGTCCACATTATTTCACTGTTGGACGTAAGCCGCTCATTGTGAACGCCACTGAGCCCGCTCTTTGGCTCTCCTCATCCAGTCGCAGCCAGCCGCCCTTCACAAGTCGTCACGCACCTGGCCGGCCGAAATTGCATTCATAACTAGCTTTCCCGCCCGCGACTTCGTCCGCGCGAACTAATGTTTATCGCGAAAAAAAGCATCCTTTGTTCTTCTAGAATATTAAAAACCAATGCAAAAGTAGGTTAGCCCCAAGTTCTTGATGTTTTTTGTCATTTCGTTTCCATGGCAACCGTTTCTTACAGCGAGTTCTACATTTTTCAAGTTATTCCAGTTTTGTCGTTGAAACTTACAATTTCATGGGATGAAAAGTATCCTAAGTTTTATTCCAGGGTATAAGCTCCATATCAAACAATTTCATCAAAATCCGTCCAGCTGTTATTGCGTGAAAGCTCCCCAAACAAACAAACAGACAAACAACGTTTCTCTTTTATATATTGGTATGGATAATATTGATTAAATAAGTAAAATATGTATATTGTCTTTAGAACACATTAAACAGCGGGATCACACAGACAAAAATGAGGACCGTTCCCATAGACATATATATTTACACCGTTCCAGTTTGACATAAGTTTTCTGAAAATATGAATAAGAAAGCAATAAACTAAAAGCTGAAATACCTGCTGGCCAACAAAAGTGCTACGTGCCATTTCCTGAGTTGGTCACATCGCTCACCTCTCATTATTTTTTTAATCATAAAAACAGTTCGTGACTCTCCCAATACAGCGTATCTTAAAACTTTTTCCAAATAACAAATGATATATGGGCGCTTTGTTTATATCTACAAGCAATAGATATAATGCTGAAAGCAAACCCTTGTACACGATCCTTTTGGGGGTATCAGCGACCGCATCGTGAGGGTCAATGGAAAGGTTTGACCATACAACACGAACTCTAAATTGAACAATGGATGCGTGAGGCACAGAGAAGACGTTGATGCTTTTACGCAAATAGTAGATGTGTATCTAAAATCTTGTGGTAAAATTAGAATATAAGAATTGAAACGGTTTTATTTAGCTTGTCATTGCTGTTGTTTTTTGGGTCAAATTTAGTAAATGAAATTTCACCCCCTTCCTGTTGACCGATTGATCTGAAATTTGGTACACAACTTTAGTTCTGATGAGAATGAAATTATGTATATCCAGTATTATTGTAAATCCAAGATGGCCACCGCCGCAAAATGGTGGATTATATTTTTTTTGATGCAATATGGGTATCAAATGACAGGGCTTAACTGAGAAAAAAACAAAAAAAACATCAGATGTGCATGCTAACATGACGCGCGGCACGGTAAATTTAATGTTACTAATTGTCGCGAGTCATGCTATCGTGGAATATCTAAAAAAAAATATTGTGTTGTTTTTTTTTGTTTGTTTATTTGCAATAAATACATTTTATTATTATTATTAACTAGTAGAATATAGTACACTAGGAAAATTCCAAATCCAAGATGGTCGATGGTTCCACCACATAATGGCGGATTACTATTTTTTCAATCCCGTCTATATGGGTAGCATACATATAAAAGGGCTTGACAAGTAGAACACAGTATACTTTAGAAATACCTAAATAAAAAACTAAAAACTTGAAAATAAAATAAAAATAAAATAAAATCGTGGGGCATAGCGTAAACTGAGTAATAGAACGTATTTCTAGCTCTATTTTTTTGTTTTGTTTTTTTTTTGTACATTATCTGCATCATTTTTACGTTTTACAATAAAACCGTTTAACTTACTTCAAAATAAAAAGAGACTAGTTGTCCAACTGTTTTGTCTTCCATAACAATAAATAACGAAACATTTTCGAGGGGATTCATCACAAAACTGACTAAACCTACGCTAGGGATAAGGGCATTTGAATAGCCCCTAGATGCGTTAGTTATTCAGCGCGTGACTCGCCCGCCCAGCCGCCCGCCTCGTAAATCAAACTAGCCATTCGCTTATGCATTATACAATTTTATTTGTACGGCCCCGGTGAATAGGTAATAAACCATGGCAGGTGGATGTTTTGCGTGTCCGCATGCGCGGGGAATGCGAAATGTACGCTAATATGGTGTTTTAGCGCTGCATAGCATGCAGATTTTGCCGGATAGTTGCTGAAAAAAGCAGCTGGATAAGAATAACATCATACGATACTATAGCTGTATGATATTTGGACATCACCCTTTGTACCTACACTGGCCTTTAAAACTTAGTACCACTTAATTGTAATTTGGACCTAAACTATAGAAGTAAGAGTTTTGAAGTAAAAAACGTATTATTAAAAAAAAAACATTTTTTTTGAAATTATAGTTGATTATACATAAGCAATTTAAAAAAATTAATAAACAAACTATATTTCTGTCTGTTCGCGCATCACGTTAAAACCTGGACCGATTGCGATGCGATTTTCACTGTTGGATAGCTTAGGATTCGACTTAAAAATTGGTGTTCTTGATATCTCAATCCGATTAGTAGGAGCCAAGCAATGTAATAAAAAAACTGTTAATTTTTAAAGTATGGTACTAATCTAGTTATATATATACTTATAATACAACTGTAACGGGTCCAATTCTGTACATTGAAGATATTTAGAATTGTTTTTTTGGAGGGTACTCTGTATTCGATACTGAAGCCAAAACTGTATTTTTTCATTTTTTTCTGTCTTTCTGTCTGTCTGTCTGTATCTTGGCTAGGCATCACGCAGAAACTACTGAATGAATTTAAATGAAACTTGGTATGACTTGAGTTCATACTACGAGGTAGGACATAGAATACTTTTCATTAAAGAATTCCCGCAGGATAGTGGTTAAAAGTTATTTAAAAGAACACGTATCACGCTGAAACTACTGAGTGAATTTTGTTGTAACTTGGCACAGTCATAGTTTGGATAATGGGTAAAAATTGAGGATACTTTTGATCCCGAAAAAATAAAAAATGCCTGCGAGATAATGTCCCAACTTCTGTTTTTTTTTTAAAGTTGTTCTATATTCAATACTGAAGCCAATAATGTATGTTTTGAAATTTTGTCTCTCTGTCTGTCCGTCTGTCTGTCTGTATCTTGGCAGCGCTTCACGCCAAAAATAATCAATGAATTCAAATAACACTTGGTATGATTTGAGTTAATACTTCGAAGTAGGACATTGGATACTTTTCATGCTGAAAAATTAAAGGGTTCTGCAGGATAGGGGTAAAAAAATATTTAAAAGAACACGTAGCAAGCTGAAACTATTGGATCGATGTTGATGCAACTTAGCACATACATAGTTTATAAGATGGGTGAAAATTAAGGATACTTTTAATCCCGAAAAAATAAAGGGTTACTGAAGGTTTTTTTTTATGTTTCTCTATTTTCTATAATGAAGCCTAAACTGTATGTTTTTTCATTTTTGTATGTATGTCTGTCTGTCTGTATCTTGGCATCGCATCACGCCGCCGCCGGTACTACTGGATGAATTCAAATGAAACTTGGTCCCTAAGAAAAACAAAACATACATCCCGAAAAATTAATAAGTTCTCGCAGGATAGTGGTTGAAACTTATTTTAAAAAAATACGTACCTCGTTGAAACTAATGGACGGGTTTTAATGCAACTTGGTACCGTGGTAAGTTATATGATGGGCTTAAATTAAGGACACGTTTTATCACGAAGAAGTAAAGGGTTTCTGCGGGATATCATCTCGAAAAATTAAAGGCTTTCCGCAAGATATGGGATTAAAAAGAACACTTATCACGCTGAAACTACTGGACGGTTTTTTTATGCAAATTGGCACAGTAATATCTTATCTATACTTATAATAAAGCAATAGGTACGAAAAAGGCTGTACAAAGAAGATAAATAAAAAATGCTCTTGGGTGCTTAAAAAAGCTATTAAACAAGTTGAATCGTTTCCTTTTGTCTGTTTGTCTGTATGTTTGTTTGTTCACGTATCACGTTAAAACTACTGGACCGATTGCGATGCGGTTTTCATTAGATAGCTTAGGGTTTGATTTAAAATTCTATTCCTATTGTATATCAATGATCTTCCAGAAGCAACAAAGTATGAATGCGTACTTTTCGCAGATGACATCTCATTAATTGTTAGTAACATCGATAAAAGCATTCATTATCAGGAACTTGACAAGTCAGTAACAAATATAATCCAATAGATCGAGACAAACCACTTAACTGTAAACGTCATCAAAACCAACGTCTTACATTTCTAGATAAATAAGAAACAAAATCATTTCCCCATCATATGTAATAGCCAAGAAATAAGAGTAGAAAGCGAAGTGACCTTTTTAGGAATAAATATTGATAACCAATGCTCATGGAAAAGTCATACAGACAAGGTTTGCAAAAAGATTAATAAGTTTATGTATCCCTTAAAAAAAATAACTAGAAATTCTTCACAAAAAGTTGCTCTTATGGCATATCATGGCTATGTAGCATCTGTATTAAGGTAAGGCGTGTACTTACATTGCCAGGAATGTACATTTATGAGATCAGTGTGTTTGTTAAGAAATATCTTAATCTCATTACAAAATTAAGAAACGTAGCGGAATTTCATACAAGATATCCTGATAAACTGATTCTTCCTAAACTAAGGAAACCCCTAACTTCCGTTAGTACTTATATTATGGCAATAAAAATATTTAATAAACTTCC
Source organism: Alsophila aescularia (assembly GCA_946251855.1). Taxonomy (NCBI): domain Eukaryota; kingdom Metazoa; phylum Arthropoda; class Insecta; order Lepidoptera; family Geometridae; genus Alsophila; species Alsophila aescularia. The sequence continues at coordinate 16,880,191 of OX276378.1, forward strand.
TCAAAGTTTTAATTTATTGCCTACAGGAATGTTTAAGAAAAAGCTATTTGAGTGGTTACTAGGTAAAACATTTTATTTAGTAAAAGATTTTCTGGTCATGCACAAGAAATGGTAAATTTATATTATGAATCTGAATAACTGGTGTAATTGGTATCTCAATCCGGTGAATTAGAAGCCGAGCAATTGATAAAAGTATTTTTGACTGCTGAAAAAATGTTGATCAAATGTTGGTATATTGGTCCTGGAATAGCACATTATGGTACTTTGAACCTAAAGAAAAACCATGCGTGCCAAGCCGTGGATACACTAGTTCACGATAAAACTACTGGCATGAAAAAACATCACAATAAACTGAGGTTAACTGGAAGATAGTGCTTGCTATCATTAAGTTCGCATTTGTACCTATCTTATGTGTGCAATAAATAATTGTCTATCTATCTATCTATCTGATTGCGACGCTATTTTCACTGTTGGATAGCTTATGGTTTGAATTAAAAACTGGTGAAAACTTGGTGATCTTAATCCGATGATTAGGAGCCAAACAATTTAATAAAAAACTATTAATTTTAAAACTATGGTGCTAATTTTTGAAGGCCAATGTATTTTAAAGTATTTTTTTAACAACGAAGTGAACATTCGTAGTATATTCTAATGTTACCTTAAAATGAGCCGGAAACCCAACGAAAAATGGGTCGTGGCCAGATGTCGACAGCATCCCTATCTTGCAACACAGTTTTGCAGACAAGCATGAAATGCGAGAGATGCATGCGTAATACCTACTATTGAGGGTGGAGGGTAGGTATTCCGCATGCATTGTGAGGCTTGTTGTAGTTGTGTCTAATTATCTTCAATGTGTGTTGCAAGTTCATGTATAGGAACCTGGTCTTTTGGGAATCACAGTTGGTGCTATAAAGCTTTGATTATTCTTTCAGGTAGCTTTAGATTCCAATTCGACCCAAACCCTACCTAACAAATCCTACATAGATTTAATTGGTAATGATGTACGAATTTCGTCTTATCAGAATATTTAAATTTAAAACAAACACCTAACTGGCGAGCTGAAAATATGAAATGCATTTTGAATGCACATTAACATATAACCTTGTACTATTATTTATTCTGTGATATAACTACGAGTATAATTATATAAAAAAAGTTTATACATATTTGGTGATTTTTGGTGGAAGCGAACCTGCCCAGAAAACTGGCTGCACTGACATGCTGAATTGTAATGCTATTATTCTGATTAGGGCCAGGCTCCAAGGTTACATTTTCCCACTCCTCACTCCCCTGCCACCTCCCCTACACTCTGCCATCCGCTAACCGCAATAAGCACTGAAGTGCCTGCGTAACAAGGTTGAATATCGCGAGCACTGTTTTAACACACAATTTAGCTCAGAACAAAATTACGTATGTCTCAAAAGTTATTTATTTTATTGGCAGGATAATAATTTAGTTAAGCGTTAGATAATAAACTATATTTTCTTTCTGTGAGATTTATTTTAGGGATAAAACTTAAGCCACAGGGTAAAAAAAAATTATCGAAAGGAACGTAATTTTTGGTAAGAAAATGTATCGAATGAAATTTTGTTAATCATGTTTTCGTCTTAGTCTTAGAGAGATCAAGATCTCAAAAACATATATCTTACGTTTCACATTTATCAGTTTTGAGGTTGACCCGGCATATTTATGCAAAAAACCCTTAAAAAGTAGAGCCTGGTCTTAAAGAGCCAGTATTGTGGTCACAAGTCGCCACCACCCCACCCTCAACAAACTTGTTGCCAAATCCTGAATTTTTTTACGACTGTCTGTTAGCTAGTTATAAACAAATAATGTTATATTTATGTGAGTTATAATAAGAATAGAATAGGAAATCCTATAGTGTTTACGGCAGTTTACAAAATGTTGTTACCACTGCAGAAGAAAAAGCTTAGAACTGAGAAAATTAGACCCTCCATAGAGTAATGTAGCCACCTGTAAGATGGCTCTACCAAATGCCTCATACAAGTCCGCTTCGACGGTCTACCAAAGGCCGAATAAATTTGAATTCTAATGTGGGAAATAACATTAAATTACAGATAAATACCATAAATGGTAATAGTGTCACTATTACCATTTATGGTACAAGTGATACAAAGTAGTGTCACTAGTACCATTAACGGTACTGCCTAAATTGTACTAGTTATATAAAGGCTTTCTCTCACTGTAGAGTAGAAAATGACGATGTACTGTTAAACTGACTAACCTTGAGCACAAACTGAAGGTTGCACCTTTAACTTTATTTTTAACCCCTGAACTCTAAAAGAGAGAGGGGTAAGTTATAAGTTATAAGTTTAGGGTGTGTATGTAATATGTATGTATCATATCATTGTGTCAGTCTGTGGCATTTATGATGCCACAGACCGACACAATCGACAATTGATTTAATCAGTCCATTCATTTGAGGGCTACGGCTCCCAAAATAATGGACCGATTTTCATTCGGTACTTTACATTTGAAAGCAGTTGTGATCTAGATGGTTCTTAGCTTTATAGGGGGAGGGGTGTCGGGTTTTATATAAATGTTTAATTGGTGCTTGTGTTATTTCTACTACGGAGAGTGTGCCCAGTATCTACAAGAACCAATTCCTTCTTCTCCGATTTACCTGAGGACTACAAGGCGGGGAGATTTGTTCCAATCCTCCTTTATCATTCGGATGGCTTAGAACTGGATCGCTCTTCCAGCACTTCTGTTGCATTAAAATACTCGTTATATACTGAGTCTCTTTGAGTTAAGAGTAAAAGGCGTCTAATGGCCAGACGTGATCCACTTAACTTTCCATTAGGCAAGATGTCGTCAAATGCAAGTCCATTTTCCCATAAAAAACGGAGCTCTTAGTTAACTAACTAACTGGGATGGCTCAGTAAGTGAGTCTTGTCCTCCGATGATAAGAGTCGCAACCTCAGCGCCATCTTCTGCCAGTCTTCTACCTGGAGCTCGCGCAAGTCTTTGCAAACTGAACGACTCCACGCCGGCCATTCGACCGTTCCAAGTTTTAGGTATGTACTTTCCACAGCCCGATCTTCTCCTATTATTTTGACGTGACCAAGCCAGCGAAGCCTATATGGGCTATTATTTAGTTAGGCATTTGAAGATGGGCAATCTGTTGGATGTTATGTAGCAGCGCGTCGGAGCGGAAAATTCACTACTACCCTCGTCCTACTACACGAGGTGTCTCACGCTGGGCTGATACTGACTGACCTAAAAATGTACGAAATAGAGTTGCCAAATAATGGAGTAGATATTTTTAACTGGACCAGTATGAATATTTTAGTTTAAGTTCTCGTTGATAAATGAAACAAGTTCTCACAAATATTGTAATAGGAGTTTGAAAAAGTAAATTCGACGAAAAAATGTTACTAATGTCAGCTAAAAAGCACTTACAATCTTTTAATGTGTAAACATCTAATGGCGCGGTATGGGAGTAACGACTACTCTTGGCTCGACGGCTCTTTCTACCTCAGCTCAGCCATATTCAATTTACGAGTATAAGACATCACATTATTTTTGAAATGTGCAAAATGTTCGCACTCCAGTTGGGAATTGACTCCGCTACAACAGACTGGCGGCCAAACGGTCTCCCATTGCGCCAACAAAGCTTATGTTAATAGGCCGAAAAGTAAGTACCTAAAGATATGATGAAAAGTTGCCGATTCACAGTTGACCAATGTGAGCGCGCGGTGCACCGCGCGCTAGTTGTTTTAGTTATTTTACTTTTTTATGTTTGCAATGTGCCAGGCGACCCGCGAGGACTTTTTTTTGTCTTTGCACCTTTATATTATTGTTTAACGTAAAGCATTGGTGCAATCTAGAAAAGGGCTAGAATTCCATGCAAGTTTTAGGAGCATGGTAAAAGATATCTTATGATATCTACGAGCTAAAACTGTTATCCTAGCCTTAGTGTTAGATAAATAAATTAAAGAGTTCCAATTTGGGTGGGCTTTTCTCATTAATTTTACTAGGGTGCCTAATTGCCTATCTAGGCGCGCAACAGTGCGGCAAATTCGCAACCACCTTCACCCTCATCCTGCGTAATGATGTGACGTCACTGGTTAATGCTACTTTACCTAATTAGCCCAAAACGTTGTCACGTTAACTTTACTGCAAGATCTATCTTAAATTATTTTAAGTTTCAGCGGTAAAATTTTAGTTTTTACAACAGAAAACTACTGTAATCAAAACAGAATATCAAGTTCGGTAATGGGCTCCTCGCTAATTGGAAGATATTTGTGGGTCCACCCACTATGTAAACTATCAGGAGGTACATAATTACAGACCACCTGAAATATTTTCTTGTTTTTCTGCTATTCTGTGATCATAACTAGGTACTCGTATTTTATACTAGCGAAGGTATTTAGGAGGTAGCACGGTAGCTCAAAATATTTATTTCTACAAAACGTTACATTGAACGCACACGCCTGCGGCTCACCCGCACCAGAGCGTCTGCACTATTACACCACAGAATAAACTAAAAGTACTCGGTTAAGAAGAACGGGCTATCTCCTCCAAGGCATATGATTCACGCGCGTGGTCCTCTTATGCATAACTATTTTCATGTCCCGGCTGGCCTTAATTAAATCCGCTCACCAAAAACATCGTATAAACTTCAAACTACCTACTTGTCAAAATAGTACGGTGCCACATAATACCTAATAATATAACGGTGCTTATGGCAAAATTGATCCACATGAAATGAGAAATATTACTGTGATACCTTATTTGATAAGGATTAATACAGTTTAGCAGAAAGAGCTCTAAAAGTAGTCAAAAAATTATGTTGCTACTGAAAAACGTTTATTCTGAGCTTTCTATCATAGGTACACATACGGTGTTGGAGACTTTTTACCCGACTAGGCGAAGCAAGGGAAGGGTAATGAGTTTAACAGTCTATGTATGTATGTAGCTATGTATGTGGGTATGTGGGTATGCGGATGTACGCATGCAGCTTACGCAAAAACGCACTACCGGGATGGCTGTATTTTTCCCACTTCATTGAGTAAATTGGCCCTACATTGACTAAATTTATAAAAAATACGCATGAATTATACTTTTAAACTTTTCTCTTGAATCAACCTGCGCTGAGGTGAAATTTTGAACAAAATCGGTTAAGTGTTTTCTGAGATATTAGTGGACAAAACAGACAGACGCCTGCGATGACTTTCTTCTACGATATGTAGTGATAGTGATATAGTTGCTGTACGAGTATAACTGCTAACACTCACTTCCAACTCTTCTAATCTAAATTTTAAGTGCATCAAGGGTGAAAAAATAATACTAAAAATATGTTTAACAAATCACGGCACAATACTCTTAAAAAGCTGACAGCGTCCATGTTAATGAAACGGCAAGTGAAATGATCGTAATTACGCGAAACGTTTTTGCTGCATTGTCGCCAGCCCTGCCTGAATCACCTGGCATTACAGACGCAATATACTAACAGTATGGACACTTGTGTAGGTCTTTTTTATCAGATGAAGTTATCCTTTTTCATGAACATTACCACACACATTATTCCCGCTTCCATTCTATTCCAATTTAAATAATTTTATCGTAGTCTTCATTTTTTCTTCCATTCATACATTTGACTCATTCCATTGATAAATTGACCTACGTCATACCTTCATATCTTAATTAGGTACCTAATCTAAATTGCTTATAGTTTCATTACCATACCTAAATATACACTTTTTTATATAAAGTAAAAATGCTATAAGTTGTAAATAATATTACAGGTATATAATTGAAATCAACAACAACATTGTCTCCAGTTTCATTTATTGATATTCAGATCTTCAAGTCAAACGTCGTGATGACTCTCGAAAACAGTTTGTAGACATGGCTCAGGAGGGAAATGGGCCGATAGTTTTTGAAAAGGGTCTTGTCACCCTTTTTGAAAAACAGGATGACTACACTCTCGTTCCATGCCTTTGGAGTTCTCCCATAGAAGAGGACAGAATTAAACATACGTTGAAGTTCTATAAGCGTGGGAGTACCTCCTGCCTTCAGGAGCTCCGTTGTAATTCTGTCCTCGCCCGGGGCTTTTCCATTTTTGAGCTGTTTGAGAGCCATTTTGATTTCGTCAAGGCTCACTTCTGGTAGCTCTTCGGTCTAGTGGCGGGTTAGAGTGGCACTGGAATCCTCCGCATCGGGTTTGGGTTGCAACGCGTGTGAGACGTACAGTTGGCCATAAAAATCTTTAACTTCCGTGAAAATCTCCGGCTTAGAAACGACAACTTTCTCGCTTGATGTGGTCAACTTCGTCAGATGGCTTCGACCAAGCTGTTGTATGAAGACTTTTGACCCCCGATTCCGTTTTATCGCTTCTTCTATAGCGCTTGTATTGGAGCGTCGGAGGTCTCGCCTTACCAGCTTTGATATTTGCTTATTCAACGCCCGACTGACGAAGTGACTGCTGGATCTTCACATCGTTTGAGTGAGCTGCAGAGTTTTCAACGAAATTTTTGATTTTCTGCCTGTTCGCCACATCTCGCAGAACTTCGTTCCCTCTTCCCTCAGGATTCCTACCACTTCGTCAAGTTTCTTGTCAATGTCAACGTCAATTGTGCTTTCCAATGCAGCAAATCGGTTCTCCAGTTTCAACTGGAATGTTTCGGATCCAACAACGGCTTGGAGCAGGTTAGGTCGGAGCGTAGACTTCATCAAATGGAGACGTTCAAGCTTGCAATCAATATCCAGAGTGCCTCGGACAAGTCGGTGATCACTCTCGGTTTTAAACCTAGTGATCACAGAGACATCTCTAAATATGCGCTTTTTGTCCACTATGATAAAGTTGATCTCATCGGGGCTTTGCCACGTCCACTTCCGTTGGGGCTGCTTTTTAAGGAATGAGTTCATTAAAAATAGCCCTTCTTTCTCGAGAAAGTTGACTAACATTTACCCCTGTGATTTCTGCTGCCAAATCCGTGTTGTCCTACTATCGACTCACTGCATGTCTGTACTCCCACTTTAGCATTAAAGTCTCCCATGACAACGTTGAAGTGAGCCTTGGAGGTGTTGTGCGAGGCTTTAGATATGTCTTGTTACATATCCTCTACTTCAACATCCGAGTGTTTCGAAGTCGGTGCGTATACCTCAACCTTGAGGCTATACTTCTCGGTTAATTTCATTACGAGGTACGCCACCTTATTCGAAACACTGGAGATTTCTACAATGTTGTCAGAGAGAACCTTATTGACAAGGAACCCAACACCACCTTGGGATTGCTGGTTTCCTTTCCTGAAATACATAAGATGGCCTCTAAGGTTATGGCATCCTCTCCTTCTCTTCGGACTTCACATAACCCCAGAATGTGCCATCTCCTGTGCCCCAGCTCCTCTTTCGATTGTGTCAGATTTTCGTCGAGCCGAAACGTGCGTCCGTTATACGTAGCCAGAGTCAGACAGTTTTAGCGGCCTTCCGTAGCCCGGGGATTCTTAGCACCCCCTGCCCTGCCGTGACCATGACCACTGCCGTGGCCAGGAATAGCAGGGCTGCCGAGAACTGGCAGCCGTACTTTCGTTGTGCTTATCATGTGTATGGGAGGTGATGCCCATAATCTGGCGAACCACGCCATCTAATCCACGCTGGGCAGGCGGGTTGGCGATCGCAGGGCACAGTTTTTTGCACCGATGATGCTGCTGCCCGTCACCGGTCTGTATATCACTTATTCAACAATTATCGTTTACTAACTTTTCCGCTGTTGTTACGATTATTTTAACTATAGATAGATAGATAGATAAATTCTTTATTGCACACACCACAAACAAAATCAACAAAAAATAAAGGAAAAATAGCAGAAGAAGTGTACAATGGGCGGCCTTATCGCTAAAAGCGATCTCTTCCAGGCAACCTTTGGATGGAGAAACATTGAAACCGGTTCTTCTTCTTTTTTTTACTTCTTTATCATCATAGTACAGGGTATCCTAGCTTGGGCTAGGTATTTCATTGTCATAAATAGGTAACTTTGATAACCTGAACTATGGGTACCAAACAACGAATAAACATATATATATATACTTCCATGACTCTGCAACAAACATATTTTTGCTCATCAAACAAAAGCTTGCACCTTATGGGATTTGAACCAGAGATCGTTGACTTTGCAGTCACGATCCACCATCAACACTCGGCCAAGACTGTCTCAGCAAACACAGGCGTAGACCTATCACCCACGTTCGGCAAATCTGACCTTCTCGCGCCATTATTAAACCACGTCCTAAGGACGTTCCCACGACGGACGGAGCGGTCCTTACTACACGTCATCTGTACAGTGTTACCATTGCGAAAATATTTCCAACAAATGGCCCATTTATCCGAGCACCAGACATAATAACTTTTGTAATTACGATTACTAGAATACGCATAATGTCCCAAGTCACGGGCCTTCGCTCATTTTGACGCTCGGTTTCGCACTCATGCGTTAAATATTACTGCAAAATGTGACGAGTAGAGTACTTCTAGCTTGTATAGGACGTTTTGTGTGAAATTTTTCACACAAAACGATGTATATTCTCATTATTTTATCTGTGCAATTCTTCTTTTTTTTTCAAAACAATATCCCGGTTCTCTTGTTTCGTGTCATTATGGTGGAAGAAAATTGGTCAATGAGAATGAAGAATTGGTCAAGTTTTCACTGTAAAGCACGCAGGCAAAGCCCTCAGGCTCAGCAAAGTCATATATAAATTTAAAAAATAGTCTTAATATATTCAATTTTAATTTTCAAACTAATTCAAATAAAAAAACATAACAAATAAGTCCAGAAATCCCGGATATGAGTAAACAACGTGTAAACCCAAAAAACATTCATACCTATGGTCGAACTGAGAAGCTCCTTTTGGAATTCGATTAAAATAAAATTACTGCATAAAAAAAAGTTGTAAACAATAGGTAATCATTTGATAAAATAATCTGCTTATTAGAAAATATATACCAAAAACACGGGTCTGGGTGTAATGTATATTGTGCGATCTTTATATCGAAAGTTTGGTGCGCCATTCCGTCGTGCCCTCAGGACACACACGCCACTTTGTTCTTACGCGAAACTTTAAGGAGTTCCTTAACAGATGTTCGGCCTGACTTTTGTCCCCAAGTACGTAAAACCATGTATCCCCGTACATTTTTGTGTGAGAACAAATTACAGTTTCATGTAAGTTTGGGTGTTATATTCAGCTACCCTGCCTTTTAGGTTAGGTGTTCTTAGTAGGGAAGGAAAGCATATTTCTTGAGAAAAAGTTGCGGTATTGTTGGTCAATTAGTTCTTCATCATCAGACTCAACTGAACATTTTTAAAGTCCTCCTTTCGCAATTTAAACATTGAAGCTGCTTTTACAATAAAAATAGTTCTAGCTAAAATATTATAACTACGTGACCTAAATTCAAGAGGTAAAATGCCAAAACCGTATCAAATGTACGTCAGAACGTTTGAAAAGCAAGCAGAGCAGCATCTTACTGCAGCCGGCACCACCACGGCCTGATGCCAAAATATCTACTGGTCATACGTGACTGCTCGATATTGGATCATTTTGTGCCGGATCTAGCAGGATTTCAGTATTAGGTACTGTTATATAAGTAGATAGAATAACGGTAAGACCTAATGAGATTTTAAGTACAATTTCATGCGGGTATTGTTTGTTTGTTGTTTATCGTATGAGGTAGTGCTAGCTGGTGCTCTGGTGTCAGTTTGTCAGGCCGCCCAAAGGTCTCCGACATGGCTTAAGACTGCTATTAACCAATAACAAATGGGATCGGATGGGATGAGATGGGTATAGTAGGACTTCCTGTGGCCAGGTCGAGTGACGACCTGCGAAAAGCGGCTGGAAGAAAATTGATGAAAATTGAACTCGGTGGCGTGCAGTAGGAGAGGCCTACGTCCAGCAGTGGACAAATATAGGCTGTTAATGATTATGATGATGAGATGGGATCGACAGCTTAACGTGCCCTCCGAAGCACGAACCGATAGAAGACCGCACATAACTTAGAAATGTCATTGGTGTTAGAGGACGAAACCCTGTATCGTTGGATTCTCATTTGCACTGGTATACCGCTTAGGCTACCATCGTTCTCGGATTCATGCGGATATGAGAAGTTATAAAGAACAATGTCTGGGTTTCATATATGCCTATCATGGTCAACATACCTTCATCAAAGGGGGTTTGTAAAGATAACTAGAAGGTAAATCTGGTTCTCAACCCACAAGCTAGACAAGAAATTTAACTAGCTTCTATATTAAGTCGCAGGATTTTTTATTTACCAACTAGCTGTACCCACGGCTTCGCTTCGGCTTCGGCTTCTACTCATCGGACTGAGATACCAATTACACAGGTTTTTAAGTTAAACCCTAAGCTATCCAACAGTGACAACTGCATCACAATCATTCAAGTAGTTTTTACGTGATGCGCAAACAAATATGCAGACTAACAGACAGGCATGATTTAAAAAAAATAAAAAACTTGTTCAATTGCTTATTTTAAGCTTATTTAAGCTTTTAGACCATTTTTTTATTATATTCTTTGTACAGTCTTTTTCGTACTTATTGCTTTATTATAATTATAGACAGGCCGGTCGCACTCCGCAACAAGTACAAATATTATACCTACATTTCGAGTCCGCAATATTTGGGTTGAATCAGTAGAGTGTCAAGCGTGCGCTCGATGAGTCGCGCGCCGTGTGCTTAGCGATAAAGTACCTACTTACGTAAAGTTATTGTCAAATTTTATTCTTTTCTTAATTATGAGTACCAAAAAGAAACCTAGAAGGTACTGCATAGCATTCGGTCTGACAAGTCTCGTAAAATATCTACATACTGACATTTTATTACGTAGGTAGCCATTTCTTTTTCATTCATTATTAAGCATGGAATTCAGACAGGCACCTTTTATTCATCAAAGTGCAATACCTATTGATATAACCAAATAATGAGGTATTAGGTCTATTCTGATAAGAATGTCATTATATGTAGCTAATAGAACTATCAACAGCTATAGTAATTATGTAATAAAATAATATATTATTACATAATTGTTTATTCTGTTACAATATCTAAGTCATATCATATCACAGAATAATTACTAGCACAAGTACCTAGTCATATCTTGATACAACCCTACCGAGCGAAAAAGTGACAGACGATTCTGAAACGGTTAGAGCAGTGGAAGCTCTCGTGCGTCTGCCGTCGTGTATACGATACACGACGGCAGACGCATTTAGCCTGCACGCAATGGGTGAGTGCCTTCTAGGTATATATAATTGAAAGAACGGAGAGCTGTGCGACTTAAATTGCACTTTATTGCGTTGTAGCGAGAGTTGCTATGTATTTAAATGACTTCACTCAGTTATCCTTCTGTACTTGTACTATTATTTATTCTGTGGTATAGATAACTAATTTTATTGCAAAAATATTTTTTACTGGAACCTGCGCTTCTCCGTGCCATTTACGATTGTATTGGACTTTTGAACCACATTGGTTGCCTAGTTACAAATTAGTCCAACTACAAAACAAATTCAGTGTATTCATGTTTTTCAAATACAGTGGTTCATCAATAGCACACAAGCTCAACCCTCTTTAAATCTTCAGATGTTTCACGTCTTCTAACACTTTATCTAAACACATTATCATAGATTAAAAGCGTACTCGAACAGTGTAAAATTTTTGAAAGGCAAAGATGTCTTGAAACTCTCGCGTGTAATGGAAATCGGCCCCCCTGGGCATCGCGGCTCCTTGCACAAAAGGCCCAACAAAAGGGTCCCACCGTCACATGAACATTGTAAAACTCGCCCTCGTATTCACGTATCAGCTCACAAGACACTTTCAACTCTAAACCTAGAGTTCTAAGATCTATATTCATACGTACCACAATGTTTTGTAACAGTTTTTCCAATCCGATAATGCGACCTTAGCGTCGGGATCATGGTTTACTACAAATTGTATTAGAGTAGTAGATTTAACTATTTACGTGACCTTTGGTGCGACGTGTGGTGCACTCTAGAGACGTAAAAGAAAACACACGGAAACAAGACAAGTTCAAAAACTAAAACCCGGTCGGGTAAAAAAATTGCCTATGACACTTGCTATGAAGACGAATCGATTGTCATAATCGGACCAATTTTTTAGTTTGAACACATGAACCTTCCCTTGTTTCGCCGTAGTCGGGTAAAAATATAGTTTATGATATTTTCAAAATCGGACCAATAGGGGCGACGACGCTATGGTGGAACATCCACACACCCACATAGGTACATACATAGACTATTAAAATCATTAACAGTCTATGTATGTATGTATCCCTTGCTTCGCCTTACTCGGGTAAAAAATGAAGTACCTATCACAATTTCTTTTAAGTACTACTTTCATTTATTTTCTTAAGACATTAGTCCGTTTTGTTTAGTTTTTGTACAGTTCGGTTGCCGTTTGACCTTCTTTTGCGGATTCTAGCCCGTGTGGAGAAGAGCTTATGTAGAGTTCAAACACTTAGAGCTATTTTCTCTCATAATCAAAGACGTCAGTTTTGTGCGTTAAATCAATATTATATGAGTTCTTAATCCTGTTTTACCACTAATAAAGTCTTACCACTTAAGAAGTGACTTTAACGTCAACCAGCTAATTGGGTGCGGGTAAATTGATTCATGCATACAATCTGCTACAAAGCCCACTAGATTGCCCGTATAGGTTCTAAACTTGCTAAGCATAGGTAAAATACCTAAATATCGAGGTACTTCGAGTAGGTACAAGTACCTACCCAGATGCCTAGGTTTGAGTAGTATACTCAGCGTAGAATCTCGAGTGCATCTCTCACGATCACGAGCTTTTGCCTCGAAGGAATCGATTACCCGAGACATCTCGCATTCCTGAGATATCGAGATATCGCCCTGATCTCGATTTTCCGGTGTGCATTAAATATCTATTCGAGTGCACTTCAACAGAGTTGAAATAAAACATTAAATATCTGATCAATTTGGTGATCTGTAACAAATAATACAAATCTATTTATATCTATCTATATCTATCTATACTATAATAAAACTATAACTGGGCTAAACCTGTACATTAAATATTTTTTGAAAATTTTAATTGAGATGAACTTCAAAATCGATATGGAGTGCAAAAAGGTTTTTCTTTTAATTTTTGTCTGTCTGTCTGTCTGTCTGGCTCTTTGAACACGCATCATGCTGAAACTACTGGACGGATTTTGATGCAACTTGGCAGAATCATAGCTGATGTAATGGATTAACATTTAGAATACTTTTTATCCCGGAAAAATAAACGGTTCCCGCAGGATAGGGGTAGAAAGTTATTTAAAAGTATACGTATCAAGCTGAAACTACTGGACAGATTTTGATGTAACTTGGCATAGTCAAAGTTTATATAATGTGTTAAAATGTTAAATACTTTTTATCCCGAAAAAATAAAAGGTTCCTGCAGCATAAGGGTCCAAAGTTGTGTTAAATTTAAAGTAAAAAATACATCCGTTTATAGACCGTTACCAAATTTCGTCATTCTGCTACAAGGGTCAGTGGCGCAGTCGGAAGATGCATGGCTGCGTGATCCAGACGTTCGTGGATCGAAATCACGTGCCCTAGAAATATTTTGCTCCATAATTAAAAGATTTTTACATTTTTTATACGTTATTTTTTACATTTTCCTTGATATTTTTACCAAAGTTATGGTAAAACGCAAGCACCACGCTGAAACTATCGGATGAATTTTGATGCAATTTAGCATAGTTATAACTTATATTATGGGTTAAAATTTAGAATACTTTTATACTGAAAAACTAAAGGGCTGCTGCGGGATAGGGGACGAAAAATATATTAAATTATGAAGTTATAAATATAACGTAATAAAATGAAATAAACTATTATAATGCATTCGTTTTCGCGCAATGTACCTACCTACTGTATCAGGGTGCTATTATTATTTATTCTGTACTTTCTGCGTGCCGCCGCGTTAAATACACATTTATAATGTCTCTATATTAATAATAGTCTCTATGATATGTCGCTGTTACGTAATATTGCCGATGGTAGTTTTATAATTATTATGGTTTACAAACAAAGTGTAAAGACAGAAGCGGACACTCAATTTTCGGCCTATGATTAAGATCCTTCGTGGCGCAGTGGCACAGAGTAAAGAAGTGATAGAACCCGACTCACGTGCCGTCAATCCCAGGTTCAAATCCGAGTACCTCAAAAACTTTTCGCACTTTTTATGGTTTACAAACAAAGTGAAAAGACAGAAGTGGACACTAAATTTTCGAACATTGTCTAAGATCATTCGTGGCGCATTAGTGTCAGTACCCAACTCACGTGCCGTCATTCCCAGGTTCGTATCCGAGTAGCCTCAAAAACTTTTGCACTCAACAAAAACTTTTCATGAAGCAATAGTTCCATTAGCTAAATACAGAGGCGCCACTAAGCTTTACCCCTATTGGACGCGAAGATAGGCCTCTATTTCCGTATATACATAATAGATACATATTATTACTCTGTGGGGCCAGACGCTTGAGGGCAGGCGTCCGTGACAGTCGTCTCTCATATTGGAAAAAAAACAGCAATGTGTTTGAAAGTATTTGCGGTTTCTAATTAGATTCGTTGGTTGGTTTGGTAGATTGTTTTGAATTTTTAAGGCTGCTGTAATTTTCTGAAGTGAACCTTCAAGTTTTATTTGAAAACATGCACATAAATATATACAGACGACTGCGCATTTATTACATCTTGGGATATTGATAATATATTATAACATAGAGACCGTGTTGGCGTCGGGCATGTTTTAAAAAAAGCGAAAACCCAACTTTTATAGCCGAGCTGAGATGCTACCGTAACACAGATTTCTGTCAACAACCTTCAGTGGCGATCCGACATGGTCGTGATAGGTTAGAGGACGAAGGCGGGTGCTCGCTACGCTTCGCACCCGCCTTCGTCTTCCAACCTATCACGGCCATGTCAGGTCGCTACTTAAGTTTGTTAACACAGGTAGGTAGTTACCACCACCACCAGCTATATTGGTACTTTTGGTACTGGAATAACTCATAGGATCCTTATATCCCAGAATAACTACCACGCGAGCAACGCCGCGGGCACAGCTAGTAAATAATAAAACACTGTAGAATAGTTTTACTTTTTCCACGGTTTCAGATCTTCGCTATTGAACATTATAATCATTAGGTATTGATCTTCATGAATAGCCCCAGTATGATTTTCATTTCAGGGCCATTATTCTCTATGAACAGTCACACGCGTAACGCGTCTCGCTGTGGAATCGTTCGGAAAAGTACGGCAATTCTCGAACATGCACAAACAATTCCACGCAGATATCTTAACGAGGCGCGTTACGTGGCCGAGTGGCAATAGAGAATAATGGCCCAGATCACTCCAACGTCCTAAAACCTCGTATAACGAAGTTCTCGATGCCGGCTCAAACGCAGATAATGTGCTCCGCAACACAATACGCATTATCTCTAAAATCCTTGTATCAAGTTTTGAAATCGCTTCGCATTGTTGTCTTTTGTTCGGGTTCGCATTCGTTTTCCATCGTACACCATTATTCACATTAAGTGGACAGATCTCGGGTCAGATCCAGGCACAAGAAAAGCACAAAAAGTGCCCGCTTTATCCGAGCATGATAAATCTACTTCAAATCCGAGAATAGCGTCTTTTATGAAGGAAATTGAAATAAACCGACCGTGCGGATAACAGCTAAGTAAGATCGGGATCCTTTAGAATATATTGGTGAATCATTTTCATTCATCAAGGCAAAGCGTCGTCCCACTTGGCAGGCCTATTTTTATCGATAAACTAATTACCTGGTACTCAGGTGGTTCTGAACTATAATAAAGTCTGGAGGCGTAGTTATCTAACCTAGTAGGTATTTATATTATAGATATACTACTTACGCACTTGGATGATTTTTCATGTGTTTTTTTTTAATTATTTTATTTAAGGGTGTCAGAAAATCTGCCTAAGGCTCATGTCGCACGTGGTTCACAATTTTCACAAGGTGCAGTTGGAAGGAGGAATTTAAGAAGACTACTACCAGAACTTCAAACGTGCGTTAGAGAAGAATTCAGGCAAGAGATATAGTCAATATAGTCAAGGACGAAAACCGAGATTTAGGCACACATGCATTACTAACAAGTTGTAAAATCCGTGTATTAGGGCTAGTTAATTAGGGCGTACTGTAAAATGTAACTAAATTATTAAATTCATATTGTAGGAAGGACTTGGTGTTCTCATCTACTGAGAAGTACTGTGCCTAAATTACAGCATCATCATCTACAACAGGAGTTTTGGCATGGAATAAATAATAGTTACTATGGATTTAGTATCTGAGACTAAATAGTTGTTTTAGTAACTAATTTTATGTTTGTCGTCTCGCATTCTATTTACTTAGAGATATTTTTTGTAATTTATTTGGTTCCTACGTGCCAACTATGTCTGTAGGGCTCCGTAAGTCCGATTGAAAAATAAATAATAGTATAAAAAAACTAAAAAACACGCTTTATATACAAAACCAAACTAAAAAATATTAAATTTTCTTTTAAATTTTCTTATTTACACTAAGTATTAAAATAAATTTTAATACTTAGTGTAAATAAGAAAAAAAAAAAAAAAAACGTGGGGTGCATGGGTCAATAGTTATAAATATTTCATTGACAGATATGAGAAGAAGGATTATCATTTCGATAATATCTTAAAAAGCATCCCACGCTTTTTTTTAAATAAAACATTTTTTTCTTATTTACACTATTAAAATTTATTTTCTATTTTTTAGTTTCGTTTTCTATATAAAGCGTGTTTTTTAGTTTTTTTTAACTATTATTTATTTTCTACTTTTTAGTTTGGTTTATTTATAAGAGCGTTTTTTTTTCTTCGTATTATTGCATTGTCATAAAGTGGGTCAAAATAGCGTCCAAAGGAGTCGGTTACAAACATACAAACATACAAGTGAAGCTAATATAAAGCGTATAAAAACGGATCATTTGTGTGTCTATCTGTCACAGCCAATTTGACCCGAATCTACTGGACCGATTATGTTGAAATTTTGTACACGCGAATTAATATGCAGACACGGACGTGTAACGTAAATAAAGGGATCCCATCGGATCTCGATATCAGAATTTCTAATTAACTGATCTCGCTCGGCGTTCCCATCGGATCTCGAGATCCGTTGCAACTCAAATGAATATTAGTTTTTGTTCCCATCGGATCTCGAGATCCGTTGCAACTCAAATGAATATTAGTTTTTGTTCCCATCGGATCTCGAGATCCGTTGCAACTCAAATGAATATTAGTTTTTGTTCCCATCGGATCTCGAGATCCGTTGCAACTCAAATGAATATTAGTTTTTGTTCCCATCGGATCTCGTACCCGGATGGGAAGTACCCTAAATAAATATGGGGGTCACTTTGGAAGCAAATAAGAAAAAGAAGCAAAAAATAAAAAAAACATTTGTGACATTATCAAACGAAAGGGTTTGTTGTGAGCGTCTCAACTTTTTTTATAATTTTAAAATAATTAGTTTTGATTGAGATATTTAAGAAAATAGACCTTTCCAATCATCGAATCCTATGTTCTTGTAGGATATTAAAAACCAATTAAAAAGTGGGTACAGCACCAACGCTATTTATATTTACTGAGAGACTGGTTATTTCGTTTCCATGGAAACCTTTGCTTACAGCGAGTAATCAACATTTCCCAGTTTTCTTGTGGAAAGTTAAAAAAATCCGGGATAAAAAGTATCCTTTGTTTTATAAGCTATCTCCATACCAAATTTAAATTTTTCATTAAACTCCGTCCAACCCTGATCACGTGAAAGCTCCCCAAACAAACAGACAACGTTTCACTTTTATATATTGGTATGGATTGGTACCCAAACTATACAGGTTAACCGTAGGTTATCTTGGTTGGGGATGACATTGCCATGGAAAAGATATAATAATAAGTCTGTCAAGTATGTGAGTAATAATCAAGGAATTTATATTTGGTAATAATTTAGTTGTCTATGGTCAAAAAGTGACAAGGTCGTTGCTTCCAAAGATTTTGAATTACGCTTACTGTATTTTTTTTTAGTTATGATGGATATAAAAATAATAAAAGTAAGAAAAATGGTACGGTGTGAGCGCTACCAGTGCGAAGCCTGGGCGAGTCACTAGTTTATTATTATTTATTTATTTTATTTACTTGAATAGAATTTTACATGTTATTTTATCTCGATTACCTTAATCATCCAAAACGCACTTTTTAAATATTCGATTTAGACTAATTAGTAATTAGGTTTTTATTCACATAAGTAGGTACTTATGTAGGTAATATCACATCATATTTTCCAATCTTGATAACTCAACTGTTTACCAAATTCACAAAGCAAGGAATATTTCACCGAAAGCGCATAGAAAATAGCTTCCTATTTTTAGTGGAGGAGCAGAAATCGAGCGTGAAATGGTTACCA
Organism: Alsophila aescularia; assembly: GCA_946251855.1. Taxonomy (NCBI): domain Eukaryota; kingdom Metazoa; phylum Arthropoda; class Insecta; order Lepidoptera; family Geometridae; genus Alsophila; species Alsophila aescularia. The sequence goes on from OX276378.1 coordinate 16,898,672, forward strand.
CCCGGAGCGGTTGTCTCGCGAACGAACGAAATGGCAGCACGCTTGCTACCACCGCACTGGGGCGTTTGGCGGAAAATTGGCTACCACCAGGACATAATAATGTACCTATACATGAGCTAGTAAAGTGCTATAGTTGCCAAAATAGTTGGTTCAATTCTCACCAGCTACGAATATTAATTATGCCTACTGCGACTATTATTAAGATTAGCAGTTTTGATACTCGCAAAATTTAAATTTAGGAGTGTAAATGAACCGACACACGGACGAAAACTTCTTTCTTTTTTTTGCCTAAAAGTCTCGTTTCAGCGCGTGTCCGCGATCTAAGTACCTATATTGTTGTGTTGGTTGGAAGGTACTTGGTAGAGTAAGACTTCCATAATTTCGTCCCAATATGATGTCATTAAACTTGTAGAATCTGTAAGAAACACCAAATTTTGACCAGTCAATTTATAACGGCTGCGGGCGTAGCGGCTGGCGAAGCGATGTTCATCTAAAGAAAAACATCAATAGTGATGAGACGACGAAAACTCAAACGACTAGGTACCTACTCCCTGAAAAGAAAGTTATGCGTACTGTGTAAACTAGGTGCCTACTAGATACTTAGAGACATGCGTGAGATTTCAGTTATTTATCCATTGATCTATGTAAGTATAATTAGCATCTTTTGTTAGTATAAGGGGTATGTTATAAAGTTATAAGCTTTAAATGATGATAATGTAGGTACAGGTAGGTACTCTAGTTAATTGAGTTTACTAATTATGTTTCCGGGCATTTCATCAAAATCCCTATGAAACGGGCAACGAATCAATCCAAGAAGGTTCTAACAACCTTAACTACAAAAAAAAATGTTCGCTGATGATATATACATATTTATTATTTACTAGCTGTACCCGCGGCTTTGCACGCGTGGTATTCTCTTTAGGTTCAAAGTACCATAATGTGCTATTCAAGGAACAATATGCAAACAAATGTTGGTATATTGGTCCTCAAATGAACAAAATTTCTTCAGCCGTCAAAAATACTTTTATCAATTGCTCGGCTTCTAACTCACTGGATTGAGATACCAATTACACCAGATTTAAATCAAACCATAAGCTATCTAACAATGAAAACCGCATTGCAATCGGTCCAGTAGTTTTGACGTGATGCGTGAACAAACAAACATACAGACAAACAGAAAGAAAGGCACGAAAACTAAAAAAAAAAGTTGTTCAATACCTTTTTTAAGCACCCAAGAGCATGTTTTTCATTTGAATTCATTTAGTAGTTTGGGTGCGATGCGCGGTCAAGATACGGACAAACAGACAGACAAAATTAAAAAGTAAAAAAGTATCGAATATAGAGAACCATCCAAAAAATATTTTTTATTACTTAAATATTAACATAACTTTGGACCCATATCCTGCAGAAACCCTTTAATCTTTCGGGATTAAACCTGTCATCAAATCCTTTAATCCATCATATAACTTAAGACAGTGACAAGTTGTATCAAAACCCGTCCATTAGTTCCAGCGTGGTACGTTTTCTTTTAAATAAGTTTCAACCCCTATGGGTGGAGGCACCCATAAATTTTTCGAGATGTAAAGTATCCTATGTCCTACCTCGTAGTATAAACTCAAATCATATCAAGTTTCATTTGAATTCATCCAGTAGTTCTGGCGGCGTGATGCGCGGCTAAGATACAGACAGACAGACATACAGACAAAAATGAAAAACATACAGTTTAGGCTTCATTATTGAATATAGAAAACCTTCCAAAAAAAAATATATCTTTAATGTACAGAATTTGGACCCATATCCCACAGGAACCATTTATTTTGTTGGTACATAATGTATCCATAATTTTCACCCATCTTATAAACTATGTCTGTGCCAAGTTGCATCAACATCCGTCCAATAGTTTCGGCGTGCTACGTGTTCTTTTAAATAATTTTCCACCCCTATCCTGCAGGAACATTTCATTTTTTCGGGATGAAATCTATCCAAAGTTCTACCTCGAAGTTATGAACTCAAATCATACCAAATTTCATTCGAATTCATTGATTATTTTCGGCGTGGTGCGCTGACAAGGTACAGACAGACAGACGACCAGACATATAGACAAACAAAAATTGAAAAAATACTAGTAATAATACTGTTGGCTTTAGTATTGTACGGCCTCCAAAAAAAAATTACATAATATCTTCAATTTATAGAATTTTGGACATTATCCCAAAGGAACACTTTCTTTTTAGTTTTACTTATGATTATTCCTGTAGTTTCGGCGTGATGCCTAGCCAAGATACAGACAGACAGACAGACAGACAGACAGACAGACAGACAGACAGACAGACAGACAAAAAAGAAAAAAATATAGTATTGGCTTCAGTATCGAATCTAGAGTACGGTCCACAAAAAAAAACAAAATATCTTCAATGTACAGAATTGGACCCGTTACAGTTTTATTATAAGTATAGATTTATTATCAGCCCATATCGTCCCATTGCTGGGCAAAGGCCTCTCTTTCCTCCTTCAAATTTTTCCTGTCTGTTGTTTTTTCGCTATTCGTTGTCGTACGCGTCAAGTTCGTCTCGCCACCGTCGTCTAGGCTGGTCACGCTGTCGCTTGACGCCTTGCGAGATCCATTCCGTGATAGATTTAGCCTACAGCTCGTTTGACATACGACAGATGTGTCCAGCCCAGTCCTATTTAATCATGGCTGCTTTTTGGGTTACATCGGCGAACTGGGTCTTGGAACGCAGAATTGTGGTTCTGATACGGTCTGTCAGTTTTACTTCCAAGATACTACGCTCCATCGCTCGCTGGCAAACCTTGAGCGTGGACCTTTGTTTAACAGTCAAAGACCAAGTCTGAGCGCCGTATGCGAGGATGGGGAGAATGCACATGTCCATGAGTTTACGTTTTAGGCACATGGGTAAGTTACCCTTCATTAAGTCCTTCATGGCCTAATAGCTCCTCCAGGTGTTTTCGGTGCGTCTTGCAATTTATTTGTCTTGTCTTGCCTGGAAGGAAACTATTTGGCCAAGATATACGTACTACTGGACATATTCAATATCCACATCCTCTATGCATACCTTGCGCTTGGTGCTGTTAGTCATGAGCTTGTTATTTGATATGTTCATACTGAGTCGGACCTCGAGGCTTGCTTTGCTTAGGTCTTCAAGCATTTGTTGTAACTCTGTGGCTGTGGAAGGAAACAGGACTATATCGTCGGAAAATCGGAGGTTGGTTTACCTCTTATTGCCAACAACAACGCCCTTTCTCTCCCAGCCAGTTGCCAGCTTTATGAAAACTTCTTCGAGGGTGGCAGTGAAGAGTTTTGGGGAGAGTGGGTCGCCTTGCTTGACTCATTTGCCAATACGGAAAGATGGCCCAGTGGTTTGGATTTTGACTGATGCTGTGCTGTTACGGTAAATATTCTGAATAAGTTTGATATATGTGACATCTATATTTTGATTACTAAGTGCATTAAAGAGTATAAAATGTGTGATACTGTCGAATGCCTTTGAATAGTCGACAAAAGCTATGGTACAACGGGAGTTTGTATTCATGGTACTTTTTTAATAATTCTAAGAGAGTGAAAATGGTCTGTGGTGGACAGGCCTCGGCGGAATCCTGCTTGCGCCGGAGGCTGTTGTAAATCCAGGAAAATATAGCCACGAATTATCGTTTCACAGGTGAGTGACCATGTTTTCATGTTTTTGTGAAATATGCGCGTTTATTGATAAGTTATCTGGGATTAAAGGTGGAAATTTTTAATATTCTAACATTATTTGACTAAAATTCCGCTAGTATTCATCATAAATTCAAATAATTTCTCCGTTAGTAAAATTGATTTAAAATAGTGATGCAAGGGAAAAAACGATTTTGTTTTGTTATTGTTTTCAACAGCATTGTTGAGTGTAAACCTTATGATATATGTACATGTCTATGAACCATTATTGGTAAATTATGTAGAGACAAGGACTCAAACTTATGTTTTACGACTTACCTACTTTACTATTATATTCAATACTAGCTGTACCTGCGGCTTCGCACGCGTGGTCTTATCTTTACGTTCAAAGTACCATAATGTGCTTTTCCAGGACCAATTTACCAACATTTGATCAAAATTTCAATAGCCGTCAAAAAAATACTATTATCAATTGCTCGGCTTCTAACTCACCAGATTGATATACCAATTACACCAGTTTTCAAATCAAACCCTAAGCTATCTAACAATGAAAACCGCATGGCAATCGGTCCAATAGTTTTTACGTGATGCGTGAACAAACAAACATACAGACAGACAGAGCGACAGGTTTTTTTTTAATATACATGTTCAATACCCTTTTTAAGGACCCAAGAGCATTTTGTTATTATTTATGTTCTTTTTACAGCCTTTTTCGTACCTATTGATTTATTATAAGTATAGATATATGACTGTGTCAATTTGCATCAAAAAATCCGTGTAGTAGTTTCAGCATGGTACGTGTTCTTTTTAATAACTTTCAACCCCTATATTGCGGAGACCCTTTAATTTTTCGGGATAAAAATAATCAAATGTCCTGGTAGTATGAACTCAAATCATACCAAGTTTCATTTGAATTCATTCAGTAGTTTCTGTACGATGCGCGATCAAGACACGGACAAACAGACAGACAGACAGACAAAAATAATAAGTAAAACAGGTTTGGCTTCAGTATCGAATAAAGAGAACCATCCAAAAAATATTATTTATTACTTAAATACGAACATAACTTTGAACCCATATCCCGCAGAAGCCCTTTAATTTTTCGGGATAAAACGTGTCCTCAATTTTAACCCATCATATAAATTAAGACGGTGCCAAGTTGTATCAAAACCCGTCTATTAGTTTCAGCGTGGTACGTGTTTTTTAAATAAGTTTTAACCCCTATTCTTCGAGAACCCATTAATTTTTTGGGGATGTAAAGTAACCTATGTCCTACCTCGTAGTATGAACTCAAATCATAGCAAGTTGCATTTTAATTCATCCAGTAATTCCGGTGGTGGCGTGATGCGCGTCCAAGATACAGACAGACAGACGAAAATGAAAAAACATACAGTTTAGGTTCATTACCGAACTTAGAGTAAACTCCAAAAAAAACACAAAATCTCTAATGTACAGAATCTGGACCCATATCCCACAGGAACCCTTTATTTTTTTGGGATAAATAGTATTCATAATTTTTACCGTTCCTATAAACTATGTCTGCGCCAAGTTGCATCAACATTCGTCCAATAGTTTCAGCGTGCTACGTGTTCTTTTAAATAATTTTCCACCCCTATCCTGCAGGAACTCTTTAATCTTTCGGGATGAAAAGTATCCAATGTCCTACCTCGTAGTATGAACTCAAATCATACCAAGTTTCATTTAAATTCCTTCTGTAGTTTCGGCGTGATGCCTAGCCAAGATACAGACAGACAGACAGACAGACAGACAAAAAAGAAAAATATATAGTTTTGGCTTCAGTATCGAATCTAGAGTACGGTCCAAAAAAATTTTTCAAAATATCTTCAATGTACAGAATTGGACCCGTTACAGTTTTATTATAAGTATAGATAGATAGTGAACTGAATGCCTACTTCAGGTCTTTGCAGTAAATTGCTAGTCCTGTATAATTAAGTACGTACTTTTTAAAATATACGTACTGACATATACTTATATGTAATATATGTAATTTTAAGATACGCTCGTCAACCTGGGGGTGACTCTCGGGCGCATCAGATTAGTTTCATACGAGATGACGTCCCATCTATCGAACACATTTTCGAAGCAAAGAAGACATGACCTCATCTCGTATGAAAGCTATCTCACGCGCCCGAGAATCACCTCAGGGTCATGGCTCAGGCCACCTGTGAAGACTTTTTTTTAAGTTACCTATTTAACTGAACACAGTAGTTTAAAAAACTACTGTGTTCAGTTAAATATATGTAATATCTTTCTAATAATTTGATTTTTTCTGTTTAGAATACCAAGAAATGAATTCAAAAGAAAGAGGAAGACTACTACGAAAGGCTACCTGTTGGCTCTAGAATCTTCGATGTTTTTCGCTCACTTAGATTCAGCCAGATTGGCATTGGAATAGGAATGATAAAACTGTGGCTCTTAGCAAAAGCTAACTTGAAAAAGTGTTTATTTTGGTTATTGTAAAGTGTCTGTTTTAACGTTACCATAAGGAATTTCAATTTTAATTATAAATCAAATAAATCACATAATATCTTGGATAATATAAATATTTGTGAAATTTACTGTTTTTTTATTATTTATGTAGGTACTGCTTATATGTAATTCGTGTAAATAGTTACAGTAAAAAAATATTGAATGTCTGATGATAAACAATATTATAATTTGGATAAAATGATATTAAGTAGATACAAGTGGGCGTAGCCACATAAGTAGGCATGTATATACTCGTATCTATTACAAAGTTGTAGGTACGTATATTATAAGTTATACAAGGGGAGGCCGATCTTCAGCTGTAGACTTTTATCGGCAGATGATGTGATATGATGGAGATGATGATGCGTGTGAAGTCGCGGGTCACAGTAAGTAGACGTAGTATTATCATTATTGTACTTTTATTATTATTTTAAAGATGCGGTAAACGAATAAATCGCAGTGGCTAAAATGTCGACATCCATTTTCATAAAAGCGCTTGAACGTCATAAAGGTTTCAAAAGTAGTACATAAAGTTTTTATAAAATCGATACAAAGTAATAGTCTTTCAATCTGATAAATTGTAGTTTGGGTCATTATCATTATGAGGTCGACCTTTTTTGGTGCATTGTTTGTTTGTTGCTATGCTATGCGTCATGGACGGTGTGACTTTACATGTGCTGTCTATCAGACATTTCCTAGTCTATTAGACATTTTCGAAGTACAATGCGAACCTATATAATTTTTTATTTTTGGTAATCCCTTCCCTAGTATATACTAGAGTCTTTCGTAATTACCCCGGTACACGTAGAAAGAGTATACCAATAGAACTGCTATGAGCGTATAGGTAAGGGATAGCATTAGTTTATGACGTAGCGTAAAGAGTTGCTAGGGGAGATATTTTACCCATATTAATGGGTAAAATATCTATTCGCATTTAAAAATGGAGCCATACAGCTGCAACATTGTTTTTTTTTCAAATTTAAAATAACCTATGTATCTATGTAACTATCTATCTACCTACGTAACCTATGTATCGTTAGATTCTAACGATACCCCATACGTCTAAATCTGTTCAGGCATTTAAAAGTAATGGTGGAATAAAGAAACTCACATACATACAAACATACATAAATGCTAAAAAATTACACTCCTTTTTTGGGCAGTCGTGTAAAAATAAGGGGCGCTCATATAATACAAGACCTGTATTTTCAACTTTTTTTTTCTGCCGTAAAAACGGTTATACTTACAAACGTAAAACTTCGTGTGATTAAAGAGGAACTTACCCCGACTTTAGCCAGCCGTTTGGCCGGTTGTAATTTTCGATTTTCATTTGCATTATTTAAACATACCATTTTTTCAATTCACTCATTTAATAGTACTAGGTTGCTCAATCGCGATTGATTTATCTTCTTATGGAGACTGAAAAGTACAAAATAAAAATTGAGGTTTTTTAGGAGTTTTTTTTTAATCATATTTTGTTATATTGTGACGATGTCAAACCTCTTTCATCATAATGATACACATTTGATAGTTTATCTAGGTATATTAATTCTAAATTCAAATAACCTGTCATTCCTAGATTGTCATTCATGCATTGGCTCATGTCCATGTTTTTACAAAATATCTGATAAAAAGTGGTAAATAAATTAATATTTTATCTACCTATATCTCGCAGTTTTAGTTACTGCTTAAATTCCACCTACCTAAAATAGCGGCCGATAGAATGCCCACCAAAATGCTGACTTCTAGCTTGGGGTGTGTTCGTGCTCAGTAAGGAAGGACCAACTCGACTAGCAAAGTCCTGCAAGCGTTGCTGATAGGCCAGCCATGTCTGTCAATGGTCATCTTCTGCTACAACAAGTCCATGAAGGTGAAGCCGTTGTTTATGAACATCTCCGAGTGCTCCTAATTGTTCCTGTATTTTTATGTTGTCCACTGAGGTTTGGACAAACCCTAGGACCGCCTCGTGATAATATGATTACATACGTACATACATACTCGTATTACATACAATACAATCATATTAATATGCACATGATTGTACTATTTATGTAATACGTATGTATGGGTCAGATAGACGACGAACATATTTGAGGATATCATTGTCATCGAGTCTTCATTATGAACTTCAACTTGGTACAACTTTTACTATGAGATCAACAAATGGCAAAAAAAACTAACAGTTATAGTTCGTATGCGTTGTCTTGCAAAATCGATGGGATACAAAATGTGTTGAGCATAGCTTTCCGAGCTGGTTGCCAATGTTTTCGTCCAGTGTGTAAAATCCATGTATTCGTATTCCCGTTTTATTTGGAAAGCTGGCAATAGAGAAATAACAAAATACATAAAATAAGATACATCTAGGCCAACCTAAGGGGGAATAACTTGACAGAGCATTGCTCATCTATCTACAGAGAAATATTTATTTATGGGTAAACTAAACTTCTTGAGCACTGATATCTCTAACTCGATGGAAACCCAAATAATTTATGGAGACACATCAAAATATGGCACTTACACGGTAAGCTAGGACCATCTTTTCTAGTCGGGTAAAACGAGAAAATATACTGCAAAAATCGCTTTTAATTTAGTTAGGGTCTGATAATAACATGTGAAAATAACTAATTACAAATGATATTAACGTTTTCTAGAAATATGCGTCACAAATTCAGTTTTTGCATCAACTTACCGCCAGCTGACATTAATTTGTTTATGTAATCACTGGCTTTCAACAAAAACAGGCGTATACGCGAAAAGGATAAAAAATACGCATATTCGTCTCGCTCAATCTTACTGTTTTTTATGATATGTGTGTCCTTCTCTTATTATTATTGCTATTCAATGGCAAGTCTATATTACAGTACATACTCGCGTCTACGGTTTTTCTCTATTTCCAATCTCCTTCTTAGTTTGTGCCTATTTCTACTCACATTTTTAATTTTCATGCTTCACTGTTTTTTTTTACAATTTTATATTTCACACATTTTATTGTATTATTAATTGTTTAATAAGTACGTATTATTTACTTTTGACTCGCCTCCAAACCACTATGTTAGTATCAATGCGAGGAAGAAAGACTTCTACAAAACCTGATAACATGGAGTACGGTAAACAAGCTAAAATTGATAAAATGCGGGATGCCCTAACATCTATTGCTTGTGAAATGCAAAAGTAAGTCCTAATTTGACTCAACAATGCAGACCACAGACCTGCCCCCGATTCAACTAATAAACCGCAACGTGATCGCTGTGCGATCGTTACCATTCTTTCGGTGTGGCCATACTTAGAAAAAATAAAAAACTGGGGAAACGTGGGGGATTAAGGTTTGGGGACGTGAGGGAAGGACTGAAAGGAAGGGTGGGAGCAGAGTGGGAGAAAGGGGGAAGGGTGGAAGAAAATAAAATTGACGTCGTTCCACCACCCTTCTCCCACTTACCCTCACCTATCCCCCTTCTTACTCTTCCCTTATTTCCCTGCGAATTTCTTCCACCACCCTTCCCCCTTTCTCCCACTCTGCTGCTTCACCCTTTCAGTCTTCCTCCACTTTGCACCATCTGGCTCACCTTCCCCACTTCCCGCACCCTTCCTCGACATCCACCACCATTCGTTCACTTCCCCTTGCCCTTCCGTCACTTCCCCCACCTTCCCTCACTTTGCCAAAGCTTCCCCCAAATCTCTCCTCATTTACCCAGATTTTATTTTTTTCTAAGTATGTCCACACCGAAAGCAGTGCCCTCCTCGCCACTCCGGCTCACCTCCTAGACGTCAGGACTTTAAGTACCCTGAACAAATTTCTGAAGGAATCGCTTATGAACCTGCTCACACACTCTACAACTTCTCTATTAACTGGACTAAAGTTAACATGACGAATTTTTTGTGATCATGGATTTGTGTAAAAGGACCGTACACGGTACTTGCCTACTTATCAAAGTCTTCATATATACATATCATACTTAAACTTGTGCCAGGAGGTATGCAGTTACGTGTACCTACTTATACCTACCTAGATATACCTACTTATCTATAATTATAATGAAGCAATAGGAACGAAAGTGAGTAGGAATAAGATTTTTTTTAAAAAATGGTCTAGTGTACTTAAAATAAGCTACTGAACAAGAACATAAAATTTTTTTAAATCGTGTCTGTCTGTTTGTCTGTATGTTTGTTCGCGCATCACGTAAAAACTACTTAACCGATTGCGATGCGGTTTGATTTAAAATCTGGTGTACTTGTTATCTCAATCCGATCAGTAGAAGCAGAGCAATCGATAAAAAAAAATTGACGGCTGTAGGAATTTTGATCAAATATTGGTATTTTAGGTCTTGGAAAAGTACAAGTACTTTTAACCTAGAGAAATGACCACGCGTGCGAAGCCGCGGGCACCAGCTAGTAAGAAATAAGTACCTACTAATTATGATAATTTCATGGTATTTACCTAACCTTTTTATTGCCTAACATTCTCAGATATCAAGAACCTTCTGCTAAATTCAATGCATCTGCAGTTGGTCCGCTAGGTTTCCATGAAAACGAAAAAGTCCTCGCAGAGCTGTTAAAATACAAAACGAAAATAAATTCTAAAAGGGATCGCATTCAGAAACTAAGAAAGAATCTAAGAACTGCATGTTGTAAGTCTTGTACCAACTATACCTCAAGCAGGCAAATAGATACAGTACGCGCAGCCAATCTATAATGTTTGTGAAGTTAGGCTCTGTGAACGATTGCGCAGGTACTGCTGTGGGGATAAAACAGCATAAAGTAAGAGCGAGATATAATATGTGGAAAACGTAAGCTAGTAAGCGAGGCAGTTATACAATGCTGTCTTCACCTTCAACATTAGTATTGCGCCTGAAAAATAGCAGTTTGCTCAGCGACTAGCAGACAACTTCCGAGACACATACTTCCGCTGCGACTTCTGTAGATACCTACGTCCTTGTATTACGTAGATAATATACTTAATGCCTCGTATAACTCGTATTATCTGTTTCCACGAAGATAGGTGTTGTTTGTTGATAGGCGTGGAGCACTCTTGCGAATCGATTGATTATCAAAATTTGACCATTATTTTTGATATAACACATAAACCTTACCTTGCCTTGCGACATAGTCGGGTAAAAAATACGCTATGACATTTTATATATATTATGAAGAAGAATCGATTGATTCCTCGCTTGTCAAAATCGGACCAAGTTTTTAGTTTTAACACGTAACTCTTATTTTGCCTTACCGTAGTCGGATAAAAAATAGCTCATGTCATTTTATATATGAAGACGAATCGAAATAGGGGCGACGCTATGGTGGAACATCCACACTCACATACTTATATACATACAAATATATATACGTAGACTGATAAACTCATTACCCTTCCCTTGCTTCGCCGTAGTCAGGTAAAAAAGGGTACGAAACCCTTTTAAAATTCAGCTGGGCTGGGCAGCATTCGGCAAGCTTCATCAAGTCTTCTCGTCGTCCATACCACAGTGCTTGAAAACATAAATAAGTCTTCAATCAGTGCGTCCTACCAGTCATGACCTACGGAGCCGAAACATGTACACTCACGGTCAGACTAGTCTACAAATTAAAGGTCGCTCTATGGAGAGAGCTGTGAGAGCTTGGAGTGTCTCTGAAGGACAAGATTCATAATGAAGATATCCGACAGAGAACCATGATAACTAACAATAGCTCTAAAGATAAGCAAGCTAAAGTGGCAGTGGGTTGGTCACATTTCCCGAAGAACCGATAACCGTTGGGTCAGACGTGTTCTCGAGGGGAGACCACGTTTAGGCAAACGTAAGATAGGACGCCCTGTGGTCAGGTAGAGTGTAGACCTACAAAAAGCGGCTGGCAGAAACTGGATGAAAAGAGCTAAAGACTGGATGAAGAGATCAGTGGGGTGCATTAGGGGAGGCCTACGTCAAGCAGAGGACAAGTATAGACTAATGATGATAAGGCACTGTTGTGTGTCCAAGGATGTTCTACATACTAAACTAAGGAAGATGCAATGTGCTCTAAAATGGCAACTAAAATACAAGGTAGGTAATTGCCTGAGCCTGACTGAATTTCGCTGACAGTCTCGCCACGAAGACACGCGGTACCTACGTGACATGATAAATGAGGGTACCTACCGAAAGTGGGCTCAAGCTATTTTTATGGAACCAAATGTCGTCTGACTTGACGAGCAGGTCATTTGCTTGATGATAAGCGCCTCGCCTGCTCAAAACAAGTATGTACTTAATTATAGTACAGCTCAAAAGAAGTACATAGCATAATTACTTACTACCTGTATTGCGAAATAATTTTAAATGCAGTTACATCTATAGATATAAATGCTAAGATGAACTTAGGTCTTCCTGGTGTGGTGAGACAGTGTCGTATATAACAAGACAACTAATATTTAAACCAACATTATTCGTACCTAACACAGATTTATTATTTACTTACAGTTGTCGCAAAAACAGTTGCTTCTGCAAAAGAAAATGAATTTGGATCTCTAAAACAAAACTTGACTTGTGCACGAACCCAATGTTCTGATTTGATGGAAAAGTACAAAAATAATAAACAAACACTCAACAGCTTGTCAAGAAAAAACCACATGCTTTGTAGTAAGCTAGATAATGTGTCAAAGTTCATACAACTTGGTTATAGAGAACTGCAGAACATACAACACGATTCTATAGAAGAAACATCCATTCTAGCGCAACTTAAGAAGCTGATAATTAGCTGTGGACAATACTACGCAGATTATCACAATGAACACAAAAGATACTTGCAACTCCAACAAAAAAATCGTTTCCTGATAAACAAAATCTGTATATTGGAATACAATCTTAAATCCCTTTCAGAAAAACTCGGAATCATGAAATATCAGAACTCAAAATTGCAAAAAGAAAATGATCTCACTAAAAACAGATGCCAGAAATCAAAACCTTGCAATGACATAGAAGTTGAAATGAAAGAAAGCTCCGGTACAGATACTGCTGGTAATGAAATTACTAACTACAAAAGTGAATCTGGTGACCCTCGAAGCAAACTAGATCCTGAGACTGATTTCGATTTAACACCTCATTTATCGATCGTCAAGAACTTATTGGAAGATCAAGACACTCTCATTAAAGACCTTAAGGTGCTATCTGAAGAACTTCTTAACCTAGGTTAGGTTAGGCGTTGAATATCCCTATTGTCTATTTTACCTAGGAAAAAGAAAATGATCTTACTAAAAACAGATGCCAGAAATCAAAGCCTTGTAATGTAATAGAAGTTGAAATACAAGAAAGCTCCAGTATATCTGTACTACTGCTGGTAATGAAATTACTAACTACAAAAGTGAATCTGGTGACCCTCGAAGCAAACTAGATCCTGAGACTGATTTCGATTTAACACCTCATTTATCGATCGACAAGAAGTTACTGGAAGATCAAGACACTCTCATTAAAGACCTTAAGGTTCTATCTGAAGAACTTATTAACCTTATTAACCTAGGTTTTTTTTTTTTTTTTGTATGTTCCACTTTCGCCCTCCGACATAATCGGAGACCTTGTCCAGCTGTACACAGTTGTATATCGTCTTCCGACTTTATACATCATTACTCTATTGATTTAACAATGCTCACATATTAGTGTGCATTGTGAACCACTGGAGGTTTTTTTTTTAAATTTTTATTGTTATTGTTAGTTCTAAAAATCTTCTTTTTACATGTTTCTACTGGAGCTGTCCTGATATAATTATTTTTTTTTCTTTCAGTTTTTCCTTTTTTTTCTCGGTGATATGACCACATTTTCTTTTAATTTTTTATTTTTTTTAATTGTATCTTAAGCTACCATGGCAATGGTTATTATAATAATTTTTGAGTGGACACTGCCGCTCCTATTGCTAAGACAAGAGTTATGTTCTCATTCAAAAACAAGAGCGATTGTATCCCATCACCTCAATTATTTTACATCTTCTTTCTTATATTACTATGTATCTAGATATATATATTTAATATATATTATTTACATTATCTTTTCTTTACTATTTGTTTATTTTTATTGCTCTTTGCGCTATTTTTGTACAATATTGTGTGAATATGTTTCGAATTTTATCATCTTCTAAAATTCCATGTATTGACTCTTTGTCTAAGTTTTTATTTATACCATTCTCTAGGTCATGTCGGTCTATACCAAATCTTGGGCAATCTAATAATATGTGCATTATAGATTCTTCCGCTTCTGCGTCACATTCACAGTCCGGTTGATCTTTACATTTAAACCTGTGCAGGTACTGTCTGAAACCACCGTGTCCGGTCAGTACCTGCACAAGAGCGGGCGTGAGCGATATCTTTTTCAAAAGACGGCATGCTGTTCCTACCTCTGGGAAAAACATCTTTGTAACTTCGGCTGTTTGGCCTTCCTTGTATCTTTTGGCCCGTATATGCAATGTGTTCTCTCTCAGCATCTTCTTGATGTACGAGAGTGGGCACCAATCGTAATCAGAAGCCGTTTTCTTCAAACCTGCCAGCTTCGCAAGTACATCCGCTCTATCATTCCCGTCTCTTATCCAGTACATGTTCACTTTACACCCTTTGGCTGCTATGCTTGAGATGGTTTTTTTTAATTGCATACGCTAATGGATGGTAAGAGTCCTGGTCTTTAAGGAGCTCAAGGGACGATCTGGAATCGCTGAATATGCTTACAACGGCTTAATTTTCCCGCTTTATTAGTTCTGTGGCCTGGTAAAGTGCATACATTTCTGCTTGGAACACAATACATTTCTGCTATTAACCTAGGTTAGGTTAGGCTTTGATTATCCCCATTGACTATTTTACCTAGTAAGTATGACCTTTCCAGCATAGTCACTTGGTCTCAGCGAGGCAAGACCCAGCGTAGGAACGTTACAGTTAGGATGAGTAGTTACTTCATTTATTTTATATAATAATAAACATACACTTTCTTTACACTTCTTTGTTGTTCATATGTTTACTCATAAGTACATATAATAGAAAGGTAGGTACTTACGTACTTAGCTACTTAGGTATTTTAACTAAGAGCTTATCTAAACTGATGAGTGAGTCAGATAATTGGTATCAAAATCAACCCGCGTAGCCATCGCATAGAAAAAAGGGCGACGGACTTGTGGTCACACCGTTTTGTCATGCTGGTGTGACCACGAGGAATTATTTTTACTCGTGGTCACACTGCTTTACCTACTTATAATTTGTTTACTATTGAATAATCTCCGAAAATCGTAGGTGCTCTGGACAAAAACCTTTATTCTTAATACTACCGATGACTTGAATATTTGCGTCATAGCGATGTACTTATATGTCGCAGGCAGATAGCTTAATCCGCCGTTTCATGAACTGCCGAGGCTTTTGATTGAATGGTGCCATTCAACTAACGGCTTAAATGATATTCAGCCGTATGACATTAATGAACTGGCTGGCTGATTGCTTAAGCCATTCATACAATAGGGTGACCATACGCAAAGAACAATGGCGAACTCCAATAAGATGACATTGTTAAATTAAAATTATTGTGTGTGTAATTGTGTAATTTTTTTTCAATAACTTTTTGACACTTTTATTTGTTTTATTGTATTTTTTACAGTAAAGTATTTACTACTATGATATTTTGAATTAAAATTGTATTGTTATTAATTAATTGTTGAATTATATTATTATATGATTATTTTTGCCTGTTGACATTTAACAAAATTGTTATGAATAAATGAATATGAATAAGTACATATTTTTAAGTCAGTAAAATTCACGGCGTCTTTACACAAAAAATATTGTATAATTATTGTAGTAATTCAGTATCATTTCCTGAGATTGTTAGTCTAAGATATTTTTTATGGGGAGGCCAGGAATAATTGTTATTAGGCTTCAAAGTTTTGTAGGTTATGTTACTGTTGTTGTAACGACTTTTGAAACAAGTCTTAGAGATTTTAATTATTTTATCTGCTTAATTAGGTAGTCAATTATGTACTTATCCGTGATAAATATAATGTTCAAAGATATTGTACCTATTCAATTACCTACTAAGATGAGAAAACTGTTCAAACTGTACGTTACTCACCAACAACAAATGGTGTTAATTGTGGAATTTCAAAAATGCTACGCAATATTGGCCAAAATTGATATCTTGAACTTTTGTAAACAAGTAATCCGACGATATTTATACTAAGATAAATTTCATCTGAAGGGCAAGAAACATGTTCATATTCTATTTAAGCATTTAATCAGGCCGTTATGCCAATAAAGACCTAGAGCTGAAACACTAACATGCAGGTTTTCTTTATTTGTATCGAGAAGTGCTCGTGCATTCTTGGGTAGAGTATCTTTATTCTCTCATTTAAAATCTCAAATAATGAGTTTAGTGTGGCATGTTGGATGTTGAATTCTAAAAACCATTTTTAATATCATTACGTAATTCGTTTTTTTTTTGTCGTAATCTGAAATTTGCTCTTCAATGTCAGTTTCAACCTCGCTCAATGATTTGTCACTATACTCTTTGTCGCACAAATTGCTATTAATTAAAACTCATTATTCATTAAACTTTCAATATTTTGTGCGGAACCTTCACCAGTTTCTAAGATACAATCCTTGGCAGTACACTTACACTTACTTGACTGCTGCACTTACAAAATCCGAACCCAACATTTTTACCATTTCTTGATATTATTGTTCCACTTTTATTTTATAAGAACCACTGTTTTTAAACCGCTTTCATTTATTTAAAATCCATTTTTAGATCCACGTGCCTTTGCAAATAATTACAATCAAAATAGCTGATAAAAGTACATAAATAGCATTTGCAATATCATAATAGTAATTTCCTATAACGGTAGTCTCAAGCGTAAAGAACCTTATAGGGGATTTGACGAAGATGATTTAGAATTTAAATGCTTATAACAGCAAACCATACGTCTTTAATAAGAACATGGGATCTTAGTGAAAGCAGTAATAAGCTTATGACTTTATCAAATGGATTTACACTTACAACATGCCTTTATGAAACTCATTTCCTTATAATGAACTCACATAATTAACTTATTAGGGGTTATAAAACCAAGTAAGAAGTGTAAATGGTTTCAAGTAACTTTACTCTTATCATATGCTCATATAGGACACTTTTACTTATACTGGCCATAAATTATAATCTTCTAAGCACTTACAAGTGTAAGTAACCAGAGTAACTATTTCTCAGTATGATTACTCTTGTTCTTTGTTTTTATTAGAGTATTGCTACTAATAGTACTAGCTAGGGCATGTAAACC
The DNA here is from genome assembly GCA_946251855.1 of Alsophila aescularia. Lineage (NCBI taxonomy): Eukaryota > Metazoa > Arthropoda > Insecta > Lepidoptera > Geometridae > Alsophila > Alsophila aescularia. The sequence goes on from OX276378.1 coordinate 16,916,088, forward strand.
GGATACCCGAATAACCGAAAAATAAGTTTTTCATGCATGAGGATTTATGTAAATTACAACCACCAGAACATTCCCCTATTTCTACTCTATTGACCGAATAAATTGGACAGGCTGACCACAATCTATCATAATTAGGTATTAAGTATTAGGGAGTAATATATAGTTGCTTGTTAGGCTTTGGTCTGACGTTGAATGAGTGAGGCGCTGCGAGCGAGCGCTACGAGACTACGAGAGTTTTTTTTTTTAGAACGGATATGTGCTGTTGGTCTATAACTGACCTCTACAGCGTCAACGGACGGTGGGGCGGGCGCAAAAGCGCTCCGCCGCAGAAAGTGCTTCGACGCAAAAGCGCTTTCTGTGGTAACGGCGGCTTTTATTAAACATTTTTAACCCTAGTATGTTTTTACTGTCAAAGTAGTAGTGCGTGTGTATACGGCTTTAACATTATGCGGTCTTTACCGTGACAGGAACCACGATTGTGCGGACTTACCCGGTTGTGCGGACGTCCGCATAATAATTTGACGAGGTCTCAAATATATCTTTGAATTCGTCGCGATGAGATTGGTTGACTGGTGAAATCTTAGCAAAATATGAAAAATGACCGCATATTAGGGATATTTGACAACTTTAGTTAACATCCGTGAGTGTTTTAGTTCAGTGTGTAATGTGGTTACGTGGCGCCACCAGTCCTAGTTGTGTAAGAGTTAGTGCGTTATTATAATGCGGACCTCGAGGTGTGTATGTTAGTCTGCAATTGATTATGCGCTCGCCCTGTGTTAACGTATGTATGTGATGTAAAATGCGGATCTTGTCCTGTGTATGTTAGTCTGCGATTTATTATGCGCTCGCCTTGTGTTAAATTACGTAGGTGATGCAAAATGCGGACTTGATTGTGTGTAATTAAAATACGTACGTTTCATTATAAAATGCGCCCTTTACGTTTAGCGTTTGTTGGAGCGTATGCTCTGTTGCAGCGGGATGAGCGCAGACAGCGCGGAGAGCTACTGACAGTTGTGACAACGCTATTTGCACCGCGCTTCCATAGATTATTAAATTCATAATTTTATCTATTTGGATTTGTGTGCCAATAAAATTACCAGTATTTACATACTTTTAAGTTTATCTTGAATTCCCGGATTAGAACCAGAACTAAAATGCAGTTTTTATAGGTATAGGTTAGTTTTATTAAAATATGTTTTATTTATTTTAGTTAGGTAACTACTTATGTCTTGAAATTGTTTTTTAGGGTTCCGTACGTCCAAATAAATACCGAACAATCATAGGATCACTCGTGTGCGTGCTGTCTGTCTGTCTGTCCGTCTGTCACAATAAATGTGCTCCGAATCTACTGGACCGACTAAGTTGAAATTTGGTACACATATGAATTTATGTGATCCAAACACGGACGTTTATACGGGCACGGGCATTTATATCAATGGCGGGAACATCTCATACATACGATTTGCCGATGATATCATCCTAATAGCGGAGTCGCTGTATGACTTGCAAAGTATGCTGTCCAACCTAGTTGATGCTTCTGAACGTATTGGTCTCGAAGTGAACCAAGATAAGACCAAGATCATGTTTAACGATCTTATTGACCCGGAACTGATTGCAGTCAATGGTGTACCTCTTGAAGTTGTCCAGCAATATGTTTACCTTGCGCAAATATTGCAATTAGGTAAGAACAACTTTGAGAAGAAAACAAAAGTCTTCAATCAGTGCGTCCTACCAGTTATGACCTACGGAGCCGAAACGTGGACAATCACGGTCGAACTAGTCCACAAATTTTAGGTCTCTCAGCGAGCTATAGAGAGAGCTATGCTTGGAGTTTCTCTGAAGGACAAGATTGGTAATGAAGATATCCGACGGAGAACCAAGGTTAATTACATAGCTCTAAGGATAAGCAAGGTAAAGTGGTGGTGGTCACATTTCCCGAAGAACCGATAACCGTTGAGGTAGACGAGTACTCGAGTGGAGACCACGTTTAGGCAAACATAATGTAGGACGCCTTGTGGCCAGGTGGAGTGATGACCTGCGAAAATTGGCTGAAAGAAAATGGATGAGGAGAGCTGAAGACTCAGTGAGCTCAGCGAAGTGCAGTAGGAGAGGCCTACGTCTATCAGTGGACTAATATAGGCTGATGATGATAAAACACGGATGTTTAGCTTAAATAAAAGAATTTTGTAAATGGGGAACACTTTTATGGGCAATGAAAAAGTAAGTGGATAAGTTATCCCAAAAACGAAAGTCAACATCCAAACGTTAAAAGACCACCACCTGGTTTATGCACCAGTTTAGTTCCGTTCAGATGATCACAACTTTACACATTTAAAAGTTGACTAGTTTTTAGACATGGCAACTTTTATTTTATTCAAATAATTGGTAAACCCCCCTTGATCACTAACTTGGGTGACATTACTAAAAAATAAGTATTTTTATGAATTCTGTTTTCAGTGTAGTAATCCCAATTAGTTGCACATTAAAATGTGCTAAATAAAAAATTGATTATTACGGTGTTGTAATCATAAAATCGATAACAATCTAATTTTGATCATCAAATATTGAAATTTTATTAATAAACTACATTGCCTATTATGTTGTACTATATGTTTGCAAACTATTTAAAAAATGTGCATCCAATAATTAGATTTAAAATGCAAGAACATGCAAGAACTTTTTTATTTAATCGTTAACTTAGACATGGCAGAAGGGTTTGTTTTTCTTATTAAAAATTTGTGACATTATTTCCAAACGTGAATTACGTTTGGAAATAATGTCACAAATGTTTAATCCATTTTTTGAAATATGTACCAATATTCTAAACCTTCAATAAAGTCTTTCTTATCTTATGTTGTATTTTTGCATTATTCAAACAATGGTAATTTAGAAAAAGTCATGTTGTTCTGGCTCAATCGTAATTATGTTATTCATTTTAGTGGTTGTTTACGAAAGAATATTTCTATTTCTTGATTTTAAGTGACCTAAGCAAACATCGGAAGAAATAAAATGATACCAAAAAAATTAATTAAACTCAATTTAGACTCGATATTAGTAAATTAAAACTAATAAAAAAGATGAATTTATTAGTTTTAATTTACTTAAAAGATGAATAACCTACATATAAAACAATTGAATCAGTTTTTACGAAAACTATCTATGATTTCACTGGAATGGAACTCTTTAAAAAATGGTTACACATCTCGTAGATATGAGAAAACATAAACAAAAAATGGATTTATAAGTTTTGAATACGAGTATATAAAAACTTTTTTAAAACAATATTTTACGAGATACCAGTACCACTAACACCTGAAAACTCATCGAGACCAATTAAATAAGCCTAAACTCGAAGGGGTTTCATTATTTTTTTGTGGAGTTCCTGTGACTTCCTTCCGGCTCTACCATCAGACCAGCTCAACAGTACCATAATATTGTATTGTCATCAGAACTACACCCGTGTGCAAAACTTCAACTTCATTGGACGTCGTTAATTGACTTGCAAACTTGTCCCAACCCAGTGTATTGAATAAAAGCTTGTAAAAAGCTTAACGTTATACGTTATACGTTGTTAACTTAACGTATACAGTATGTCCTCTTTTTTTCAAGTAAAAATAATCATCTAGTTCAGAAATTCCGAAGATATGAGAAAACATAAAAAATTAAAACAAATAGATTTTCTAATAAAAAAACTACTTAACCAATTTTGATGAAATTTATATGAGACTATACTGAAATTCTACCCTAATGAATAAAATCTTGGAGATTAAAGGTAATATAAACACAATTTAAGAATAATCTATTTAATTTCAAAAAACTACTTAACCAATTTTGATGCAATTTATATGAGACCACTTCGAGTCGAGAGAGTTTGAATGTGTATACTACACATTCAAACAAAAATAATTTTCAAAATCGGAACGTAATTGACGGAGGAATCGGAGAACATACACAAAAAAAAACATACAATCGAACATAATTATAACTTATAACCGTCTCCTTTTGTGAAGTCGATTACAAATTTAAAAGCTGACGATAGTCAGTTGCGGGACGGGTCGGAAAACTAGCGAGCGATTCGAATCTTGCGTTTTGTCAGTGCGTGACCACAACAACGCGCAACGTATGATTTTGAAAAATATTATTGTCGTTAAGGACGATTTTGTGTAAGCAAATTTATCTATATTACTATAATTATTCAGAAAGTGTTAGAAAGGGTCTGATTTTACAATATTATGCAAACAGTGTGTTCAGAGCGTTCGTGGCTTTTTCTTATACGGTAGGTCCGCATAATCGGAATTTAAGGTTTTACTGTGTAATAGAACATGGCAGAATATCATGCGGTCAGTGTTTGTTAAATAGTAAGTACGACTTTAGAATACTGAGCAGACTGTGTGTAAAATACGAGAGTACTTTCGAATAATATGGGGGACAGTGTGTAAAAGAGTATGACTTTTGACTATTATGCGGTCTGTGTGTAAATGAGTATGGCTTATGAATATTATGCGGACTTGTGTAAAAAGCGTTGTGCCTTCTTATTATGCGGTCAGACCGCATAATCGGGGTTTTAGTATAAAAGTTCACCATTTAATATCTCTGTCCTTTTCGAGTGTATAGAAATTTTGACCAGAGAATTGTGTTGGACATAGATAGGTTACTTTTAGTACGGTATTAACACTTCGCTAAAGCAACGGGAAAGGTAGGCCCGCATAACCTGGATTTTTGTAAAGGTCTGCGTATTATTAAAGCCGCGAACATGTGTGTGTGTATGTGTGTGTGTATGTGTGTGTGTGTGTGCGTGTGTGTGTGTGTGTGTGTGTGTGTGTAATGTACCTTCTCTTTATCTAAATGCTATATCCATGAAAAGGAAATAAATTGTTTTTTTTATCATCATCATCATGTCCGCCTTTAGAAGTCCACTGCTGAACATAAGCCGGGGAGGCTTATGTAGTGTAAAGAGCGCCATGACAAGCAATCTTGTGCTACCTTCATCCACCGACTTCCTGCGATAGGTACAATGTCGTCGATCCATCGTGTGGGGGGTCTCCCTACACTTCGCTTGCTTGTACATGGTCGCCATTCAAGAACCTTTATTTCCCATCGGTTGTCGGTTCTGAGAACTATATGGCCTGCCCATTGCCACTTCAACTTGCAAACTCTGAGAACTATGTCGGTAACCTTGGTTCTTCTACGGATTTCCTTATTTCGGATTCAGTCACGTAGTGAAACACCAAGCATAGCTCTCTCCATTGTACGCTGCGCGACTTTGAGCTTGTGTATGATACCAATAGTTAGCGACCACATCTCAGTGCCGTATGTCATCACTGGCAACACGCACTGATTATAAACTTTCGTCTTGAGGCTCTGCGGTATCTGCGACGAGAAGATATGGCATAATTTCCCGAACGCTACCCATCTGAGTTGGATTCGTCGGTTGACCTCTTTGTCGAAGTTAGATCTACCCAGTTCGATCGTCTGACCTAAGTAGACATAGTGATCAACAGCTTTGATAATATCGCTCCCAACATAAATGTTCGTCTTACCCATGTTCATTTTAAGATCCACCTGTTGGGAAACATTATTGAGGTCACTGAGCATTGTGCTTAGAGTTTCTGCCATGATGACTATATCATCAGCAAATCGAAGGTGAGTGATGCATTTGCCATTGATGTTAACCCCATATCCGTTCCAGTTCAGAAGCTTGAATATATCTTCCAGTGCAGAGGTGAACAGTTTCGGTGATATAACGTCTCCCTGTCTCACCCCTTTTTGCAAGTCGATAAAATTCGTGCTCCTATTTTGGAGACGGACAGTTTGTTTTTTATTATTACTAGTACCAAATGTTACTTTGATTATTAATACTCGTAGTACATAAACCAAATGTTACTTGATTGATCTCTTGGTAAAGCTAAAATATAAGAATACGTAAATATATACATATTTTAATTACATTTCAGCCTTTGCTTTACTTACACACACTAATAATAATTCTATTAAGGCCCAAATAAAGAAAACCTCGAAAAACCCGTAAAACACGAAAAAAACGGTTTTTAAAATTGAAAACTGGAAAACCCCGGGTTTTTTAAACTACCCGAGTTTTGCATGCCCTAGTACTAGCTTATAATAGCCATATAAAATATCCTTATAAACGCTTATAAGTTTAAATATAGGATTAAACGTTCTTGTAGTCAAACAGTCTCTCTTTATGCTATTACAAATCCTGTAGCAAATAACAGAACCATTATAAGCGCAATACTCCTATAAGAAAAGCGTTTTAGGATTATTTTGCTTGTTGGGTAGGTATTAGATATTTTCTTCACTTATAACGAAGACTCGTCGCTCCGCTACCGGCAAACACTCGATTGCGATGAACTTCGCTTATGTGACCAATTACTGTAGTCTGGTGCCACACTTCAGACGGTGTGATACCACATCGACTGAAGTGTGACACAGACTTCGAATGCAGTATTTCCACAGTATTTCATTACTTAAGCTCGTGAGTTCGCACATTGGGACGATGCATTCAGGATACCCTGATCCCTGATAAACTCAGAACCCGCGTGTCAGATTCCTAAGAACCGTCACTACGCAGATATTCGCGTTTTATTCTCTTGACTTCGCGCCTTGTTTTTGCAACGAGTCAATTTATAAGGGAATCCGGGGATGAATGTTGAATTTGCCACTGTTTATGGCAGTGTATATAATTCGCAATTGAAAAATGTGGAAATGTTTTGAACATGACTGTTGAGTTTTCGGCCTGGAAGTACTTTACTAGAATTTTATGTCACAGGGAATTTTCATTATTATTGTTATGTTTAAATTTGTCCCAAGTATATGTTATTAGTTATTAATTAAACTAAAATAAACAAATAATATATATTAAATTTCTTTAAAATTATTTATAACGCCCAAACTCTAAAAAAGAGGGGTATTGTAGGGTATCGTGTCGTATGTATGTGTCGTGGCGATATCGTAGAGTTGATCATTTCATGATATGGTCGATAATTTCGTGAAAAGTTTCTATTTCATTAAATGGCCAGCTAAAACTGACCAAATCGTTAAAACATCAATGTTTAATGATATTTCAATCCACGATTAGTGATGTGGCCAACCACATCACTAAATATCTTTGATGTAGGGTTTCATGATACCAAAGAAGTTCAATTTCAAGGCTAACAAAAAAACACGAAGGGGAAAGCAGCGCTTCGCTCCCGCCTTTGCCTTCTAACCTATCACGGCCTAGTCGGGCTTCCGCCTAGCACCTCTAATGTAACTATTTAACAATATGTTTACATATTTTTGACCATATATCATGAAGTGCGTATAGCTGTTCATATCGTCAAACGCTGATCATTCATTCATGTTGCCAAATCATTTCATGATGTCACCGATAATTTCATGTTTGTTTTTTGTGCCCATCCATTTCCTATATCATCACGACTATTGTACCTATCATTGTATTTTTTTGTCTATCTGTAGCTAGTAACTTTAGTGATATTTAGTCTGAGCTCTGTGGCATCATAGCTCCCAAACGATTGAACCGATTTTGATGCGTTTTTTTCTGTTTGAAAGCTGATGTTATCGAGATGGTTCTTAGCTATAATAGGCGGAAAGGGTGGTAGGATCGTGGTTCCCAAACGAATGGACCGATTTTGATGTGGTTTTTTATTTTTGAAAGTTAATGTGATGTGTTATCATGATGGGAGGGGGAGGAGGGGTAATATATTTTTTAATTTGTGCTTGTGTATACCAATTTACTCACATCCATACTCCATACTACTATGTAATATTATAAAAGCAAAATAAACTGTCTTGTCTGTCTGTTTGTTACCTTTTCAGGGCTGAACAGATCCTGATCAAACTTGATATGGAGATACATAGTTTGAACCAGGTATGGGGGTGAAACTGACGAACAAATGAATTGCGCGCGGACGAAGTCACTGGAAAAAAGCTAGTTGATAATAAATGCTGCGTTAATTTAGTAGCGTTATCCACCACTAGGGGACAACGGGAATAATTGAGTTTATATTCTCTTTGAATTTCTAGTAGCGTTGTCCCTCACTTTTTTCCCATTGTCCACCAGTGGTCCATGTTCAATCCCCCACACGATGGATCGACGACATCGTAGCCATCGCATGAAGTCGTTAGATTGAGGTGGCACAAGATCGCTCGTCATTTCGCTCTTTGGGGATGCCTATGTTCAGCAGTGGACTTTGATGATGATGATGATGATGATATGGAAGCTTTCTTCAACGAGTTGTTGGAATTGGTTCGCTCGATCTTGGGTTGGCACGAGATAACTTTTTATTGGATTAAAAATCCTAAACAACTGTTTTCGTATCCAAATTCAGGTTGAGTCATTCGAGTACATAAAAATCGACTACTCATATCATACTAACCTTTTTTCTTACTCCTGTGCTTCCTACTAAGTTTTTGAACTCGATATGAATTAACATAGTTCTAATTATTCTTTTTTTATCACTGCAATATCAACAATGCTAATGCTAGACGCTAGATGGCGCTCATCTAGGAAACAAATATTCTGTGACTAGCATAGAAAAATCCGTTTTAATAGTAAAGTGCTAAATTTTGAAATGAAATAGATCAAAATACAGTGAGTTCGAGTCAATTCGACAGCACGAGTGTTGTCTCACCGTAGTGATGCGTGATACAGTGACGCATACCTTGCAGAAACTGGACAAATATTTCGGAAACCCCGGGCATTTGGTCGAAATCGTTTTTTTCCCAGGACGTCCTTGAAATATTTGAAAATATGTATATTTATTTACTAAAATAACTCTCGCCTAATTGGTAACTCCACTAAGATAAATACATTATATCTATCGTACTAAGAAAATTAGGTAGGAACTTACCTAACAAAAATGTTAGTAATTTAGGACTCATTCTCTTTAGCATTAAATTAATGTCTGGACCCAAAATCCGCTGATCACATAAAGAATTATGAGAATCATTTTAGCAACGATCCATTTTCCGAAGAAACCCTGAAGGTTGGCGAAGAATTAATGCACTTGATTAGCGAAAACCGCAGAGAAACATGGATGACAACGGTCAATAACGTCGACATGACCCACAATAGCAAAAAGGCATGGTCTACTCTTCGCAAGCTGGTGGGGGATCCACCTGCAGCCACCAACCCAGGTCAAGTTATTGCTAATCAAATTGCTCACCAACTGTTGCTCAATGGTAAACCACCATATAAATTAGCTAAAACTTCCAAGTCTACCAATTTTGAGAACACATCAAGTGACATAAGTAAGCCATTAATACTAGAAGATATAATTCTCGGTATTAAGTCTTTAAAGCACGGTAAGGCTGCTGGCTTAGACGACATTACCACTGAGCAAATTAAGAACCTTAGCCCTTTAGCAGTCTCTTGGCTATTGGCCCTTTTTAACTCCTGCTTAGAAAAGACCAAAATTCCAAAAATCTGGAGAAGAACGAAAGTCGTAGCATTGTTAAAACCTGGAAAGTCGCCAGAAGATCCTATAAGCTACAGACCCATCTCTATACTGTGTCATACGTACAAACTGTTCGAAAGACTCTTACTTAATCGCCTCACACCTGTGATCGAGCCTGAGCTCATACCTGAACAGGCTGGTTTTAGACCAGGAAAGTCATGTTCAAACCAAGTCCTCAGGCTCACACAATATATTGAGGATGGTTACGAAGATAAAAAAGTTACTGGAGTTGTCTTCGTTGATCTGTCGGCAGCGTATGACACAGTGAACGTCAAAAGACTTCTTCTTAAAGTCAAACATATAACTAAAGATGAAGGCTTTGTTCAAATGCTAGGCGAGCTTCTGTATAACCGCCGTTTTCAAGTCCATCTACAGCTGAAAAAAAACAGATGGCGATGCCAAAAAAATGGTCTTTCGCAGGGAAGCGTGCTGGCTCCAGCTCTTTTTAACATTTATACAAATGACCAACCCAGCTCCCCTCAAACTGAACGCTTCCTCTACGCGGATGACTTAGCTTTAGCAGCCCAGGCTAGTACCTTCGAAGCAGTAGAAGAAAGACTGACAGAAGCGCTAAGCGCACTTGACAAATACTACGCCACTAACGCTCTCAGACCAAACCCAGCTAAGACCCAGAGTTGCGCTTTCCACCTGCGTAACCGACAAGCAAACCGTTCTCTTAACGTTTCCTGGCAAGGAGTTGCTATCGAGCACTGTCACCACTCAAAATACCTGGGTTTCACGTTGGACAGGACGCTGACGTACAAACCTCACTGCGAAAAAACTAAACAGAAAGTCGGTTCACGCAACAACTTGCTTCGTCGCCTAACAACAACTAAGTGGGGAGCATCACCACATGTGCTTCGCACAACTGGCATGTCGTTGTGCTATTCCGCAGGTGAATTTGCGTGTCCCGTGTGGCACCGATCCGCCCATGCCAAACACTTCGATACAGCCTTGAACGAGACCTGCCGGATAATTACTGGCTGCTTAAAACCAACCCCGTTGGATATGCTCTATCCTTTGGCAGGTATAGCACCACCTGACGTAAGCAAGAGACTGATAACCGGCATCCCCTCTTCAGTCATATCATACCTCCAGCTAGACTGAAAAGCCGTAATAGCTTCATGCGGTCTACAGAGCCAGCAAAACTCCACCCATTCAAAGCCAAAGTCCAACTGTGGTAGACTAATCACCCCACTCCACCTGACTACGTAGCCCCAAAAGAAGCTCTTCCTCCCGGTTATGACCAGTCTTGGCCTGTGTGGAGGTGCCTAAATCGGCTCCGAGCTGGTGTGGGGCGGTGTAGATATAATATGAGTAAATGGGGCATCATTGATCCATCTGAAGCGCATTGCGGTTGCGGTGCCCCAACTCAAACCATGCCGCATTTGCTCAAATGCCCCGCGTGCCCGAACACCTGCACTAGAAAGGACCTAACGGAGGCCACAGATAGCGCGATCGAGGTGGCAACTTTCTGGTCCAACTATATATAAGTTACAACTATCGAATCATTGACACGATAGAAGAAGCATTAAATTTAAAAAAAAAAACAACAAAAGGTTACTGTTACTACAAAATATTTAGAATGACTCCGCGTCTGTTGAAATATGAATAAAAAGATAGTACATAACTGATTACTGGAATAGGAAACGAACAAACTATCAACACGACGAGCGTCCTTGAACTTCTTTAGAAACCCCCCCCCCCCCGGAAACCCTTCATACTAGGACAAATCCGGGGAAACCCGGAGGGGTAGCAGCCCTACTCGTACCAGAATGTTTTGAAGACGAACATCGTGTGAATCTCACAAAACATTCAAATTTTGCAGTAAGAATAAGGAACATAGCTCCAGTGAGTAGACAGATGGAGTAGTTATTGTTGATATTGGAGTTGTTTTTTACTATTTTATTGAGTACTAGCTGATGCCCGCAGCTTCGCACACGTGGTCATTTCTCCAGGATAAAAGTACTCTATTTGCTATACCAGGACCTAAAATACCAATATACAACATATGACCAAAATTTCTTCAGCAGTCAAAAATATTTTTATTGGTTGCTCGGCTTCTACTAATCGGATTGAGATACCAAGTACCCCAGTTTTTAAGTCAAATCCTAAGCTATTCAACAGTGAAAACCATGATGCGCGAACAAACATACAGACAAACTAACAGACCGAAAGCATTAAAAAAAACTTTTTCAGTTGCTTATTTTTAGTACCCTAGACTTTTTTAAATTATCTTCACTGTACAGACTTTTTTGTTCCTATTGATTTATTATAAGTATAGATTATTATAAGTATAGATAACTGATACTGAAATCCGTTAATTTGATTAGTTCATGCAAAGTGTCACCATCTTGCAGAATTGGTTTGAAGCGCATTACATCTACACTTAAACCACACGCACAAAACTATTTTAAGGCAGAGGGCGCTGTAACCAGTTTACGATTTTAGAAACTTACAACGTAACCATGAGCCACTGATGAGAAGAAATTCTAATATGGACCTGTCTTGATTTCCAAATTTTATATTTAAACGAAGGGTTTCTCAGTTGATTAAGATTCACTTGACTACTACTTCAGCAATATTTAAAAGCATAGTTACCGGAAACGTCAAACGAAGGTGGCGCCACCTTGGAAGGACTTTTGACTTCAACTGTAGGAATGTTTAAAGTTAGCGTTTCCGTTTCTCCTACCATAATTCTACTGGAAGCTTAGTCTCAAGCGTCTCACGACGATGGCACCATTTTTTCTAGGAGGGAAAATATTGTGAAGAGTGAGCATATTCAATTCAATTCTTGTTGAGCATCGGAACGTAGAAGTCAAATATAAATGCCCAGTGGATATACATCTATATTTATGTGTGAAGAAGTTATTTACTATAAATTTAAAGTAGAATATAGGTAACCAGTGGAATATACAAGTATTTATACCCGAGGAATTTCATTCAAGATTTCTCGCGCTGCTGATTACGAAAATAACATCCGTTACAAATACCACTTAAAAATTTAAATAATTACAATAATGTAGGTAATTGTAGTTGAAATTGGGTTAATGCACTCCGCTCCACTGCTTTTGTTTTCAAACATTGCCATTTGGTTGTAGGTACCTACTACAGCCACAGAATAAATAATAGTGCTACAGCGTAAGTTTGTGCCTCGGAAGTTGTCTACTAGTCGCTGCGCAAAGTGCTAGTTTTCAGGCGCAATCCCAATTTTGAACGTGAAGACAGCATTGTATGACTGCCTCGCTCACTCGCTTAAGTTTTTCGCATACTCTATCTCGCTCTTACTTTATGCTGTTTTATCCTCACAGCAGTACCTGCGCAATCGTTCACAGAGCCTAACTTCATAAACACAAAGACACAGACCTGCGACTACTATATACTTGACTCCACTAAACTCCACAGAAAATTGTAGGAATTGTTATTGTAGTGTAGTGGTATAATTATTAGTGCTACAGTACTTTTATTCTAGTATTCGTATTTTTTTATAAGTAATGCCATTAAAAATATTTAAAAAGTAACGTTCGATAATGATAGTAATTATAGACTTGGCTAAAACTTCTATTTTTGCCTTTTTGTGCTTGGTACCTACGTATTAATAAAATAAAACTCTTTATATTTCTAAGAATGTATTTGAATATAACAGAATCATACTATTTAAATGTAGATTTATTAAATAAAACAAGACATAAGTTCAAAAACTTAAACTCGTCTACTACGGGCGGGTAACAAAATAGCCTATGACACTCTTGCGATGAAGACGAATCGATTGATACCTCGCTTGTCATAATCGGACAAAGTTTTCAGGTTGAACACGGTATGAACACATAACCCTTCCTTTGCTTCACCGTAGTCGAGTAAAATTATAGCCACTCTATGACACTCTATAAATGAAGATGAATTGATTGATACCTCGCTTGTCAAAATCGGACCAAATTTTTAGTCGGGTAAAAAAATACATACTTATATGACACTCTATACCCGAAGACGAATCGATTTGTTGTTTGTCCAAATTGGTCCAGTACAGTACATACATACAGTATCTACGAATAGGGGCGACACTAATCAAATCAAATCGAATCAATAATTTATTTGCAAGAATACACAACACAAAAAGGTCTTAATATTACATAGTAGCTAAAGTGCATTCAGCCTGCATGCAGACGTAAATATTAACAAATATTTTTACACAAAATTCTACAAATTCCTTAATACTCGTACTATAAAAACAGTTTCTTATGAGCCAGTCATTTAAAAGTTTCTTAAACCTGTTGCCTTCTAATATTTTAAAATCATACGGAATTATATTATAAATTGAAATACACATATTAAATACATGTTTCTTATAAATTTATTAAGGTGAAACATCCACATATTAACTACAGAGACTTTTAAATTTACTAAGGTGAAACATCCACATATCAACTACAGAGACTTTTAAACTCATTCCCCGTTCCTTGCTTCGCCGTATATTGGTAAAATTTACTAAGGTGAAACATCCACATATCAACTACAGAGACTTTTAAACTCATTCCCCGTTCCTTGCTGCGCCGTATATTGGTAAAATTTACTAAGGTGAAACATCCACATATCAACTACAGAGACTTTTAAACTCATTCCCCGTTCCTTGCTGCGCCGTATATTGGTAAAATTTACTAAGGTGAAACATCCACATATCAACTACAGAGACTTTTAAACTCATTCCCCGTTCCTTGCTTCGCCGTATATTGGTAAAATTTACTAAGGTGAAACATCCACATATCAACTACAGAGACTTTTAAACTCATTCCCCGTTTCTTGCTTCGCCGTATATTGGTAAAATTTACTAAGGTGAAACATCCACATATCAACTACAGAGACTTTTAAACTCATTCCCCGTTCCTTGCTACGCCGTATATTGGTAAAATTTACTAAGGTGAAACATCCACATATCAACTACAGAGACTTTTAAACTCATTCCCCGTTCCTTGCTTCGCCGTATATTGGTAAAATTTACTAAGGTGAAACATCCACATATCAACTACAGAGACTTTTAAACTCATTCCCCGTTCCTTGCTTCGCCGTATATTGGTAAAATTTACTAAGGTGAAACATCCACATATCAACTACAGAGACTTTTAAACTCATTCCCCGTTCCTTGCTGCGCCGTATATTGGTAAAATTTACTAAGGTGAAACATCCACATATCAACTACAGAGACTTTTAAACTCATTCCCCGTTCCTTGCTGCGCCGTATATTGGTAAAATTTACTAAGGTGAAACATCCACATATCAACTACAGAGACTTTTAAACTCATTCCCCGTTCCTTGCTGCGCTGTATATTGGTAAAAAGGGACCGTCACGAAAAGGGTAGGTAATTATATCGTCTCGCTTTTATAACTCTGTAACTATTATTATCTCCCGAGATCTAATTTTGTTGTCGTTTTTTAGCTTATATTGTCAGCTCAATTAGGTAATGTTGTTTTGTGTCAAAAGGAGAGATGGAAGGGGGTGGGGGCAGGACGCACAGATCAAAATCAGCAAAATAGATGTTTGATCTTTAATTCGGTATAACTCACGATTTATATAGAATAGTGTATTGGTGTTGTTGTAAAGATCTCGTTGAGAATATTAGATTCAATATGAAAAAGTTTACAAAAAAATTACTTATGAGTAAGTAAATTGAAAAAAAGAGGTAGTTAAATAGTAATAATTACAGTAGTGGCTGCAGCGCCTGTAAGATCCGTACTAAAATAAAGATTAGGTACATTGTTAGATAGAAGAAGTTCTGGTTCTCATTACGGTAACGTAAGCTCCAGCACAGAGCAAGCAAGAGGGTTCCAGGACCGGATCAAATTGTACGTGGCGAGACGTTGCACGACAAACGAAACGGCCGTGCGCCTGACAGGCCCACCTGTATTTCTTCTCTAATACTCATCTCGTCCTAAAAACAACGTAGCAGCAGCAGCACGCGCTGATTTTAACTTATTACGTTTGATATTTGTATTGATACCTACACATCGAGCTGCAAATCTCGGCTAAAAAATAAGTGGCTTTGTACCATGAGTAAATAAAGTAGGTATCTATTTTATTTAAAGTACTCCTCGATTTCTTGCAAAGTCTTGTCTTTAGTTTCAGGTATCATTCTATATAATATGACAGTCAGTATCAACATACTTATACCATAGCAAAGAAATGTTCCATGCAACCCAAACGCTATATAGATATACGGAAAAATCTTCAAAAGCGTTGAATTTAAGGCTTGAAACCATACAGACACTATGATTGTACATAGGTTCTTATATTTCAATGGTATTAGTTCGCCTAACGTTGATGGAGCCATAATTGCTGGCCCACACCCCATAGCTATAGAAAATACCATTAAAATTACAATAGTTAATACGTTACTTTCTGTAATAACCTCTAGTTTTATTAAAAACAAGTATAAAGACAAGGTAAATAGAAATACAATACCAACGGACGAGGTTGAAAATAATTGCGATCGTCTCTTTAGGACTCTGGTCAAAATACAGCCCACATACATACTAAAAACAGTGACGCCATCTAAAATCAGCATGGCGGCGTACGCGGCACTCTCACTTGAAGTCCTCTTTTTCAATATTTCTATAGAATAAATACTGCAGACTAGTTTTCCAGAGGCATAAAATTGCGTCGACATCAAACACGCTATTAAAGTCGGCTTGTAGAATTCTTTACTTTTAATCTGCTTCACCGTGCCAAGCTTATACATTTCAGTACTTCCGCTTAGAAGCTTCTCCAACTCACTTTCCGCCTTCACTCCTCGTCCTTTTAGCCACCGATGGGACTTCTTACACTCTTCAATCTTGCCTTTACTGGCTAGCCAGTACGGAGACTCTGGCCATATAAACGCGGTTAAAGAAAATAAAGAACAGGCGAGCCCGAATAAAGGAATGTACCGCCAATGAAAGAAGGTTCCTATAGCGTTGCTGAACCAAATACCCCAGAAAACTGAAGCTGTCTTCATAGTAAGGAAGACACCTCGGTACTGTGGAGACGTGAACTCTGCTAGAATAAGTATAGATATCGTCAGGCTTGTTGCATGCGTCATTCCTTGCATGACAGAAACTATGAGCAAATGTACCGTGGTTATGCTGGAGGAGAAACAAATGAACATGAGAATAGTGCTAAATGATACAAGGAGAAAAGTCTTTCTTCGTCCGTAGGTGTGACTGATTGCTGTGAGAATGAAGATCCACGGCACACTGGCGTAACCGAAGACAGATGCTGGAACAAGACAAGATTGCTGTTATAGGTAAAGGTTAGGTGGAAAATAATCTAACATTAATACCTGTTCTACACGGTGAGCAACCAGCTTCCCCAGATAGGTGAACTTGCTGGTTTGCGACCGTGTAGAGCTGTAGACAGTAGGGCATGCAAACCGGATACCCGATTAACCGAAAAACCCGAATAACCGACTGATTTGAAACTCGGATTCCATATTTCTACTCTATTGAGCAAATAAATTGGACAGGCTGACCACCATCTATAATAATTATTTGGTATCAGGGAGTAATATATTGTTACTTGTTAGGCTTTGGTCTGACGTTGAATGAGTGAGGCGCTGAGGGCACTACGAGACTACGGAAGTCATCTGGTAACGGCGGATTTTATTGATCATTTTTTATAAATGGAACGCAGCATTCTAGGTATAAAGCGAATCGATCGAGTCAGAAATACCGTACTGCGTTCCATGACAGGTATTGCAGATGTAGGAGAAAAAACTGCAAGGCTCAAGTGGGATTGGGCGGGTCACGTGAGCAGGATACATCCCGAAAGATGGGCAAAGATCGCAACACATTGGGTACCCAATGACCGACGAAGGCGTCGAGACCGTCCACGGAAGCGGTGGCGTGACGATCTTGATACTTTCGAAGGAAATTGGCTTGAACTTGCACAAGATAGAGATAAATGGAAGGAATTGGGGGAGACCTTTGCCCAGCAGTGGGACACTACAGGTAGAATAAAAAAAAATAAAAAAATGTTACTTTTTACTATCAAAGTAAAACATTGACTAGGGTCACAAAATGTTCAATAAAATAGTATAAATGGTGCAGATTTATTATTACGGTGACTTTACAACTTGACAGAGGATCTTAATAATAAATTTGCACCATTTCTACTTTGATTTGATTAGGAATCGTCTTAGTCTAATTAATTTTTTAAAGATAGTCCTTGATAAAAAATATTTATTTTTATTTTATGTTACTATAAACAAGAAATAAGACTTATTTTATGTGATTAACGATACGATACGAAACACTTTATTGTAATTACCAGTTAGAAAATACATACATAATTATTAGAAAACATTTTATTTTCTTGATTTTTCTTTTTATATGCTACTTAATAGTTAGTTAAAGATAAGGTGTTGCTCATATTATCTCGTGTTGTGTGTGTTTGTGTGTGTGTGTGTGTGTGTGTGTGTGTGTGTGTGTGTGTGTGTGTGTGTGTGTGAGTGTGTGTGTGTGTGAGGGTGTGTGTGTGTGTGTGTGAGGGTGTGTTTGTGTGTGTATGTAATGCACCTTCACTTTATCTAATTGTGTTAGATAACAAAATTGTTTTTTATGACCATCATTATCATGTCAGCCTTTAGAAGTCCACTGCTGAACATAGACCTCCCCCAAAGAACGCTATGACGAGCGATCATGTGCCACCTCCATCCACCGACTTCCTGCGATGGCTACAATGTCGTCAGTCCATCGTGTGGGGGGTCTCCCCACACATCGCTTGCTTCTTCGTGGTCGCCATTCGAGAACCTTTATTCCCCAGCGGTTGTCGGTTCTGCGAATTATATGGCCTGCCCATTGCCACTTCAACTTGCAAACTCTGAGAACTATGTCG
Organism: Alsophila aescularia; assembly: GCA_946251855.1. NCBI lineage: Eukaryota > Metazoa > Arthropoda > Insecta > Lepidoptera > Geometridae > Alsophila > Alsophila aescularia. The sequence continues at coordinate 16,934,427 of OX276378.1, forward strand.
GTAACCTTGGTTCTTCTACGGATTTCCTTATTTCGGATTCTGTCACGTAGTGAAACACCAAGCATAGCTCTCTTCATGTGGTCGCTATCTATGATACCAATAGATAGCGACCACATCTCAGTGCCGTATGTCATCACTGGCAACACGCACTGATTATAAACTTTCATCTTGAGGCTCTGCGGTATCTGCGACGAGAAGATATGGTGCAATTTCTCGAACGCTGCCCATCCGAGTTGGATTCGTGGGTTGACCTCTTTGGACCAAGTTGGATCTACTCAGTTGTATCGTCTGACCTAAGTAGACATAGTGATCAACAGCTTCGATAATACCGTTCCCAAAATAAACCGGCATGGGTGCGACATGGGCATTTGAACTGATGTTCAACTTACCCATGTTCATTTTAAGATCCACCTGTTGGGAAACAATATTGAGGTCTCTGAGCATTGTGCTTAGGTCTTCCAGGGTTTCTGCCATGATGACTATATCATCAGCAAATCGAAGGTGAGTGATGCATTCGCCATTGAAGTAAACACCATATCTGTTCCAGTTCAGAAGCTTGAATATATCTTCCAGTGCAGAGGTGAACAGTTTCGGAGAAATAACGTATCCCTGTCTCACCCGTTTTTGCAATTCGATAGTAATCGTGCTCCGATTTTGGAGAGGAAGGTACAGTCAGTTTTTTATTATTACTAGTACCAAATGCTACTTTGATTGTTATTTCTCATAGTACATGTACCAAATGTTTCTTGATTGATCTCTTGGTAAAGCTAAAAAGTAAGAATACGAAAGTAAATACATAGTTTAATTACATTTCAGCCTTTTCTTTACATATACATACTAATAATAGTTCTTTGAAGGCCCAAATAAAGAAAAACTCGAAAAACCCGTAAATCTCGAAAAAACTGTTTTTAAAATTGAAAACTCGAATAACCCGGGTTTTTTAAACTACCCGAGTTTTGCATGCCCTAGTGGTTTGTCACCAAATTTCGTTTGACCTTCAGTGCCCTTGGTCGACGGGCGTGTGTTGGCGACCGCGGTCACAAACCACCGTTGCGTTCGGTACGGTAACCGTATAAGCGCTTGCTTGTTGCCAACGACGCGACGACGCGAGCGCAGTTGTCTCTCACTGCAGTCGGCGAGTGCGGACGTATCGTACAATCGCACGAACGTGAAATATTTGCTTGTTAGTCAATGAGCGTTATAGGTATGATTGCAGCGGTGGCATCTTTTATTTTAGGTAATGTGCTCATAAGCGCTTTTACCGTTGAATTCACTAAATTATGTGAAGATATGCCGTGGGATTTGTCTTGAAACGGACGGACACGACCCAGAAAAAAATTGCGTGGGAAATCTTAGTTCAAATATTAATAAGATTGACCCCTTTCTACAGCAGTAATTTTTGAAGATATTATGCTAGTACCTATCAACAAAAAATATCACAAATTTTCAGCATAGTATATTATCTTGATTGGTTAGAATTTCATTTGATAAATACGACAAGTTCAGAAATTAAAACCCGACTACGATCGGGTAAAAATAGTCTATGACATTCTTGCGATGAACACGAATCGATTAATGGCCCTCGCCTGTCAAAATTTGACCAAGTTTTTAGTTTGAATACATAACCGTTCCATTGCTTCACCATAGTCGTTTTTTTTTTACCTATTTCACTTTATAAATGTAAACGAAGCTATTGATACCTCGCTTGTTGTCAAAATTGGACCAACTTTTTAGTTTGAACACATAACCCTATCATTGCTTTGCCGTAGGCGGGTAAAAAAAAACTTATGACACTCTATACCTGACAACAAATTAATTGATACCTTGCTTTTTAAAATCGCACCAATAGGGGCAAAGCTATGGTGGAACATCCACATACCCATATACATACATACATAGACTGTTAAACTCATTACTCAGGTAAAAATAGTTGTATACCTGCACTAAACCGTGCACACGACTATAACATAAACTATAAACGAGTACTAACACATATATATAAACTAGTACCAGTAGTAGTAGTAGTAGTGTAGTGACTATATATAAACGAGTATGTACTAGTTGTTACCCAACCAACACACTAGTGGAAATTGCAGCGTATTTTGTACCTTTAATATGTATAATAGTGGCATTAGAGTTCAGGAAGCAGTTTTAAGTTGCGTTTCTGCTTCTGCAAAATGTTCCAAAAGCTGCAGTATCGGAACCAAATACCACCCTTGTCTTTATAATAGTTTATTCTAGAACAAATTTACCACTTACACCTTTTATAGAGCGTTACGAAGAGAATTTGTCACTGAAAGTTTTATGAGGGTTTCTCTTGTTAGTGTTATACGCTGCTCAACTGCATAAAAGAGTTAATTGTAGGCCATATAAAGCAGTTGTATAAGAGTTCAAATAACCACTCTTGTTCTGCTAGAAGTCCCATAATAGGGGTAATAATATACTCTAATAGAGATTCAAGATCCAAAAAGACAATCAATGTAACTAAGACCTACTTGTAGCCTTTAAAATGGAACAAGAGCTACCTTGAGTTATTTGCACCGTTGTACAGACTTAGTCAATCCACCATTTCTCAAAAAAAAATGACTTATTTACATGCAAAATTTAGATGTTTTTTTGTGTTTTATTGTAATTAACTTTGCTTTTGTCAATATACAAACAACCAACTGCAGATAATAAACTGTCGATACTTAATAAAAATACAAATTCATTTTACTTGAAAAAGTCAATACTATTGAGCAAATATTTCTTACATATTCTTATTATTTCGAAAGCGCCTAAAATTTACTGGAAAAATATCATATATGCACGGTAAACATGAAAGCGTTTTTATCCGCTTCTGTTTAACAAAATAATAAGGCACATATGAATTATTTACTTAACAATAATATTTTAATGATGGCCGATTACAATATTAATTACATTTCATCATTTTGACATACAATACATTCATTCATATTCGTTCACTCGTTCACAAAAGTAGTATCATAAAAGCGTTAGTGTGGCGTTAGTCATTCATTGCAGCTCTTGAGGCACTGTTTTATTTATTGTTATGCAGTTGTAATGTAACTAATGGCTGCATAAAATTGTGGACAAAATGGCGCTATACCTGCTGCATTAGTCTTAGCACCTTTGGGCATAATCCGATTGACTCTAAAGCCGTTATGCAACTAGTTTGTTTTGGTTGGGTACCTTGTTGGCTACCACCTATTTGGAAACGTCGACCGTGGTGAGCTACCGAGTCCATACCAAGGTCACCTGGGTGATGGCTTGGTTGGCAACCGTATCCCTTGCAGTGTCCACCCGCGCACGTGTTGTGCGTGTCGCACGCCACCGCGCCGTCGCACAGTGGTTCCATTTTGAAAATTTGCAGACTTAGGGTCGAAAGTCGGAAATTCGATCTGATTTTTTTATGTGTTGGAGAATTACTTGCTTAACAATAGTTGTGGGGAGGACTTTTCTGACAAACGGATATTTTACAAGTTTTTTTTTTTTTTATTAAATCACATTATATTTTTTTTCTTCTTTTGTTTAGGTTGTGACTTTATAATATCAATAGTTCAAGTCATTGACAACCCAGAAAAAATATAACCTGTTGCAGTCACTTGCCGCCGCGCGAGTTTTAAGGCGCTAAACATAGCAACTTTTTTTCATATATTTTGCTAAGAATGCACCATCTTGCTTGCTTATTTATTATATTTGTATGATTCTACCTCAATAAAAAACCAAAAGATAACATTATTTCCCCAAAAAAAGTTCATTCAAATGTAATTCTTAATAATTGGTAGGCAAGCGACCTTGTATAACAGTAACGATATAACGATATCTCTTTGTTCAAGACAAATTATTTGTAAGAATTCATTAGGTTAACGCCTCAAAAAGTACCTATTTAAAAGTAAAAGTACCCTATCTACCTTTTCCAAGTACCTACTTACCGACCTATTTTATTTCCATGTTTCTAGGAAACGCTAATGATATTAGTGCGCAAACAAATGAGTCATCTATGATACTAAGCTCCCGTTGTTCACTGTGCTCTGATTGGTCGTCACATCTGCCATCGCAAACATGCTACCGACGACCAATCATAGCGCAGTATCGCATATAGTACTTATTTTATGCGATATTGAGCTTTGATTGGTTGATGACAACTAATTAGGTTTTACCATTTTAAAATAATGTCGGATTACTACATTCTGCTCCTGACGCTTGAGTCGTTTGACTGCAAAAGGACTAGATATTATTATATTATTTAAAGAGTGTAAAGTAAGTGTGTGAAGGAAGTGCTATGGCTGGATTTTATAAATATCTCGACCTATACCAGAAACTTCGCAGTAGTGGTGGTGACCTGAACGATTTCCGATATTTATACAATGTTATAGTTTCTGAAATACCATTCGAGATATCCCAAAAAGACCAAGCTAAAATCATGGAATTTACCCGACTTTTCACGACACGTCTACTAAACAAATGGAACAATGCAAACAGATGTCAGAAAACTTTTCTAAACCGAAAAGTGAACCGTACGTGGTTGGAGACAAGCATCACGTGGCCAACTTGCGATTCAGTGGATTTGAAGATGATAATGGAAACTTCAATGGAACCAATGAAACTTCCAAATCCAACACAGGCAGAAAATATAATCCCATCCGTCTGCACTGCGGAAGCAGGAACAACTACTGAACACAACAAGAGTGGATTTTAAAGAATTGGGTGAGAAACAGAAAAAAAGACGTTCTGACCCAACTGTGACAGTAACAGATGAAGAAGAGCTACAATATATGTACACGTCAAAGTTAAAAAAAAATGGCAAACTTGCCTTAGCTAAGATTGTGGACCATCTTAGTAAGAATGCTGATGCTATAGAAGCTGTGACGCAGCTTCTATTCGATAAGAAGAAACCTGCAGTAGTCAAGATTTCAGAAGATAAAACTTTAGCGCTCTGCACAACACTTGCACTTTCTAAATGGCGATACTCGACACTTAGGACATTTTTACTGGAAGAGACTTGCGCTGCTCTCCCGTCTTATCATAAGCTTTTAGATGCCAAAAGAAGATGTTACCCATTAACCGGTAGCAAACAAGTAACAGAAAAAGGAGCACGTGTCAGGTAAAATCTAATAAAACGAAAAAAAGTGTGATGCTCACTGTAATAAACTTAAAACTAATATTTTTAAAATTGTTTCAGACTCCAAGATCTTTTGGACCACACAGTACAGAGGATTCTCCTGGACTTAGGACCCATCACAAGTTCTAGCAATGAAGGTCTGAAGTTAATGTGGAAATGGGGCCTTGATGGATCTTCATCACAGAGCAATCACAAACAGAGATTCTCAGATCCGGAGTTTGATGATTCCTCTGTGGTGATGACCAGTATCGTCCCTCTTCGTCTGGTTGACGGCAAAGAGTTGATTATTTGGGAAAACCCAAATCCTGGTTCAACTCTTTATTGTCGGCCGGTGAAGTTCACATTTACTTCAGAAACCTCAGACTTCATAAAGTCGGAAGAATCTGATATGCAGCGAGAAATTTCTGAATTGGTGTCTACGCAGTGTGCAGATTCTGAAATAAGTCATGAATTGCATATGACCATGATCGATGGTGAAGTAGCCAACATTGTCGCTGATGTACGTTCATCGGCAACGTGCCCCATTTGCCTTGCGAAACCAAGTGAAATGAACAATTTAGAGCTGCTGGCTACAAAACCACTGCGAGAAGATATCTGCAAGTATGGAATTTCATCGCTGCACATGAAGATTTGCTGTGTGGAGTGTTTGCTCCATATTTCTTACAATATGGAGTTTGAACGATGGAGTGCCAGAGGTGAAAATAAGATTTTACAAAAGGCGAAAAAACATGCTACACAATAATAATTTCGGGAACAAACTGGAGCACTCATAGATATTGTTAAGCAGGTATATATTCTACCTATTATATGACATCCCTAACTCTTTTTTTGTACCTACTTATCCTTTACATTTAATAACATTTATTTTGATTGCAGGGGTTTGGGACAACCAACGATGGAAATACCGCGAGGCGTTTCTTTCATGATTACAAAAGAACATCGAAGATCACTGGAATTAACGAAGACCTGATTTTACGCTTTGCCGTTATCTTGCAAGCTATATCCTCAGGGAAGAAATTGATAATTAATAACTTCCGAGGTTACTGCAAAGAAACGGCAGAAATATTTGTGCATTTGTACCCATGGTACCATATGCCAGTCAGCGTTCACAAACTTTTGATGCATGGAGCTGAAATCTGCAGTCATTTTTCAGTTCTCCCCATCGGTAAGCCATCTATTAACGGAACAAACATGATTTATGTTTGTTCCGTTAATATTAGATTCATGAATTAATTTTATTTTCAATTTTAACGTCTAATTTTGTTGCAGGATTCTTATCAGAAGAAGCATCAGAAGCAAGGAATAAAGATTTCAGGAATGTGAGAGAGAAAAACGCCAGGAAAGTTGGTAGAGTACAAACAAATGAAGACATTCTTCATGGACTCTTAATTAGCTCGGACCCCCATATTTCCAGAATAAGACCCAAATTGTCGAAATCTGAATGCAGTGAGTTATTTCCTGAAGCAATTTAATTACTTCAAGTTGACTCGATTGGCAATGATTTTGAAGAAGAAGAGATTGTACTGATGGAGGCTGAAGATATTTCTGACCCATTGCTATAATCAGGATTTGTGCATAGCCACACTTATCCTAGTCTTTTTCAGGACTAAATAAAACAGTCCTTTTCAGGGCTACAATTTTATCAATGTTTCTATATGACGACATCAAAACCAAAACCGTCATATTTTTCGTATAAAATACTTTCAATGCTGATTTATCTCCGCGATGAATTAACTTCTATATTGGAAGTCCATCATCGGTTGAGGAATAAGTGACCGTCTGATTGCACCACACCCATTTATTTTGTCTAATCCGAGCAGCAATAGGTTATGGCTTGTGTCGGTATCTTTATCTTTAAACTATGATAGACGTTGACACAGCTGTGACGACCAATCAGAGCACAGTGAACAACGAGAGCTTAGTATCATAGATGACTCATTTGGTTTGCGCACTAATATCATTAGCGTTTCCTAGAAACATGGAAATAAAATAGGTCGGTAAGTAGGTACTTGGAAAAGGTAGATAGGGTACTTTTACTTTTAAATAGGTACTTTTTGAGGCGTTAACCTAATGAATTCTTACAAATAATTTGTCTTGAGCAAAGAGATATCGTTATATCGTTACTGTTATACAAGGTCGCTTGCCTACCAATTAATAAGAATTACATTTGAATGAACTTTTTTTGGGGAAATCATGTTATCGTTTGGTTTTTTATTGAGGTAGAATCATACAAATATAATAAATAAGCAAGCACGATGGTGCATTCTTAGCAAAATATATGAAAAAAAAGTTGCTATGTTTAGCGCCTTAAAACTCGCGCGGCGGCAAGTGACTGCAACAGGTTATATTTTTTCTGGGTTGTCAATGACTTGAACTATTGATATTATAAAGTCACAACCTAAACAAATTTAAACAAAAAAAGAAAAAAATATAATGTGATTTCTTCAATACAAAAAAAAATTAACAAATTCTTGTAAAATATCCGTTTGTCAGAAAAGTCCTCCCCACAACTATTGTTAAGCAAGTAATTCTCCAACACATATAAAAAAAACAGATCGAATTTCCGACTTTCGACCCTAAGTCTGCAAATTTTCAAAATGGAACCACTGTGCGTCGTCGCGTCGCCTCGGCCGGTAAAAGAGATAGCCCCAACGAGCGTTTGCTTTTCATCACGTTTTGTAGATAGCAGTAGTTGGGGTCGCCGTCCTACTATTATGGCAGGCACCACACGGCACAACCCATTAAGATATATGTACAAGTACTACACATACCTCAAGGGCACAACCTGATCAATTTTCTTTCGTTTGTAGAGCAAAATACCTACTGTTGTTACAGGGGTGGCGCATAACTGAGTAGGTAGGTTTTTGCCTACCGGTAGGTTAATATAATTATTATTGGTTATGTAGTTACAGACGACTAGTTCAAAGCACGGCGATGACAGCTAGAACATTTTTTACTTTTCTATGAGTTTGGAGGGCGACCTAAAAACGACACAAGGTGGCTCCACCAACTTCGCTGTGACATTTGTGCTAAGTATGACCGCTGAGACCGTTTTTTTGACAACAAATTGATGTTGGCTCGCAAAATGTACGCATTTTTGTGTTTTATTGCATATTTCGCTGTCTGGGCTTTATCAAAACAGATGGGCTCCCAAAATTTGCAGATCATGCATTAGTAATAATGCTTCGAGGCGCATGTGCATCGTGGAGACAACCAGTGGCTCATTATTTCTGCCAAGGCACAACTCCAGCAGCTACTTTGAAAACTTTTCTAATAGAAATGGTAGGTGCAGTTTTGGAGCTGGAGTGAAGCCTCTGGCTTTCATTTGTAATCAGGGAGCAACATCACAGCGTGCCTTAAAAGATTTAGAGGACGACACAAGGCGACACACGACACTCCCAAAATTAACGGATGAACATGTAATCCCAGAAAAAATAAAAAAGATGAAAGTAAAGAACTGCACTCAAGTGTTCAGCGAACGTGTAGCTGCCACTATGGAATATACTGCAACTTTTTCTCAGAGAAGTGACAGAACCCGGAATTTCAATTGTGAAGATGATATGGGGGAGACCATTTTCAATATAAATACATTACTAAACGAGGAATTTACTTCAGATGAACAACCAGTCTCTGATTATGATAGTTTGAGCATTGATTGTTCATCTGAATTAAACTTATCAGCAAATATGGTCTCCTCATCCTCTGTAATTGAAGAAAAAAATAGCATCAATGCTAGAAGCTATACTTCAGGCTATTTAGTTACAAAATTATGTCTAAATAAACGTAAATATTGTAAAAATATTTTTACATAATGATGACCAGCATCTCAGTGTCCATGACCTCATAAGACAGAGAGCGAAAACACCTCAAAGGCAAAAATTTAATGTATGTGTATCTTTTTCTGAGCTTGTTGACCTAACAAACGTTATTTTAAATAAAGATTGCCACAAAGGCAATATTATTAAAAATTGTCAGAATTTTGTAAATATTTTTATAAATAAAGTTTGGACTGGTTAGATTGCGTAGTACATCACGATGAAATAACAAGCAGAGTTATATTTCTTGGGGCTAAAATCCAAGTGTTTCATTGGTGCTATTGGTACTTGGTTATATTGGTATTGGCACTATAAATCGAATATTGAGTGAAATCACTCCAAATTAAATATGATTAAATTTGGTACAAAAACTAGCATATGAAAAATATTTAAAACAAAGAAAATATAAAACTTACTTATGTGTTTCATTTAAATTTTCCTTTCCAATCAATAACTTATTTGAATAATAAGTAAAAAGAACATCGATACATTGGATGCAGATCGATAAGCGAAATGTGTTCAGAGGTGCCACCTAGCAGAAAAAAGCTCGCCTTCCAAACTCACTACGGTGACGTTCTGTCCTATCTGTACTTGTACATAATACTTTCTAATTTGTGGTTCAAAGACAGTAAGATAGTTCTCAGTAGAGGAGAGACTTGTAATATTATTTCATCCTGTGACAGAGAGTAGGTATAGTCTGTTCCTTTAACAGTTAGCACAAGTTTCAGCACCAAGAAGGTTTAAAAAAAGATTGAGAATATACTTCCAAACAAGATAATGACACATCGCAATGGGGGATTTTCTGAAAGTCGATTAAAAAAATAAGTTTACGAAATAGCTCAATAGATGGCTGAAGTGATTAAAAGCGAATAGCCAACTGCCATCAAGTCAAGATGTCACCATCCTCTTTGACTGTTCGTACTATCGGTACGAATGCGCATTAGTTATCATCACAGACCTAGTCTAGTATGCTGTGACTACGTACGTATTACCAGTTTCAGCTTTAGGGAAAGTAAGCGTTCCTATTTTAGTGCAGAAAACAACTACACATGGAAGTGGAGCCACTTCCATTTGTACTTCCAATTTACAAACAGGTTATTTATTTTATTTCTTACAAGAAGGGAAATAAACAAATCTAAAAATGATAATAAATGACATTTGACAATTTTTTTATTTTTTTTGGATCTCTATTTTGATTGTGACATTAGACCAAGATGCATTTTTTTTTCCTTTGTGTGTGGATTGTGGTGCCTCATTAAAATTACAATCTAGCCTTAAGACTAATTATTACTTTAACCTAAGCTGCTAAGTAGAGTAAATACTCTTGTTCTTGTGTTCATTTGGTTTGTACTCATTAATACTACATAATCACTATCACTTCACAAAACTAACTCAAAGGGTTTTGTCCGCGTCTTCTAACGATGTCCGTGTTGTCGAGGAGCTGATGATGTCTAATGTAGCAAAAAGTTATTGTAAACGTCACTCACGTCAAAAAGATAGGTACCGAATAGGTTATATTAAATGTTTCGAGGGTCTTCATTACTTGTCAACGCCGTTTATTACATATTTTACTAAGTTTTCCTTTTTTTAAACTGTGAGGAAATCCTCCATTGGCGGCTGCATATGTGCGTGAGTGGATAATTTGAGGTTTACTGTAGTTGATGCACAATTTCATCACAAAAAACCGCTTTTTTTTTGTGGGAACACATTAGAAATTAACACGACTAATAAGGTCGAGATCTTGCTGCGATAAGGCAGCCGATCGTCATAACATGATGTATGTGTTCAAGTGAGGCTTGTGCGTACGAGCGGATCAGCATATATTATCTTGGGTGCTTCACTTTTAGTTGTTGGTCGTGGTGCGACCGCGTGGACTATTAATAGGTAATTTTATTCCCGGAGTTCCTATGGCAGGACCATGGGCAAATCAATTTTCCGATAGTCCGACTAGTTGAACCATGGGCAGTTTTGACAGTGGTCTTACGTATTAAAATATACATTATCCTTATTTTTGTCAAAATGAAGCAATAAATCAAGAATTTATACGTGTTCGATACTCATTGATGATTCCTGTAGTTATTAAGTATCAGGCCATCGTGATTGGCACGCAAGTTTTAATGAAAGATTTACCTTGCATAATCACTCAATATTTTTATAGTCATATTTAATGTTTGTGTGTTTAGTAGCTAACTACTATTAAATTAAACCATCTAACTACTACACGACACGACACAGTTGGTCAACCCACGTGCCATTACAGGCCTATAGACTTTTAATATACAGTAGCATAATACTTGGTTAGCAATGTTAGCACCATGAATAATTTGTTGTTTTGTGACAAGAAAGAATAATAGCCTCCTTTCATAGACTGACGGATCTGAAAAGTTGTTATGTAGCATGATGCCCAGCCCACGAGACGTGACATACAATTTAGACAACAATTTATGCCTCAGCATAGAATTATAGCAACAATTCATTGAAAAATAGAGCGTTGGTCCATTACCTAAGCAGTACTTCTATATTGTTTCTTCTATTTTGGACGGCTGGTTGATCTAGTTGCTAGTGACCCATGTATGAAATCAAACGGTCGCGGGTTCGAATACTGCAAGGTGCAATCATTTGTGTGATGATCAGAAATGTTTGTTTCTGAGTCATGGATGTAATATTTGTATCTGTGTATGTTTATCCGTTATCTAGTGCCAGGGTATCCTAGTTTGGGGCTAGGTAATGGGTGTGGAATTGTACCGAATATATTATTATTATAATTTTTACCCGAGTACGGCGAAACAAGAGAAGGATAATAAGTTTAACAGTCTGTGTATGTATGTATGTATGTATGTATGTATGTGATGTTCCACCATAGCGACGACGCGCCTATTGATTCGATTTTGACAAGCGACGTATCAATCGATTCGTCTTCACGTATAGAGTTTTTTTTACCTGACTACGGCGAAGCCACAGAATAAATAATAGGCAAAGCGAAGGAAGGGTTATGTGTTCAAACTAAAAAAAACTATGATTTTGACAAGCGAGGTATCAATCGATTCGTGTTGATCGCAAGAGTGTCATGGGCAATATTGTTACCCTATAGTAGTCGGGGTTAAGTTGTTTTTGGCACCACGTGGGACATACAAGCGAAAAGGAACACATGTTTCAAATTTCTAATTTGTAGATTTTATAGATTTCGCGCGTTATAAGGATACAGGTAGATTTGTTCCCGCAATACGTAAAGCCTACTGGACCGATTGCATTGCGGATCTCATAGTTGGATAGCCTAAGTTAGGATGCTGGCAACAGAACCGCAAGTCTTATGCGTGTTCGACACACACTTGACAGCTTTTTGAATAGATTATAGATACCGTTTGTCAAATAACATCTAGGCCTTAATTACAGAAATCCTAATAATTGCAACCAGTTGCAATTATCGTGCACTTAAAAGCTGGGCATTAGAGTTGAACTTCGTTTGCGTCGTATCATGTATTTCTTATAGCAACTATTTCTGTAATAAGGCTACTGTTGTTAAGGTGGTTTATCTTTTGTATTTGACATTTACATGTGTACATATTTATAATATCACTACCGGTTATGACTCACGTGTTTATTGTCGAAAACATCGAACTACGAGTAGGTTTCGAGCGTATTCAACAAGTGTATTATTATTAAATTAAAATATGAAGCATTGACAAAAATTGAGAAGATGACACCCGGTAGAGTTTATTGGTGCTTTCTTCTCTAACGGGCGTATTTCCGAAGCACTGGTAGAGTCAGAAGGGTATTTCCTTTTCCTGTGTAAGATTTAACTTTGAGTCGGCACATGTAAGGGTTTCCTTTTCAAACTCAAAGCATACTTAGTTTGATTTCATCTATTTATAATAATTTGTGTTTTTCTCTTTGTCCATGAGATGTTCAGTTTTGACTTGTAACTATTATTTTATTTTTGCTAAGTATTATCTTTCCTATACTTTGACTTTGGTGCCGAGTGTTGGAAACCCCGCCAACCGAGATTGAAAATGTTGATGATGAAAGTCTGGTAGGAATTATCTTTGTGTACCACCAGATTATTATTTATTCAAAGCCACTAGTTTCATAATACTTACACAACCAAGACGCCATTTCGACGGTGACGGCCTCCGTCGAGTTGGCTTCCGTCCTCAGCTGCTGGATGAAGATGGTCGGCGCGCCGAAGCAAATCCCCCCTGAGAAGTAGATAGTGAACACTCCAATGCTGACCAGCAACTACGGACGAAATAGTAATGTTAATAACAATCGAGTTCTTCGCATCAACTTTGACATGTGAGCGTTTATATTATGATTATGTCGTGACGATATCATAGAATTGATCATTTCATGAAATGGTTGGCCACATCTGCATGAAATAGTTATATTTCTGCAAAAAACTGTCACGTCATGAAATGGTTTGGCCATATGAATGAATAACGGGCGTATTTCTGAAGCACCGGTAGAGTCACAAGGTCCTTGTTAGTCGACACATGAAAGGGAGATTTCCTTTACAAACTCAAAGGATACACTTAATTTACTTATTTTTTTTATCTATAAACTAATATTAAAAAATAGATTTTTTGTATGTTTGTTTATAATGGATTAACTCAAAATATAATAAACCGATTTAAAAAATCTTTCACTTAAAGAAAGCTACACTATTCCAGATGGGCATAGGTTACTTTTTCCTTTTGTTTCTTTTTACTTGTTTTTTATAACTTTTAATGGTTTATTTTTAAATGCATAGTGGTATGACTGAAAAACTACGGATGAAGTAGTAGGGCAGAGCAGCTTGTTTATAATATTTTAAGATCTTCTCCTTGTTCATGAGATGTTAAGTTTTTACTTATAAAAGTGTATTTTGTCTATTTACAATAAATAATTTGAATTCGCTTGGCAGGCGGCTTGGTGATTGCAGCAGGTGTTGGTCAACCAACACCTGTTGCAATCACCAAGGAACGCATACACAGGAAAATGCTGCTATTAATGTCTTGAAAACCATTTGCTGGCTCTCACAGCACTCGTGGGATGAGATGGGTTTCTACGGTAGAATTATTTTGTTTTCGTGAACCATTCCTGTTTTGTTGGGTTGTGAGATAACTTTCGACTCCTGGGTGTACCTAGCTAAGCAGGCTTTAGAACAAATCTTCCTATACCGGAGTTAGGTATTCGACACGTCATGACGAACCACTTTAGTTTTACGACTTTTGAGATTTCGAAGTTTTTCATTCATGTATTTACTTATAAAAATTCCTCTAGGAACACTTTCAAACCCTAGTAGCACATCCATTCCAATATATAAAAGTGAAACGTTGTCTGTTTGTTTGTTTTTTTGTTTGTTTGGGGAGCTTTCACGCGATAGCGGCTGGACTGATTTTGACGAAATTTGGAATGGAGATAGCTTACGAGTATACCCTAGAATAAAACATAAGATACTTTTTGTAACGGAAAATTGAAATTTTACACTAGAAAACTGGAAAATGTTGATTACTCCCAGTAAGGAATGGTTGCCATGCTAACGAAATAACAGGTCTCTCAAAAAACATCAATAGCATCGGTGTTATAAGTAATACTTTTGCATTGGTTTTTTATTAAAAGAAAAAAACAAAACTAAAAGAACTTAGGATGCTTTTTTTCGCAATAAACAGTAGTCCGCGCGGACGAATCCGCGGGTGGGAAAGCTATAAATAATAATAGGTACTACCTAGTAGTCAGCTCGAAAAAAAAGCAATAGCGATTTTGACCTTGGTTTTGTACAAGACTGTTTGTCAAGTCTGGTTGACAGACCTCAGCATTGGATCCTACTGCAAAGTGGCCAGACAAACGTCAAAGTGAAAATCTGTCGAATCGAATTTTCTTTATAAATTTGTAAAAAGTGATTGTTATGTTTAAATTTATAATAACTTTCAAGTGTTACATAACATTGTCGTTTTCTAAGCCTTCGGTGTTTTCTTCAGCGATAAGTAATACTTGTTACTCGAATTATGTGCGTGCAGAGAGACATTAGGCTGGCTCGCCCCACATCTGCTCGGACTGGTGAACAGTCTCCACTCAAAGGGGTATTTCTACCAGCGCGCAAGCGAGGAGAGACCTATCAACCTGAACCCGCAGTTGGACAAACAGATAGATATATAGATAAGATAGTAAACGAATATTTAGGGTTGTCGCAAATTTCGTAAGATTAAAATAATTTTACATTTGTATGGGAATTTTAAATACGATGTATTCAACCATTGCACACGTAAACAAATTTACATGCTTGATCGAAACAAACCTGCTGCGTACTTATAAGGCTATTCAGTGACACGTTGTATATAGGTAGAGATGCTTGTTAACAGAATCATCATGTTTAGGTAGCTATTTACTTGTCTTAAAAATGGCTTCCAAGATTTTTGTTCTACGTAATCTTCACTCGTGTTTACAATATACCCATATCGACACTTATCCATTGAAATGTTGAAAAATCCACAGATTTTCGAATTTGGTCTATGGACAAAAGTTCTTGTTTTATGCAGTCCCACGTGACAACTTACTCTGTAATATTAATAAGACAAAATATAAAAAGAAAAATTATAAAAAATATGTTTTAACATCTACCTATTGATTATTAAGAAAATATATAAAAATATTACGCCTACTTACACAATGTAACGAAAAACACAATTAAACGAATTTGGTAATCCTCTATAACTACAAATCTCACATTTCAAGATATAAAGGAAAAATAATTGACTTAGTTACCTACTTAGTTAAAAAATATTTTTTTAAATGACACTTCAACTCTTACAACACTGTTAGGAATAAATTTTAAGGTAGTTAGTTACCTAGAGTACTTATCACAACGAATTTATATAAGTTAATACTAAGGAATTTCACACACAGAGGCGCGAGAGGCGCGGTGGCGCCGCTGGCGCCGAACCGCACCACATCTATGCGGTGCGGTTTTTCATGGGCAGTTTCTATTTGTGAAAGGAGAATTTTCGTGATGTTTGAGTAAGGTTAGGTTTCATGTAAGATGCTGAGATGTGTGATGATGACACCTGCCGTTGCCGTGTACCGATATGACCAAGTATTTATAAGCACCTATCGTATCACTAAACTACTCTTTATGATCGACACCGTTGTCGTGATGTTTTATTGTTTGTTTAGTTGAGTCGGCGTGAACTGTATTGTGCAGGAGACTTCATATTATTTATTCCTCTGATATAGTTTAATCCTTCGAAGAATAGGTGCATTACTTAAGTAAGTACCTATCAAAAATACTAGAAGTTGCGCGTTGCGCAGCAACAGTTTCATCCCAGCGCATATCTACTCGCGCTTCTCATTTAAAAAAACGGCCGAGTGTCAACCGCGTCTGCCCGCGCTGTGTGTTATAAAACCCTTAGGATCACAAAAATGCACAGAGAAAATAAAAATCAGAAGGAGGAGTCTACAGAATAACCAGCCAAGTGCGTGTCGGACCACGCAGTGTAGAGTTCCGTAGTCACAGTTTTTTGTTCATTGCTCAAGTTTGCTGATTAGGTATATTGTATGCATCGAGCCAACAACCAAAACCGTTTGAGTTGGTTGCTTTCTCGAAGATTGTAGGTGATGTACAAGTATGAAGGGGGAGGGGATGACGACGACGACATTGATAACGACTTTAAAAGAAACGATAGGTAAACCAGATAAAAAACATGTTGTAAATTGTAAATCAAAAAGTAATCGTTATGATTATATGTAAACACACCCTACCGTAGGTACAATACGACTTTGGGTATCCACCATATCCATAGATTGATATAATTTCAACGTAAGTAGACACTATTGTCCCGAATATATTTATTTATATTAAAAAAAAAAAAAAAAAAAAAACACCGAACTGTGGGGCGGGCGCTAGAGTGCTCCGCCGCAATATTAAAATAGGGAACATAACTTTTTAAATTATGTACCTACCTATTGAATAAAAATACTATAATACAGGAGGGATAGTTTTCAAAATGTGAAATGTAGGTAAGTACTTTTGCTTTTGTATCGCAAGAATCCTTCTATAATAAAATACGTAGTTTATAGAGGTACTGTGGTAGGCCTCTTAAGCATAAGTCTGACACTTACCATCAAGCAAGTGACCTGCTCGAATAAAAAAAAATGTTGAAACCAGGTTAAAGGAGGCATAATTTTCAAAATGTGTCCTTTAGGTCCTTTTTTATTATCGGAAGGTACCTACTAACAATAGGTACAACCCACCAGTAGTAGGCAGATAAGTTACGAATTTACTTACCTTGATACTCATGTTTAAAAACTCCTACATAAAGATTTTATACTGTGACTGTGAGTTACATTAGCATGTCTACTCATTAGCTACGCACCTATTGAAAAGGCAGTTTGAAACGAGACATGAATCAAAAGTAGCATAGAAAATATTTATCTATAGCCATGTCATTATCAGTAAGTGATATAACCTGTGGATATAACGAAAATTTGCGAATGTGATTCGCATTCGCAAAAAATGTGCGAATGTTTTTAGGGCAAAAAGGTAACAGTTTTATTGATTACCTACTTTACAAAATAATACAGATATCTAAGTTTTATGATCAAATACGTGGGGAATTTATTCTGGTTAGTTTTAAAACCAAAAATGACATAAATCTTTTAGAGTTATCAAATAACTCAGTCTCAATATTTATAACATTAGGTAGATACTTAATTAGTATCTTAAAAAACCAAAACTAAAAACGTATTAATAAAACTATACAGTTACAATTATTACAATTTAATAATAATAAAACTATACAATTTAGAATCATGTAAGCATAGTTTATAACTCTATGGAATTGAATTTACCTCCTCTAAACTAGTGGCTCTGTTAGCTGTACACATCGCGCTTAGGTACAAACTTTTTTAACCGGAACTAGGATCAATTAAGTTTTACAAACTTAAAATTAACTGGTCCATTCGTGACTATGGATAGGCAGTGGACACAGCTTTGAAATTGGACGTTGAATTAACGAATCTTTGTAGCGCAACGTCACAACTCGCGTTATGTTATCTTTATCCGGATGAACATTTACTACCAAACCGTAAAGCCATTTTGCAGGAGGTAAGTTGTCTTCTCTGACCAACACTACGTCACCGATCTTTAATTCTGGAGATTTGGTCTTCCATTTATATCTCTGGAAAACTGTGTCAAATATTCTGAAGACCACCGTTTCTAGAACTGATGCACAATTCTCTGAGTAAGTTGCCAACGACGTAAGCTTCCGACTTGTAACTGCTCATAATTATGATCAGTGGCCTTATTACAGAACTTGGTTACAATCGGATTATCACTTTTTTCATAGCAATTTCGACTCTATCGCAAGGCATTAGTGGTTGCGATATTGAGAATTCGATTGAAACGGTGTTGCTAGAATCAAGACTACTCTGGGAAAGAGGTCTTGAGTTGAGACAGGCCTCAACTTGCGATAAGACGGTGGCAAGTTCTTCATAAGTTAGTATAGAATCTCCGAGAATCCGTCTTATATGGTGTTTGGTGCTTTTTATCCCTGCCTCCCACAATCCACCGAAATTTGGAGCGTGAGGAGGGATGAAATGCCATTCTGTTCCATTATTTGCTAACGCAGATGCAACTTCACTTGAAAATGAAGAACTCTCGCTTGCCAATAAAGCTTTTAATACCCGCGCAGAGCCAACAAAATTGGATCATTGTCACTCCAAAGGTGAAAACAGCATCCTATTTTAGCGACAAATCGCTTGAAAGCAGCCAGGAACCCTTCGGAGGTAAGATCAGACACAGAATCAATGTGCACTGTTCGCGTGGCCATACAAATAAAAAGACAAATATACCCCTTGTATGATTTTAGGCCACGACCTTTAGACACTCTTATATTTAAGGGCCCTGCATAGTCCACGCCCGAATGCATAAAGGTTTTTTCGGTGTCACCTGACAAGAGGGCATCTGACCCATTAATTGGGTGCTGATCTTAGCTGCATTCCGAATACAAGGAACGCAGTGGTAAATATGGGGCCGTATTACGTTTTTCAAACCAGTAACCCAATATCTGGAACGTATCCAACTGCCAGTGAGCTGCTGACCACCATGAGTTTTTTCATGAGCATCTGCCACCAGAAGTTTAGCAAGATGCGATCCTCCACAGATGATAATTGGATGCTTGCTGCAGTCAGGTAAGTCAGAGTTTTCAATTCTTCCACCAACTCTTAGTGCTCCATTTTCATCGATAAATGGATTTAGTGTTGATATCCTACTCTTATTATTAACCTTTTTATGTTTCAGAAAGCTAGTGATGTCTTCGTGCAACGAGTGACGCTGATGCTGTCGAATGCAACAGGTAAGGGCATCTTGAATCTCTGCAGCGGTAAGATACGGTAAGAGTTTTGTTTTTGCTGTAGTAGAATCTTTAAGTCCCAGAAACCTCCGACAATACGCTACGACCCTAACTTGCTTTCTTAGCGATTAGAATTTAGTCCAGATGAAAAATGAACAAAATAAAAATATGTAGCTTACTTCCGCCAAAACTGTAAGTCAGACAAATGATAAATGGTAAAATTAACACAAGTAAAACCCCACGCTAAACAAAACCCTACCCCAGATTGAACTAATGAAAAATATAAATGAAAGAAAAGCTAAGGCATGGAGGCCGGAAAAAAAAAAAAAAAAAAAAAAACACTTACATACAAATAATATATATAAATATATATACACAATAAAAAAACCCCAAGCTAAACAAAGCCTACCCAAATACAAGTATCGAAACACTTATATATTCATATACAGTATATGAATATATAAGTGTTTCGATACTTGTGCTTTGTTTAGCTTGGGGTTTTTTTATTGTGTAAAAAACCCCCAAGCTAAACAAAGCCTACCCAAATACAAGTATCGAAACACTTATATATTCATATACAGTATATGAATATATAAGTGTTTCGATACTTATATATTCATATACTGTAACTGTACATGTACTGTATGTAAAAAACCCCCAAGCTAAACAAAGCCTACCCAAATACAAGTATCGAAACACTTATATATTCATATACTGTATATGAATATATAAGTGTTTCGATACTTGTATTTGGGTAGGCTTTGTTTAGCTTGGGGTTTTTTATTGTGTATATATATTTATATATATTATTTGTATATAAGTTTTTTTTTTTTTTTTTTCCGGCCTCCAGGCCTTAGCTTTTCTTTCATTTATATTTTTCATTAGTTCAATCTGGGGTAGGGTTTTGTTTAGCGTGGGGTTTTACTTGTGTTAATTTTACCATTTATCATTTGTCTGACTTACAGTTTTGGCGGAAGTAAGCTACATATTTTTATTTTGTTCATTTTTCATCTGGATTTCCGCAAAGTAACGCCTGAATCTATCAATTAGTCCAGATGTCTGGCTCTTGACCGCTCTCCACGGATAAAGTATGAACCTTTAGCACTTTCTTTTCTAAATCTGTTTAGTACAAATTGACAGTGGTTTCCCATACTCTACGTTGTCGTTTTGTAGGCAGTCAGGACCGTATTTCCACAACTCATTGTCAATTAACTCGGAAGCTTGAATTCCGCGCGAAGCACAGTCTGCAGGGTTTTTCTTTGACTGAACATACTACCATTGCGATGCATCCAACAGACTCAGGATTTCAGAAGTTCGGTTGGCTACGAAGGTCTTCCATCGACTCGGGTGGTCACTCAACCACGCCAAGACTACAGTTGATTCGGTCCAAGCATGCAAGTCGTTCTTTTCAATGTTTAATGCTTCAGCCACCTCTCGCAACAATTTTACGACCAATCCAGCAGCGTATATTTCCAACCGCGGTATCGAAACTTGCTTGATTGGAGCTACCTTCGTATTAAAAGTTACTAGATGAGTTTTTATAACACCATCGCTGGCAATGGTTCGAATATAAACCACTGCAGCGTAGGCCGCATTGGATGCATCTCCAAACGCATGTAACTCCACTTTCCTATCATTGTGAGTTCTTTGAACCCATCGAGGGATATGAAAACTCACCAGCTTTGATAAATCTATTCGATAAAGATTCCATTCTTTTAAAAGTTCTTCATGCAATTTGTCGTCCCAGTCAAGTCCAGACATCCATAATTTTTGGATAAACATCTTAGCGGTTATAATGCACGAAGAGATCCAGCCTAGAGGATCATACAACCTGCCGATTTCACTAATGATTTCTCTTTTAGTTGCAGGCAAAGAAGAATCGGATGACAAGTTGACACTATAGCACTATAGTATTATCTATCTATCTATAGTCCTACTCGTCGGTCCGGCGATTCCACGCAAGACCTGCTACTTTGGTTCTATCGTCTTCTTTAAATTCTCTATTTATTTCCGTATTCTTGTTTTCGGGGTCCAGCAATCCCATTCTGTTACTGGCCCATTTCTGTAACGTGAACCCACCTTTTTTAAGTAATGCATTCATCTCTTCATACATTTTAACGGCTTCAGTTTCAGATTCACAACCACTGAGAAGATCATCCGTGTAGAAATCCGTTTGGATTCTACTTGCTGCTAGCGGATGATTATGACCTTCATCAATTGCAACTTGTTGCAACGCCTTTACCGCTAAATATCGGGCACAAGATGTACCGAATGTATCATGTGATTATCAATAGCCGATAATCACGTAATTTATCATTGGGTCTTCTCTCCAAACTATCCTTTGATGGTCTACATGCTTTTCCGACACCTTAATCTGCCTGTACATTTAATAATGTCGGCAATGAGACATATACGATGCAATCGCCATCGCATAATAGTGTTTCGTAACTCTGGCTGTAAGGTTGGACCAACCATCAACGTTGAGTTTAAGGACACTCCAGCACTTTGATCAGAGGCATTAAAAACTACCCTCGTTCGACTCGTGGTCTTTTCCAGACGAATAACTGCGAGATGTGGCAACCACACCTTTCCATCTACCTCATCTGAGTCACTTCCAACTTATTCCATGTGACTTAAGGTCAGATATTCAGTCAGCACGTCAGAGTAATCCCTTTTCTGATCTGGATTTTTGGCTAATCTTCTTTCTAAACTATTCAGTCGCTTTACTGCAATAGCTCTAGTATCCCCAAATTCACGCTCCATATTTAGACGGAAGGGTAACTCTATCACATACCGACCAGAGTCATCTCGGCATGTCGTCGCCTTAAAATGATCTTCGCAAGCTTGCTCTTCCGAAGTTAATATCTTTCCTTTCGTCGTACTAGGCTCAGATTCA
Organism: Alsophila aescularia; assembly: GCA_946251855.1. NCBI lineage: Eukaryota > Metazoa > Arthropoda > Insecta > Lepidoptera > Geometridae > Alsophila > Alsophila aescularia. Next base: position 16,956,588 of record OX276378.1, read on the forward strand.
ATCTCCCAAAATGTCTTAAGCAGCTCGTTCACTTCCATTTTGACATGCAGATTCATTACAACATTATGACAATGTTGCTCATTTTCGCCGTAGCCACCCACTTGATCCGACAAGACCCATCCAAGGTACGTATCCTGAGCAATAGTACAACCAATGGGGCTTCGAATTAAGCCCTCTTTCAGGATGGCACAATATACCTCGGAGCCTAATAAAATGACGAATATTTTATTAGTCAAATTATATTGGGGGTCAACTAATTGGATGCGACCAAGTTCTGTCCACTCGGGCAGAATTAATTTCTTATCTGGCAAAACTGAAGTCACGGTACTGAGTTCGTGAGCCTTCACTTCTAGTTTAAAGGTAGGGTCGCAGAGTGACTGAATATTTACCATAACCATATGTTTTGAGGTTAAGCCACTCGTATCACCCAGACCTGAAATACAGCTTTTAGTTGCCATCTTTCTCAACCATAGTAGCTGTACGGCTGCCTCAGAGATAAAAGAGGCTTGTGATCCTTGATCAAGTAGCGCTCTGAAAATCTGTGTAGACCATTTTGAGACTCGGCCTCGGCCTTCATTAAGGCTGTAGCCAGTAACGTCTGGTTTTTACCTGTCACAAAATGAGTTGCAATATTTGTGGCCTCCTTGGTCTCAGAGGAGGGTTCGGGACGATCTTGATCATTTCCTGCTGATTCATATTTTTTGGGTTTACCATGAAGAAGGGTATGGTGCTTTCCCTTGCAAAGACGGCATTTGGTTGATATCCTACACATGTTAGCAAAGTGATTATTGCCTAAGCTATTATAGCAAAGTCCGAATGACTTTTTTTTTTTCTTTTTTTTTGTTACGGACTTGGCAATCGTTTGACCACGATCTCACCTGATGGAAAGCGATGATGTGGTTGAAAGTGTAGCACGCTTGCTTAGTAGATTCACTCTTGACTTGAACACACTAGGGTTATAATTTACCGGAAACACTGACGAGCGCAAGGCATTCCACTCCTTTGCAGTTCTTATAATAAATGAAGAAGCGTAACGCTTCGTTCTTGTGCGAGGTATTTCAACCATGAATGGGTGGCGCTTTGCTAATCGTCTAGTCGTACGGTGATGGAAAGGTGATGGGGGAATCAGGTTGTGCAGTTCTTGAGCACACTCTCCATAGTGCAATATGTAGAATACCGCCAGGCTTGCTACCTCACGTCAATGCGCCAGACTTTGAAGCTTACTCTTTACCAGAGTGTCATCCCCAATGAGCCTGATAGCACGTCTCTCAATTGAATCCAAAGACTCGAGCTGATACTTGGCAGAACCGTCCCAAAGGTGGCAGCAATACTCCATACAAGATCGGACCTGTGCTTGATAAGGATTAAAAAGCTGTCCCGATGTGAAGTACCGCCTAACCTTAGACAAAATACCAAGTTTTTTGCAGCTACCTTTGCTTTGGATTCAATATAAGACCCAAAATTCAGGTTTGATGTGAGTTCGACAAATGGTCGCCTATTGGTATTGTTACACTTTGGAAAGACGGAGATCGGTGTAGACGACTCTTTCTTTTTAGCAGAAAACAAATACGCTTGCGTTTTAGTAGCATTAAACTTAACCAGGTTAGCATCGCCCCAATCGGGCACGGCTTCTAAGGCTAAATTTAAACGGTCTACCATAGCCTCTCTCTGAAACTGGACAGCGTCACAGCTGGCTTGAGCATTGGAAGTGTATCTCTCAACTACAGTACTGTCATCAGCATACCCAAAGGTACCGGGCTTCAGAAGGTCATTAATGTGCAGTAAAAACAGTGTAGCCGAGAGAACCGATCCCTGAGGTACACCGGCATTGATAGCCATTTGATCAGACGAGTAGCCATCTAAGACTACTCGAATAGATCGTTCCCTCAAGAAATCAACTATCCAATTGCATAAGCCAACAGGTAAACCATATGAGGGAAGCTTGTTTAAAAGGCCATCGTGCCAGACCCGATCAAATGCCTTCGATATGTCAAGGGAGACGGCAAGCGCCTCACCATGCATCTCTATGGCTTCGCTCACTACGTGAGTGGCATACGCGAGAAGGGGATCTTCTAGACGACTTCTATCGAGTAGACCGGTTTCGGCGAAATCCGTATTGCCAGTCACCGAGAAGATCATTGTCTTCAAGGTATGCCAAGAGCCTAATGTTTATGACACGCTCCATACACTTACAGAGTAAGGAGGTTATCGAGATGGGATGATAATTTGCCGGATCAGCACGACTACCCTTTTTTGGTACTGGTTGTACATTGTCAAGCTTCCAGCTCTTCGGAACTTTACCTGAGTGAAGAGAGAGGCGGTACAAACGCGTTAAGATGGGAGACAATTCGGGCGCACAGTTTTTCAGCACAATCGCTGGAATACCATCAGGACCACTGGCCTTGTTCACATCTAGAGCTCGAAGCGTTCTGAGAACCTCCTTCTGGCGAATGCGAATTTCGGGCATAAAAACCCCGCAGTGAGGAAGGCAGGAAGGTGTCTTGCCAGAAGCATCTAGATGCGAGGCTTCTGCAAAAAGAGAGAAGCAAATAAATTCGCTTTGTCTCCAGCAGTGTGAGCTAGTGTTCCATCAGGTTTCAGCAATGGTGGCAATGAGGGGCGGCAGAGGTTTTCTTCGACCGACTTGGCCAGGGACCAAAAAGCTTTTCTACCAGCGGGGTATGAAGCCAGTTTGGCCCCAATTCGACTTACGTGATCAAAATGAACCTTCCTAAGTATCTTCTTGCAGGTATTAGCAGCAACGTTAAATTTTCTTTTCTTAACCTGAATATCAGAAGACTTGCGCTTTCGAGCATCAGCCCAGTCTAGATATGCCGCACGCTTTAGAGCCACAGCATGACCACAGCTGGATCAAACCAAGGCTGAGCTTTGCTGGAAAGAGTCTTTTCACTGAATGGAATGAAATATTCCATTGCCTGACATATTACCTCTGTAACAGCAGACGCGCAAGTCGACGGATCCTGACATGAAACATGTTTGCCGCCAAGGGTACGATGCAAGGAATTGCCGCATCTCGTCCCAATCTGTTGAGTTGTATTTCCACACGCGCCTATTTCCCTTAAGGCTAGGATTAGGTGGGGAATACACTGAGACGGACTTAACTAGGCAGTGATCAGAGCTACCAAGAGGTGGGGATACTGATACGGAGTATCGGTCTGGTTCAGTCGTCATCAACAGGTCGAGACAGTTGGCAGTGTCATCGTCACGGTCAGGTACCCGTGTCGGCTCCTGCATCAGCTGAGAGAGATCTAACGCCAGAGCAAGCTTCCGCGTATCTCTACCAGCGTGGTCGGTGTTTTGGTATGGGACAAGCCACTCCTTGTGGTGGGAGTTAAAATCCCCCAAAAACACCAATTGAGCAGACGGGTAACGCTGTTGGACCACACTTGCCGCCTCACCTAGATTAGTCTACCAATAAAGTCGCTGTTGTTTTCGTGTTTCAGGGTCCAACTTCAAACTGACAATATAGATTACAATTATGTCCCATGTTTTTATTTTAATACCTAAGGTTGCCAATTGCCAGTCCGAAGTTGTATCTAAAAGCTCTTTGAGCCCTTGAGCGGATTCATAATTCATTACGCGATGACTAAACAAACTTCTAAGGATACAATTTGCCATGAACCGTTTCTTGTCGTACCTATTTTGCAACATGTTCCAACATTTCTTATAATTAGCTGTAGTAATAGGTATATGTTTTATCAATTGTTCAGCTTCGCCTCGCATTTGCGTTTTCAAATAATGTCAGCGTTGGACGTCATCTAAAGTAGAGTTATTGTGAACTAACGATTTAAAGAAGTCTTTAAATGACGACCACTCCGCATAGTTACCACTGAACAAAGTTATTGAAATTTGAGGTAATCTAACTACAGGTTCTTTGTTCAACGCCGATACATTTGCATCGTTGGTGTTAGATGGTATCATTGTCTTCAACGTTGCCTTCAGTGGCCCAATTACATAACTTGGCTCCAATCGGATTATCACTTTTTTCATAGCAAATTCGACTCTATCGCAAGGCATTAGTGGTTGCGATACTGAGAATTCGATTGAAGCCTAGTTATGGAATCGGGCTGCTGTTCTCCTTTATAGATAATATAAGTCTCGTAACCGACGTTAAAAACATCATTTTTGACGTAACTGCTTTCGTTCAGGACTTCTTTTCTGTATGCTGCTGTAATCGCTTCATGTTTCTCAGAAAATGTATTTATTAATTCCTCTAGCCCTTCAAATCTCGCATCAATGTAAGTTTCCGTAATCCTTTTTTCGGTGATTTTTTAAAGTTATTTATGCCTTTTTTATCTGATTTTTGAGTTCTTCTATAACTCTTAAATCGTTAAAAATTTATCGATAATATTCTAAGTCGACGATTGATGCGAAATTTTCTGTGTTTGAACACGGCTCACGATGAAATCGGGAGTGGATGCTCCGTTCCGTAATTTTTCGAGAAACTATTCTATGTCCTAGACAACACTTTGAAATTTTACAAGTCCAAGCATTACTTGAATTTTTGTAAGTTCTTACACTGATTAATTATTGTACTCACAGTTTGTTCTTGCACTTTACCATTAATTATTCCACTTAATTCCAATTATTTCCAATTTCCAAGTTTCAGCTTCGGTCCACCAGATGTCGCCTAAGATGACTGTCCGTGTCCTCCGTCGCAATTTCCAGGCGCCCGTAGTACTGTGTGTATCTGTAAGTGTATTTATAAAAAACGTCCGACTTAAAGAACCCTTGTCCAAAGGGCGCGTTTCGAATCGAGGAAATAAACCAAAACTTTGATTTCCTTTTCTCAAACCCATCGGACATTCATTAATTTGAATATTGCCGCAGACATACAGATCACGGAGAATTTCATCACCGAGAGCTAATTTGACGTCAGCGCCATTTAGTTAAATTAGCGGAACTAAAAATCACTTACAATATTTTTACTGGACTAACGATTTGGACACACAGTGAATTCGAAACGAGTGATCGGTGGCAATGAATGGTCCAAGTGGCATTGACCGAACCTCACTTTAACTCTACGGAATCAGGCCCCAGGTTGTCCTAGTGAGATCATCGACCGCGTAGTGAGTGATTGTAATTTATTATTTGCGTTGTTTTTAGTGATTTATAGCTTGTACTTTGTGTTATTACGTCTAATAATACTGTAAGGAAGATATGAAAATATTTTTTGTTTAGTGTCCCGCCCGTGATGATTGTCATAAAGTGCTTCAAAGTGCATTTCGTTACTTTTGGCGGGAAAATATTAGCGTGAGTATATTTTTTATAGTTAAATAGTATTTTTTTCGATGTTCTTTATTGTTTGAGCTGTAAAATGGTATCTAACATTATATAATTTATACTATAAGCAATTCCCAAAAAAATAAGTTTTACGCGCGTGTCTCGGGTGTTCGCCGGGATATATAGAAATATTATTATGAAAGTATTTGTTTTTGGTAAAATAAATTTTATTTTCGGCTTGAATAAACCCTTTTATCCATTTTGTCTCAGTTTACTCAAGCTGCTACCCGAAGCACGTGACTTCACAGGCCGTCATCGGCGGTGATTGGCGATCGGCCGCTCACTGTAACTGAGAACATATGTTTATCTCTTTCTGACGACGTGGTTCTGTATATCTCCGTGATCTTTTAGCCTCTTATGCAAATATAGTTGCTTAGGTTCTATGTAAGTAGCTATAGTACAATTTCGCCGTGTTTTTAATGTTTTCATGCATGTATAAAGTCTCTATTGGTAAAATCTCATTGTAGGTACCTACTTAGCCGAACGCAGTCATTTTTTTATTGGTCTGCAAAACTGTTTTGTTTAAATAGTTTTTTCAAGTCAATTTGATCTGTAAGTAATATTTATCTTTAAAAATACATTCAATTTTTCAAGATTTGATAAATTGAATTATTTCTTCAAATATACAGTATAAATTTCGCGATGTTTCAGGGCAATTCTACCGATTCCTCCATTTTGACGTTAAAGACAACTGCAGTGCGATTCCGTATCTTGGTTTCAATCAGATTTTCACTTGTTTTAATCAGATTGTCACTTTCTTCATAGCAATTTCGACTCTATCGCAACGCATTAATGAATTTGACGGATTGAAACCGATATGATCAATATTGTGTAATAGCACTGCTGATTGGTCCATTCCATAAACAAATCAAAGAAAGCAAATAATAATCAGCGCTGCCAATTTGTGGAGAATTCACCAAACTGCAGGGAATCTCAAGTTGATTGGGGATTTATCCCCAATAAATCCCCAATCAACTTGAGATTCCCTGCAGTTGGCATTATGCGGGGAAAATGACCGAATTTAGTTTAGTTTTTAGTTTCATGGCTAATTAGTGACTAAAATTATTTGAAGTATACGGTCTTCATACTAGGTAGGTAGGTATATCGTTTTTTTTTAAATATCACATATGCATATCCCTAGTTTGTCAGTTGTATATGATTAGGGACTGCCCTTTCATAAAAGTTTTATAAAAGAAAAATATACATGTAGTATGCCAGCTTTGAAAATAAGTGTGAAAATTTAGTGTCCTTAAAGAATAGAAAAATACAAAAGGAATTGGTGTCCGGGTGCTGTCAGAACAAAACTCCTCTTCTTTTATTACTTTCTCATAGTAAATGGACACATATAATATATCCCCTGTATAAACAATACTTAGATTGATTTGCTTAATTTCCACGAATGAATTAAATCGAGTTGAAAAGTGCGTGTGACGCCATGACCAAAAAGAAGAGAGAGCTTTTTTACAGACCCTTGTTATACCATCGGTTAGCCACAGATTATCAATATATAATAAAATAGTGGTGTGTACACATGCCACAATTATTCATTTATAACACAAAACTGCAGTCGACCAAATTCAGATACTGTAGTATATTTAATGGCAATAAGGGAAGGCGGCAGAGTCAAGTTTAACCCATCGAGCAAAATGTTTTGTTCATTAATCATTTTAATATGTGTAAATAGTAGAAACTAGTTTCGTTTCATAAAAAAAACTTTTTAATATTTGTTGGGTAATCGGCAGTTTTTTCTCCCCCATGTGTTGAATTTGACCTAAGTAGATTATTCAGTAATTTGATATATTGGCATTGGTAACCCTGTCAGTGATAGAACCGGCGTCATCACTCAATCCATGGGCCCGTTCACATAAACGTTCGAGGACGCACGGATCACCCGCGCGTACACTCGAAATCGTTCAAGGCGTCGTCCGGGCGTTCGCCTGGGTCATCCGAAAAATAGTAGTGGAGGGGAGGAATAGTATGAAACTGACACTTGACAGTTGTCAGTTGTATGTGGACGTCCAAATTCGTTCACGATCTCCGGTGGCCCAATTCCATAACTTGGCTACAATCGGATTATCACTTTTTTCATAGCAAATTCGACTCTATCGCAAAGCATTAGTGGTTGCGATACTGAGAATTCGATTGAAGCCAAGTTATGGAATCGGGCTGCGGATGATCGAGCGATAATCGCACACGTAGTATCTCTACCTAGTCTGTTAATCGCACGGATGATTCGAGCGTGTAAGTGAACACAGCCCATCATTTCCTTCAAACAAACGTCAAAACTGGACCCGATAACTAGCTATACTATTCTTTGTTTTGTTATCTTTTTTTTGAATGAACGCAACACAGCTAGCCGGTTGGGAGTTGCGATGACTTATTTTGATAAAACAAACCGATAACGCTACATTTACGTTGTCATGTAAAAATCGTTCATGCCCTTGCCCTCCGTTCCGCGATTGCCTGCAGTAATCACTCTGCCTTGTGCTTGTGCGTACAGTATTTTCTGTATCTAAACCAAATCTATTTTTAACCAACATTTGTATGTATAAGAAGGTAGCTGCAAGTGCAAAACAAAGTCTGAAGCTTTGGTGTTACACTGTAACGTCAGAAACACTGAGTAACAAAACTACTAAAATGTCTCTAGAACAAGCGAAACAAGTTGCAGCGTACAGAGCAGTCGACGAATTTGTGTTCAACAACTGTATCTTCGGTGTTGGAAGCGGTTCTACTGTGGTGTATGCGGTCCAACGCCTTGAAGAAAAAGTTGAAACAGAAAATTTGAAGGTTACATGCATTCCCACTTCCTTTCAGGCGAAACAATTGATTATAAAACATAAACTTACATTGGGGGAACTGGACACAAATCCTGTGTTAGATTTAACAATTGATGGAGCTGATGAAGTGGACTCCAACTTGACCTTGATCAAAGGAGGAGGTGGGTGTTTGCTGCAAGAGAAAATCATAGCTTCTTGTTCAAAAAAACTCATTGTTATTGCTGATTACACCAAAGATTCAGTTAAATTGGGTGATAGATACAAAAAAGGTATTCCAATTGAAGTTATTCCTATGGCTTATGTTCCAATAAAAAATAAAGTGATAGCCATGTATGGAGGAGAAATCAAGTTACGGAGTGCAATTGCAAAGGCTGGTCCTGTGGTGACAGACAATGGAAACTTTATTCTAGATTGGATGTTTACTAATCAAGACTTGGATTGGGAGAAGGTGAATGCCACTGTGAAGTTGATACCAGGAGTTGTAGAAACAGGATTGTTTGTGAAGATGTGCCATAAAGCATACTTTGGACAAGCAGAAGGAAATGTGGTTGAAAGAGTTTAATTCTCTCCTAACATTATAATAATTGGGCTAATATTGTCAAGATTGTTGATCTGATAAGAAAATATGATTAGTACTTAAGGAATTTATCTTTGGTTAAGTTCATACTTTTTTTAACATTAAATTTTTACTTTCATTTGCTTTACTAATTGCTCCTAAAGTTCTAGCTATAGGTATACTAAAACCACAAAAAAGCACTGATATGATAGTGCAATTGTTTATTTCACATTTTACATCAACATTTATATTTTTAATTAAAAGTAGAAACACCTATGAAAATTATTAAGTAATTGGCATGTTTTTTTTTGGTAAGAGTTGAACTCGTTGATTTATACACACTAATTCTATTAAGAGAGAGCTCTTGCGATTTTCATATATATACCAGGCCTTTGACTTGACTACCCAATCAATTTTTCAAAAATACTGAAATAAATTATGTAAAGTATATTTCAAAAATTGATGAAGTAAGAAAATAATATTTTCATATTTTTCTGGTATGTCTGTTTTTTTTAGTAGGTATTTGAGGACAAGTGGAGCACAGGCATTACAGGAAAAATAAATGTTACATTAATTTAAAACTTCCAGGAGCCAGTCTTACTAAGGTCCTAGCTTATTCATAATACTCATGCACATAAAATAAATACATTTAAGAATGCACAAATAATGCATACTTTCCTACAAAAAAAAGGTACATACGGATCAGGGCTTACAGTGAACATCTTAACCATACAAAACTTAGAAATCAACTTAATTATCACAGCAAATCAAAATTCTTATATTTATGTATACTTAATACAAATTAGGCAAATACATCTAGTGATTCCTCTAGAACCTATCTATTACTATATGGATCTGTCTTGTGCAGCTATTAGGAACTATGCAGACGACAACACAATAAATATGCACATTTCTGAAACTCTCAGTAGTTGCACTGCACCCTGTAGAGCAGATTGTATTTATTTAAATGTGATACAAACATACTATAACATTGTGTTTGAAGCTTTTCAAATTGATTTATAAAAGCTTGATAGCATTGAAAGAAACCCATTGCAACAGCGCATTAAGCGCGCATTAGTAGCGTGTGAAATAAATGAGTTGACTGCATAGGCCCTTAGTACTAAAAAATAAAATAATTTTCTTCTAACATCTGCAACATCAAAAATGCTTCTTTAACCATTTTATGAGTGCATGCTTAAACAGATAAGAGAAAAATTACTATTTCCTCAAGTTTGTGTGCAAATCACTTAAATCAATAAAATAAAAATGGTAGGTAGTCAGTCAGCACAATAATGAATAGAAATTTAATCTTAGTTATTTTTTTCATTAAAAACAACTGTCATTTAAAATAAATCCAGATTAAAGTTAAACTACGAAAAAAGAAACTGAGTTATATTATATAAGGAATCCTTATTTCATGGACCATGGAGTGCAAACAAATATAAAAAAATTGTAAACAATTCTACAAATTGTAATAAAATATCCCCACAAAAAACTGATTTATAGTTGTTCTAAAATTATTTTAAGCAATCCTCATTTCATGGGCCATGGAGTGTGAACAAATATAAAAAAAGTGAACAATTCTACAAAGGCTTTGGGTCAATACTGCATTTATCATTGCAATGCAATCTAGTGGTTAATACAATATGACTGAATTATTACTAATACTAATCAATCAGTCATGTTGTAGTAGTTAGTAGTTTTCATAGAAAGACATCACTTAGTAAAGGCTTGTTTTTTTCATTATCCGAAGGAATTCCTCCTGGTTTATTTCACCATCTCCATCCCTGTCCGCTTCATCAATCATTTCATGAAGTTCTTCATCTGTCAGATTTTCACCAAGCTCTTTTGCAACCCTTTTCAAATTTTTGAAAGAGATTTTACCTGAAAATATATATTCTTGGGTTACATCAATGTTAGTTTTATGGGAATTTAATTGTACCGACTAGGCTTACAAGTACTAGGTACTGGACTTTCAAGCATAAACCATATGAGCCATATAACAAAATAATTATGGACTAGCTTTTGCTTGACTTTTTCAGGTAAACTATAGGTTATCTTAATGTACAGTTTATTGACCGAGCGAGAGCATCTTGGGCAAAAATGCTTCAGCATATCCGGATCTCTGTTCTCTTCTACAGGTCGCATTTCTCAACCGATCTAGACGAAACTTGGTATACAGGTTAAACAAATTTTTAGTTATTTTTGTTGTCAGGGGTTTTTGATTGGGGTACTTCCCCCACTACTGAATATCTCCGCCTTATTAGATCCGATTTCGATGGTTCTGTTTTTATTGGAAAGGTAGTAACTTTAATTTGATCTTGTAAAAATTTGGTGAAGATCTGACAAGGATTTTCGATATGATGAGCAAAATAGCTCCTCAAAATGCAGTAAATTTCTCACTTTTAGGTTTCTACCAGTGCAATCAGCGTTTTACCCACTAGGTAGAGATTGATGGAGAACCTTGGTTATTAATGTTAGTTTTATAGTAAGGTAACTAGATGGCGCTACTGTGCATTGCTAGATAGCTTGCAAAAAAAATATGTGCGCATGATGTCTACAGCTCACAGAGCCACAAGGCATAAGTTCAAACCTGATTCCCAACTATAGTTGGTTAAAAAACAGCCCATGACACTCTTGCGATGAAGAATTGATTGATACCTCACTTGTCAAAATTGGACCAAGTTTTTAGTTTGAATACATAACCCATCCTTTGCCTTGCCGTAGTCAGGTAAAACAATAGCTGACACTATACCTGAAGATGAATCGATTGACACCTCGCTTGTCAAATCGGACCAATAGGGATGATGAAACACTATGGTGAAACATCCACATACATAGATCCATACATAGAAATTTAATCTCATTTCCCTTCCCTTGCTTTGCTGTAATCAGGTAAAAAGTATCCTATGTCATTCCCCAGAGTTCAAACTATCTCCATGCCAAATTCCATCAATATTGGTGCAGCTGTTTAGTTGTGAAATGATAAAAACATGCACAGAAAGAGTTATTTTTCACTCTCATATTAATAGTATGGACAATAAATGTAGTAATTTTGTAGTTTGTAGAATAATATAAGCTGTGGCGTATGTATTAATTTATAGTACATTACTGCCACGGTCTGTAATGACTGCGTTGCTGGCAGCGATGATGATGGTTGAGAGTGTAGATAAGTTAAGTTCGAGGCCATCACAGCGCGGTCAGCATTGCAGCCCTTGATGGCCAAGCTGGAATGAATATAGCGCGGTCAGCAAGGGCTGCAATGATGGACAAGCTTGAAAGCCGAGAACTTAACTAAGCAAAGCTTGAGGCCATCATAGTATGGCCAGCAGGGCAGTCATTGCGGACCAAGGCTTGTATAGTGCTTTACTCAAACAATGCAACAACAACAACAACAACGACAAAAACAACAACAAAGACAGGAACAACGACCACAACAACAGAAACAGAAACAACAATCACGATCACATCAGCTTTCAAACATCAAAATCGGTCCATTCGTCTGGGAGCTACAACGCCTCTCTTTTCGCGTTCGGGGTTAACTACCCACGGAATAAATAATAGTGCTACGACAAACAACGACAATAATGGATTTTCAAAGGAAATTGCTGGCCGCAAAACACAACAATAATGAAATTCCATACAACTATGCTGGCGCCTATTCAAGCAGCGCGGCAAGGTCGACTTTGCCCAAAGAAGGTTGTCGAAATAATGACCACATTACTAGTATTGTTTGAGTAAATGAACTTAACTTCTAGGGCATAATGTAAACACTAACCAGTTTCATCATCATCAAAGAGTTTAAATGCTTTCATGATCTCTTCTTTAGTATCTTTCTCAGCCATCTTCACTGTCATAATATCCAGAAAATCTACAAAAGAAATTTTACCATCCCCTTTATCAATCTCAGCTATCATCTTTTTGATTTCCTCTTTCTTGGGTTCGAAGCCTAGAGCTCTGATTGCTACCTTCAATTCTTTTGTATCTATCTTTCCCGTACTTTCAGTATCAAATAAATCAAAAGCCTCTTTTATGTCTCGTCGTTGTTCTTCTGTGAGTTCAAACTTAGGACCTGACTTTTTGCGTACGACACCAGTTGCATTTGTTGTGCCTTTCTTCTGAGTGGTTACTGTGGTAGCTGCCTGCAAAATCAATCTTCGTTTATACTGCAAGTCTAACAAAAGCGGGAGTATAGCGTAAAATCTTACGATAAAAACAGGACCATTAATAAAAATTATAGGAAAATTAGTGGCAATTGTAGTGATTGTAAAGAATAATTTACCATTTCTATGAGCACAAAAATGATGTGTTGTTAATTGTAGAAATGTGGCTGATGGAGCTACAATAACATTTTAGGCAGCAGCTGGACTAGTATATTAATTCGATGAATGTTTGCGGTTTGTAATAAGTATGTAAATATTATATGATAGCTCAATTCTTAGTCGCAAAAACTCGATTTCCTTTCGAATCTTGATAGTCTCTCTACGCTTTCGAAGATTATTTATTTACCACAGAGTCCCAGAGTGGTCTCGAACGTCAATTTAAGATATCGGTAGAATTGCCCTCGAAAATCGGTAAATGTGTACAAAAATCGATATTTAAGAAAAACTTAACAAGGCATAGAATTAATATATATGTCTATGACAATATATTATTTTTTGAAACACTGTATAAATATTTGAAGTTGACTTGAACTGAGCCGGGGAGCTGTGGCCCAATTACAGAACTTGGCTTCAATCAGATTGTCACTTTTTTCATAGCAAAATCGACTCTATCGCAAAGCATTATTGAATTTCACGGCTTGAAACCGTCATGATCAACATTACGTAATCGCAGTGCTGAACCTTTCGATGACGAACCGAATCGCTTCGATTCGATATAGTGAATGAAAAATGTATTCGAACCAAATCCACAGAATAAATAATATCTAATCGATCGACAACCGAGTTATCGAAAGGTTCTGAAGGCTGGTGAGACAGTCCCCATATCGGAAAAATACCAAAAATTTGATACGTTCGAGACCCTGGTAGGATAGGCTAGCTAACCAACCAAAACGTGTCTCATTATATTGATTACCAAAATGAGGACGTTTTCTGTTAGTTCGTTATCTGTTTTTTTTTTATCGGAACTGATTTCATATTTATTTTATTATATGTTGTGAACACTGAACATCCAATGTACTTATTTCATTATAATTTATTTATAATTTAGCCATACTTAGCCAATAAGATGACATGGACTATAAAGTGCAATAAGACTTTCCTTATGACATTACCTACGAATCCTATTAACTTGGTAGCATTATACAACATCAGCAGTAGAGCTATTACCGATCTTAGTTTCAATCAGATTGCCACTATCACGTGCACCCAAAGCAGCGCGTTAGTGGAATTAATATAAGCCAATGCAATTTGTTACAATCAGATTTTCAAAGCAATATCAACTTTAGAGCGCCGTATAATGCACGTGATAATGAAAATCTGATTGCTACAAGTTAGTGCTACGTGGCCAAAATTGGAACTAGCGCCACAACTATTGAAAATTTAATAGTTGGGTCGTAGGCACTTGTACTATTATTTATTCCGCGCCACGGCTACGATCTGTGTTCTTATCTGTTTAATTTTCTTCTGACATAATATTATTGCACGACTCCCCAAAAAAGGAGTCACGTTTTCAGGGTTCATGTATGTATGTAGGTATGTGATTTTCTTTATTCCACCTTAACTAACAGATTTAGATGTATGGGGCAAGGGCGTCACCAAGGTTTGCAACCCCTAAAGATTCAAAAAATGGTAGCCAAATGCAAAGAAGCCAATTGACCTATTATTTCCATTTGACTTTCATTCCATTCCAATTGCCATCCTCGCTGCTGCAGTCTATTGTTGAGGTCCTTGGGTTACATGCAGTTATCCGGGTTGAACTATTTATAACATTGAACATGTTTTTATAACGTTATTAATATTTTTTTATTTTTTTTATCCCATGCTCTATTTACGTCGCTTCCTGCTGAATGCTTGCGATTATGTTTTGAGTTTCTGTTCTAGAAAGCCATTGAAATTATCAATAAGAATAAATTAACATAATATCACATAAATAATCATATTAACTACAGCTGCTGGATTCGAAAAAAACCCTTGAAAATATGTGTTATTTTTAGTAATAAATTACCTTTACTTTAAGTTAACTCATTTTTTTCAATTTTGTTTTTATATCCTCGGTTTCTCTATAACATTTCCTTTCCAAAATAAGTAAAAAAAAACTATATGCAATCATTATAATAATTGTAATATCAGCACCCAAAGATATTAGCGGGTAATCGCCGAACAAAAACTTATAGTTGATGAAAAGTTTATTGCATAAAAATGACATAATGTAATATATATATTGTCGGGCTGGTTGTTATTTGGAATAATGTTCAGTCTATGTCTTCAAAATAATTGATCTAGCCCAATTAAATAAAAACACTTGAGTTAAATCACACAGTAGTTTTAATCACGTTTATATACAAAGACCTGGCGGAGACGACTGCCGACGGAGGGGGGCGCTCGGACAGCCGCTCTACAGTTTTGCTTAATGTGCTAAATATAATATGTCACTACACATTCCCCCTCTTTAATTAAAACATTTTCATAACAATAAAAAAAAATTTGATTGAAGCTTAAAACATTCAACTTAACTTAAAACAATACGTTTGCATCTGAAATATGGGTGGCATCATGTTGTATATCATGTATTATACGGGATTTGCTGACGGTGTCGTTGCGTACGGCGGAGCGATCGCGGTGGGTGGCGGCGGCGCGCCGGCGCCGGCTATCTGCCCTCGCAACCACGCTGCTATCTGCCCTTTCAGCTTTCTCCAAATCAGTAGTAAAATAATAGTCGCGAACAAACTCAAAATCACTAGTAACATGATGTTTTGATTTGATAAATGCGATTCCATATTTACTGTTCCGTTTTGTGCGATAACGACCTCGCCTTTCTTCTCTTCTTTACTCTGCTCCTTTCCCATATTATCACGACGAAAAACAAACGTTCGTATGGAATGCGACTGCACAAAATAATGAGTAATATGAATATGACCCATATTTCTGCACATACAACCATTTACTTAACATTAAATACGAGTAGTTACATGCTAGAATTACTAATTGCAAAAATGCTAACTAAAGGAGTTTATAAGTATGCGGCTTTGCAAAGTTGCCGATTATACTTATAAATACTATGTAGTGTTCGTGCATCTTTTTACAACTAAACTAAATTACGATACATTTGCGATACATTTATACGTTATTCAATATACTACTCGAATTATACGTCATTTTGAAAACGGATCGTTCGTACGGCTCGTCCAGATCTAGTTTTCCTGCTGGCTGCACCGGAGGCATCTGTGTTGGTACCGCCGGTACTGTGGTTCTGTGATACAGGGCTCGACGAGTCTCTCTCTGCATTAGTTGATGCATTAGATCGTTCCTCCGTGCCTGGGATCTTTAGCGGCACGGGGCTCTGTGAGCCTCTCTGCGAAACGATCTGTTCGCCGTCGTCAGCTAGCAATAGATACGCTGGTTTTAATCTATCTATTGATATACGCGTGGTTTTGCCGTTGATGTTCAGTACGAAAACCTTTTCCCCTCTATTTATTACGGGACATGGGCCGTCATAAGTGGGTTGAAGAGGTTTCCTTACAGCATCATGCCTAACGAATACATAATTTGCCGTTCTTAAATCAGGATGCACGAAAACTGCACGAGAATTGCCATGACATGACCTTGGAACCGGTTTGTATTTTTTAATTGAATCTCTAATGTGGTCGACTAAAGTCGCGGGATCGCTTACTTGTTTGGTGACGTCAAAAAATTCGCAGGGAATTCTTATTGATTGACCATATACCATTTCTGCTGCGCTTACCCCGCTGTCGCGTCTGATAGCTGTTCGCAAACCTTGTAAAACCGTCGGTAACTCATCTACCCACGACGTACAGTCTAGGCGTGCAGTAAGGGCAACTTTGAGAGAGCGATGCCACCGTTCTATCATTCCATTACTTTGTGGGTGGTACGCGGTGGTGCGAAACTTCTCTACCCCCATGTACTGCATCAGACGAGTAAAAAGCGTACTTTCAAATTGACGACCTTGGTCGCTAGTGATGCGATGACATATACCAAACCGTGCTATCCAGCCGTCATATACTACCTTTGCGACTGTGTTAGCAGTTATATCCTTGACCAGGAAAATCTCGGGCCATCTAGTACATCGGTCTATTATAGTGACTAAGTACTTGTAACCTTCCTTTGTTTCGGGTAATGGGCCTACTATGTCTAAATTGAGGTGTTCAAACCTGGCAGACGGTAGAAACTTTTGTAGGTCGGAAACCGTGTGCCGTTGCACCTTCGAACGTTGACATTGTACACAAACCCATAAACCTATATTTCGATTCATTCCTGGCCAAAAGAATTTTTGAGTGATCATACTGCGTGTCGTCCGTATACCTGGGTGACTTAGATTATGTACAGCATTAAAGACAATCTTGCGAAATGACTCTGGTACATAAGGTCTGACGTTGCAAGTAGATACCTCGCAATATACCTGTAAATTGCATCCGGGCAAGCTGACACGTTTCAACTGAATGTTACCTGATATGTTATTCGAAGTAACATACTCGTCGTGGGATTGTGCTTCTGCCAATGCTGCATAATCGATGGCTGACGGGCAATATACTGTCTCTACCCTAGATAAGGCATCTGCACATTGGTTATCTGAACCGACTATGAACCTTATGTCCGTGGTAAACTCACTTATAAACATCAGCTGCCGTGTTCGCCGTGGCGTCTCTTTGTCTGTACCTATCTTTTTGAATGCATGTACTAGTGCTTGATGGTCGGTATACACAGTAAGGGTACGACCTTCATGCATGTTCCTAAAAAATTGAATGGCCATGTAAATAGCCAACAACTCACGATCGTAAGCAGAGTACTTACGTTGAACTGCTGATAGAGCTTTGGAAAAGTATCCCAACGGCTTCCAAGTACCTTGATGCAGCTGCTGCAGTACTGCTCCCACACAGGTGTCAGATGCGTCGGTCATGAGCGCTAATGGGACCCCTGGTAAAGGATGGAACAACATACAAGCATTTTTCAAGCTCTCTTTACATTGTTGGAAAGCATTCTCCGCTAATTCAGTCCATTCAATTTTAGTACTCATTTTTTTTAACTCCATGCAAATACGCATTTAAAACCGACTGATAAGACGCGGCCTGTGGAAGATGAGCGCGGTAAAAAATTAACATTCCCAAAAAACGACGTAGTCTGTGGTTTCGGGTAATCTTCTATCGCCTGCACCTTATCTTCCAAAGGGCGTATCCCCTCAGTTGATACTTCGTAACCCAAAAAATCTAGTTTATTTTGGCCAAAACATTTAGATAGATTGATAGAGATTCCATACTGGGTAAATCGTTCTAAAACTTGAGCTAAGTGTCGTTCGTGGCTGATGACGTCAGAACTGGCTACTAACACATCGTCGATATAACAGTATATAAAATCTAACCCTTGCAGCACCGTGTCGTTCATAAAGCGTTGGAATGTTTGAGCCGCGTTCCTTAGACCAAAAGTCATGCGTGGGAACTCAAACAAACCAAACGGCGTTATGATAGCGGTTTTTTCTACATCATCAGGCCAGATCTCAATAAAATGATATGCACGATTTATGTCTAGACGCGAGTATATAGTCTTATTAGCAAGTACATAGGTAAAATCTTGCAGTCGCGGTATAGGGTAACGATCCGGTTTTGTGATCGCGTTGAGTCGCCGATAATCGCCGCAGGGTCTCAACTCACCATTCTTCTTGGGAACTACATGCAATGGACTGGCCCATGGACTTTTGGAGGGCCTGCAGATTCCCATCTCTTGCATGACGCGGAACTCTTCCTTCACCTTGGCATACCTGTCCGGGTGCAGTGGTCTCGCTCGAGCGTACACTGGTGGGCCGGTGGTCTCTATGTGGTGATATACAGAGTGCTTAGATGGTTCCCTGAAAGAAACTGGTTTGGTTACATCCGGATATTTATGCAAAAGTTTGGCATACGGATGCGTAATGTCCACTGCGTATATCGGTGAATCACTGTAAGGTACTACTGGCGCGATAACACACAAATTAGTCGTTTTGTCCACTAACTTTTGTTCACTTATGTCTACCAATAGTTTATAGTGTTTTAGAAAATCAGCACCAAGAATAGGCTGTTTCACGTCCGCGATAATGAATGTCCAACGATAAGGTCGTCTCAGCTTGAAATTTAATACCAAAGTCCGAGTACCGTAAGTCCTTATCTCTGAGCCATTCGCTGCATATAGTTTATAGTCCGAATCTGCACTACTTGTAAAAAGTTTTTTTGTTACCGGAATTACCGAAACTTCCGCACCTGTGTCCACTAAAAATTTATGTCCACTAGTTAAGTCTGTTACACAAAGACGGTGACTCTCCGCTATTGTACAGATAACCGCCTCTATCTGTACACGTCCTAGTTTTCCTGGTTTTTCCAAGCGCAGGGCTGAATGCACTTCCTAGCGCGTGTCTTGAAACGGTAATGATAGAAACATAACCAATCCGGGCTCCTTGGATTGCGCGAGTTGCTGCGGGTTCTTGGAGACACACGTGAGGTCCCGCTGCTGTCCTTTTGTCTGGCTCGCCCTCGCTCCAAGTTATTTAGTCTTAGGTTGATTTTTGCAATCTCCGCTAAAACTTTACCTAGGCCATTATTGGAGGTATGCACAACCTCGGCAATTTGCACAGGCCGAGTTGTCTCCACGATCTTGTCGGCTATGACACTTAAATTTTCTAACTCCAAATTGTCCGTGACCGCCAGCACCGCTCTGGCTGCTTGAGGCATATGACCTTGCCACAATATGCGCAGGGTATCATCGGGTATTTTGCCTCGCGCGAGATCCCTCATCCGGCGTAGCAGTTGGGATGGTTTCTGGTCTCCCAACTCCATTTCTCCGATAAGCTTTTGTATCTGTCTATTCTCGCTCTCCTCATAAATCTGCAACAAGCGGTTTTTCAAAGTTTCGTACTTCCGATCGGGCGGGTTAACGATCAAATCTGTCACTTGAGTTATTGCATCTTTTGTTAATTTGGATAGTATCACGTTGAATTTTGAGTCGCCCCAATTTTTTGTGGTGCTAAAATCGCTTCGGTCCGTATAAACCACACTCTGGGCTGATCCTCCCAAAAATCTGGTATTTTCTGAGTAAGCGACAAAGCTGAACAGGTAGTCCCCGGCTGATCCATTTCGTCTACCTTCGGTTGCTGTGGGTCGACCGGTGTTTCGAGTGCTGGATTCATTTTGTAACAATTAAATATGAGTCATTGATTTCACAACAAAAATGTTCACTAAAATAAAAAATAAAAGTTTTCTGCGTATTCACTATAGTCTGGGGTCACCAATGTCGGGCTGGTTGTTATTTGGAATAATGTTCAGTCTACGTCTTCAAAATAATTGATCTAGCCCTATTAAATAAAAACACTTGAGTTAAATCACACAGTAGTTTTAATCACGTTTGTATACAAAGACCTGGCGGAGACGACTGCCGACGGAGGGGGGCGCTCGGGCAGCCGCTCTACAGTTTTGCTTAATGTGCTAAATATAATATGTCACTACAATACCATTATGGATAAGACAATAAAGATCCTCGAAAAAATTGTAAAAAATAATAAAACTATCTAAAAATATACACACGAACGAAAAAATCTTCCCGCCAAAACGGCTCCGCCAAGGAGGTTGGATACACACTGTTATCCGAAAGCCAAATTTCAATACTGAGCTGAATTCAATTTATATATTTATATACCTGCTTCGCGGATGAACGAATGAATAGTTTTCAATCGTCTGCAGGGCGACCGCCAATATGCAAAGTAAACGTAAACGTTATCAATTTGTCATTTTAAAACCATAAACCTCTATATTAGTACTGACTTTCGGCGGGAAACGAAATCGAAACGGGTGTTTTGCTTTGTTTTATTTCTCAAACTGCAGGGCGACAGGCGACAGCGGATACGCAAAGTAAACGTAAACGTTTTCAATTTGTCATTTTAAAACCACAAATTATTAAACGATTATACCATTAGCAAGGCCCCATCCAAGAAAGTTTATAACATTAAGTAGTACCTACTTTCGGCGGGAAACGAAATTGAAACGGGTGTTTAACTTTTTATTATTTTCTAAACTTGTGTAATATTAGTGGAATATTAACCGCAAGGTATTCGGTAACGTGCACTAGTGTAGGTAAATGATACAAGCGTGCCATTTCGTGTTCTTTCCGGAACTTTTAGTAAAGCTCTACCAATTTACTGAATCGTGACATGACTAGACTTTTGACTATCTGACTGACTGAGACTAGACATTTTGAAAATCTGTTGAAAAAAACATACAATTTGCTATATCTCTTTACCTGGCACTGGCTAAATGCACTGGTCGTGCAGAACCAAATAATAAATATACAATAATAATTTAGTACCGCCAAACTGTCGCCGGTAGCAGTTGGGGAATTATTTTCTCGAACAACCATTGAAATACACCCTTGCTCAGTCTGTAATTGGCCCTATAATGTTCTTTCGGCAGTTACAATGGGTTGTTGAGATCACGTAAGACATACACGCCTCTTTCTATGAGCTGCCTTCTGACGCTCCTCCTCTGCAGCCCCAAGCAAATAGGGTCTTGCCGCCACATAGAAAGAACTAAAATTGATTTATAGATCACTTTTCATTTAGGTAGTAGATACTAATACTACTAGGTACTTTATTTAATAACTGGGTCTATGTTTAGACTTAACATAATCTAAAACCAATAACATAATCTATAATGAAAACATTGACTTCGAATATAAATCACAATCAATGTGTATATTCAAAGTATTAACTTGATAGTATGTAGCATAAAAGGTTGCTCATTAGTCACCGTTTTCAACAATCACCATTACGATCGTTTTCAAAGCCGCGAAGGCGTTCGCGGTACTCTTTTTTTGTAACAACTGTCATTTCGTAGGAAATCATTCGTCATATAAGATGAAATTACAAAATATAAATCTATGGTACAAGTAATTTGTTTATTAACTACTTAAATATACAACTAATACCACAGAATATATAATAGCACTCTAACAAGTAATAGCGTACAGGTACGAAACATGAAACAGTGGGACAACCCGCATGACATGCAATTGTTCTTGCCCACTACCGATTAGCAGCGTACCTAACCATGCTGGTGGCATTGCCCCGTTACATTGCAATGCTGATTTGATGAGCTAATTTAGATTTCTCGGGGTGCTTAAAAATATTTATTTGCCAATTCAAGATGGTGGACATGTTTTTTTTAGTAAAGTTATATGGGTATCATTTTCAAGGTTTCTCGGGAGTGCTTCTAACGAAAGTGACATCCATTTTTAAATTGAAGATGGCGAGTAGTTTATTATTTTAATAAAATTATATGGGTGTCGTTTTCTAGCTTTCTCCGGGTGCTTATTATGAAAATGAGATGAAACTGAAAATGGTGGACTTGACTATGACTGATTGTAAAATTTACTTGACTTGCCACACTGTATTCACTATCCCTAGCGCTCTGTAGCACATACAAACTGCGCGCATACATATTTTCGCAAGTATGTAGTAGTAGGAGTCACGAATGTTATTTTTGTATGGAAAGTCTGTTCGCCCAGCAGTGTCCACCTTGTGTTTTTGGGACATCCTGTATACAAGATATTTTGACACTAATGGATCAAATTGGGGGGGTGATCAAGAACGCCACCAGATCTATCGATTTAACCTACATGTATGTTCAGCGATTCGGTATAGTTTAGGAGTTACGGGATATTTTAGTTTTTTTAGTCCAACTCCATATTTCATTAGAAATTTAGTAATTATGACAAAACTATTAGCAAAAACGTTGAGTTTTTTTGTGTGTAGGTAGTATAATAATGGGTTCTTTAAAATACATTAATACTACTGCATTATATTTATAAGATTCTGTGAAAAAAATATATCAATTGATATGTTTATCTCATACAAAAACTGTCTTCAATATTTTGCAGCGCTATAATTTTAAATAGTAACGTTATATTGTTCTAGTTAATATCTCAAAAACTTTTCCAATTCAATAGCTATAAGTCACCAATACATTTAGCTGGCCTAAACTTATGGCAACACAGCAAAAAGTGACTTTAAAAGTGTAAAGGTCATTTTTGTTTCAGGTAAAAATTTCATTGGTTTTGTTTTATCCATAAAATCTAAAACTTAAAGAGGTATTTATTTATTTTAAAAGAGTCATTATTATACTACCTACACATAAAAAAAAACACAACGTTAGTGCTCTTAGTTTGGTCACAATAACTAAATTTCTAATGAAACCTAGAATGGGCTAAAAATAAATATCCTGTAACTCCTAAACTATTACAAATCGATGAACGTACGTAACATTACATTGATAGGCCTGAAGGTGCTAAAGCACCACTAAATAAGCTAAAGCTTACTCTCCTCTTTGATCCATAAGTCGTAAGACCTACCTATGATATAATATTACTACCTGCGGCCCGCGGTTTTACCTGCGTGGACAATAATGAAAAGTATTCTGTGTGCTGTTCTAGGATTTAAATTATCTATTTACAACATTTCATCAAAATCCGTGCAGCCGTTAACATCTAAACATTGGATTTTCAAATCATCTTTGGACCACCTTAATCCGTCCCTGTCCAAAAACCTTATCAAAGTATTTATTTTACTTTGTTAACCTAAATACCAAACTTCATGCCTCTAACAGCAGAAAAAAAATATTTTTCATATAAACTTTCAATTTCCATTAGACCCCCTTAGTTCGTCCCTGTCGCAAAATCCTTTCTTGGTTGACGGCTTCTACCTATAAACTACCTATGTCGTACCTACCTGCCTAATTTCAGTTTCATAGGTTAAGTAGTTTTTTAAGATTTCATGTATAATGAGTGCGTATTATTTCGCTTTTATATTGTACTAGCTGCGTCCCGCAGCTTTGCCCGCAAGTACAATTTTCGGGAACAAAAAGGATCCTATGGTCTCTATGGTTCACCTACACTGAAATTCTCATTAAATTCGGCCAAGCCGTAATCGCGTGAAAGCTCCCCAAAAAACAAACAAACAGACAACGTTTCCCTTTTTTATATTCATCAACAACTATACTAGTCCACTGCTGGACATAGCCCTCTACCAAGGCGCGCCATTGAGCCTGAACTTCGGTTCTACGACAAATGTGACCAGCCCATTGCCACTTCAGCTTGCTTATTCTCTGAGCTGTCTTTTTTTATATTAGTGTGGGTAGAACATTATATTCATAAGATTCAATAGAATTAGACGTTACTTTGTAGATATCTAAGTAAGTGAAACTCTTTTTATCGACCTTCATTTTTGCGTAGCTAAAAACATGGGTATAATAGCACTAAATAGCTTTCATGACCTTGGCAAACCCGAAACAGATGTAATGGCGCCACAAAAAATATTTTTCGTTATTTTCTTTTTGCCAAGAAATGCACGGGAAAGTGGACTACTTTTTAGGAAATGTGTTCTTGGTGCACTTTTCTTTTTTTTGTAATGTATTTTTTATGTGATTTCACCAATGAGATTTTATATATAACATCATTGGATTTCACTGCATAAACAGTTTTTTTTTCTAAATGCAATCGCACCGACCACCGTCTCTCCCAGTAAATGTTCATTGGCGTCTGGCGGGAGGACCGAGAAATGAGTGAAATTTTTCACTCATTTAAATGGAAGTATGTATGAAACATCTACTAGGCATTTTCTTGTACTTATAAAATCTATGGGCTCCGCACTTTGTTTACAAGTTTTTGTTGTCAAGAGCTATAATTGGGAATTTTGAATTATTTTACAGTGAAAATAGCTCGTCTTTTAAGCACTTTTTAATTTATATGCATGTAGGAGTAGCTCAACATTTTGGCGATCTATGTCAGTACCTATTGGTTATAGTTTTTTCATTATTTTCCTATGCTCTTGTGTTTCGATATGTAGGTAAGTACATTGAAAGAATATAATTTAAAAAAAACTCAAATTTCACGCTCGCTTCGCTCGTCCTCGCTTTTTGTGCTTGTATACATTACCATACAATGATTTTTATATGGTTATCATTATTATCAATTAATTTCAGTATTGATAGAAATACCACAACAATTTTGCGCTCGCTTCGCATTTATTTTGGTTTTTCAATATGGTTCAATATTTTATTTTATTGTCCATACTAAGAGAAATAGCTCAAAATTTTTGCGATCGCTCTGCTCGCGTCTTTTAATCATATTGATGTATGAATAGATTTGAAATTAAAGAAAATAGGTGGTGGCAAATTCCGATTCGGCTCCGGGTGGCATAAATTCACGCTACTCACCTCACCTCACTTGTAAAGTACGAGTATCATGTGTTCTTGACTGTGTACCTACAATTCATACTTTTCCGTCCTCCACTTATTATCAATTTCCCAGTAGGTATAGGTATAATAAATTCTCTTTGAATAAAATCAACACCAATATATAAAAGTGAAATGTCTATTTGTTTGTTTGGTTGGGGAGAATTCACGCGATAACGACTGGACGGATTTTGATGAAATTTGGAATGGAGATAGGTTATACTCTGTAATAACACATAGGATACTTTTCATCATCATCATCATCATCACTTTCAAACGGCTGAACGGATGTTGATAATATTTGGAATGGAGATAGCTTATGCCCTAGAATATAACACATAATACGATTATAGTACGGAATCTAACAATGCCCACGAACTACGAAGATTTGTCCAAAGAGTAAGTATACAAATACTACGAAAGATTTGTCTTCATTGCGCAGACCAACACAGTACATTCCTTAAAGCTCTGGTTTCCTAGGATAGCGGTGCAGTCATAAAGCGGCCGTAATACGACTGTGAATGTCGTTACTAGATCATTGTTGATCTTTTTTTTTGTAAACATAAACTTAAAAAAAAAGTAAAAACCGACTTCAAAATGAATAAAATAATCTTGAGTGGGAAACAGTTAAGGAAGTCTGTGCCGTTGATTTGGTAACATTTAAGAAAATTTGACACATCATATTTATGATTATTTTATTAATTTTGAAATCGGTTTTTACTTCTTTTTTAAGTTTCTTTAATTTCCCTATTTTGAGTGGCGTAAACAATACATGAACATGCGGTTACAGCAATCGCAAGTGACTTGCTGTTATCCATTGAGGGGTTCCTTTGTATCTCCGAAGGTCTTTATCAGATCTTTACCATATATATGGGACCATACCATATATATATATATGTATATATATATATATATATATATTCTATAAAAAAAAATACAAAATAAAAAATATATTTCAAATATATGACGGAAATATCGCGTCATAAAGTGGGTGAAAGTTAATAAAATTAAGTCATCCCCTAATTTTCCACCTTTATAGGTGGAATATTTTCATGAAATTTAAATGGGACTACCCCTGACCCATACCTACCCTATCCATTAAAAAAATAATTTTTGAAATCGATTTTTACAATTGCTGGAGATATCGCGTAACGTACATACAAAAAAAACATTCGGGTCGAATGGAGAACCTCTTCTTGAAGTCGGTTGAAAAGGGCGCGGTTTCCTTGAGAGCGGTACAAAAACCATAACGTCAAAAATCGGTCTCGCTATTTGCATGACGGTCATCTTGACGGCGATGAAGTCTTCGAAAGATTTTTTCAAAAGCGGTGGGTAATTTATCGCAAAATGAATTCCCACTGGAGCAGCGAAGATGACGAAATTTTTATAGATTTTGTGCGGATTCATGTTTTTTGAATTGGCTTATTCAATAATTATACACAATTTTTGTTTGTCTGTTGGTCTGTTGTATGGATTATAACCATAGAATTACGAAGTAAATATATATGTCTATGATTATAACTTGATTCAGCTCTTAGGTGATTTAGTACCTACGTAATCAAATAAAACTGATGTAAGATGAAAGTATTCCCCGATTAATTATCATTGAAAATTTTGTACTTACGTATCGCCCTAAGCACATACGACGACACGTACTAAATTACTAAATTTTCAAAAGCACCTTCGATTGTACGAGCTAGCTTTGTATAAATCACTTTCCTCCATACGATTATTTTCATCTTGTAATGATTTCTCAACTTCCAAATATACAAATAACGCTAAATCAAGGTACTTATACCATTTGTCACCGTTGCCGCCTAGCCGTGAGCGCGGCGTCGTCGTCGCGCTCCGCGCCTTAGCCGGGCGGACGCCTAGCCGTCAACTAGCTGAAGCAAAGCGTCGCCCCGGTGTATCTGGGTTAACAACTCGGCGATCCGGTGCCGATCCGTTTCCAAGGCGTTCCATGTTGCCTCCGTCCACTTGGCTCCCCTAACATGGATCCCCTGAGGGATTCATTTGGATTATTTGTCCACACGGATCACCTGGGGGATTAAATTGGATTTTTTGTCCACATGGATCCCCTGGGGGATTGGATCATTCTCGTTAAATTCAGTGCTAAGATCCATGCTGGATCTATTTTGAAAAATAACAACAATAATGGATATAAATACGATAACATTATGAAGGCTACAGAGTAAAGAAATGCGTAAATACCACGGAATAGAAAAAACAAGAGAAAGTGGTATACTACACCACGTACATTGGAACCACTGTTGCCAAACTAAAACAAATCAAATAAAATACCCATTCTGCACACTAACAAACCTTCTTGTAATTGGGTGTGTAAGTATTATTGAGACGATTTAAGCTTATGAATCCAATTTGAAAAGAGTAAAAAATTGGTAAAAATAAACTACTATTTATGATAATATTTAATAAACTTTATTACATATATGATTTCCTGAGCTTTAACTGTGGCACAGGTCACCCGCTCACGTTGCATTTCCACTTGTTGTTTCTATTCCGTGGTAAATACGACGATAAATTTCACAATGGCTCCCTTTTATATACATAGGCTATTATCAATTCCTCCATTGCATCCCAGTGATGCAAACAAATAACTGACGCGTGCGTTAACCTAACCTAACCGCTAGGCTACTATCGAGGCGCCAAGCGTCCCACTAAGCGAGCGGTGAGGCCGCGCGCATTACATGCAATGTGTCGGTTCACTAGGATGTCATCTAAGCAATTAACTAACCTCTTGCTGCTAAGCGTGCCACTTGCGGTGAGGACCGACGGCGGCCGCACTGCAAGCGCCTAGCTTAGCGGCTAGCGTCTAGCTATGAAAATGAATGTATGAAAACATTTGGGACGCCTCCCCTAGTATATAACTGTAGCCATTGGTCGCCTCCACCATGTGGAGTGGCTGGATGCTAGACGCTAAGTGAGACATCTGGCAGTGCAGCCGCGGCCTTAGCTAGCTTAGCTTAAGTCGCGATATATGAACCGAAGAACGAAAAGATGCCGCAGCGCACTAAGTGAGTGAGATACATAGTCCGCGCGCAAGAGCTACTTTTCAAGCGGCGACTGATGAGTAAATGTTATTAGATGTATTGTATAACTACATGCCCTTTTGCCTATAATTTTATTGTGCAAAACACGCTTATTTACATACCTACCAGAAATTAGCAGCAACTGCAATGATAAAACAAAAAAACGTAAAATTCCGATATAGTTTTATTACAAAATGTATGCCAACAATAAACACAACAGTTCCAGAACATTGGTCAGGGCGCCGCCGGCAGCGTGCCGACTGACTTCATCAGATGATAGCAGTGCGGGAGTCGGCTGCGGTGGCCTATCTTCTGCAGCGTGGCGGCCGCCTGCGCCAGCATGCCGGCGCGCTCGCCCGGCGCCGCCAGCACCGCGGCCGGCAAGTGCGCGCACGCCATGTACAGCGCCACCGCTCGCTCGCCCTCTCCGCCGCCGCCTTCTAGGGCCCGCTCTGTGGAGTGACGTACACAGTCGAGTCAACTCATCATCATCAGCCGGTAAATGCCACTTGTTAAATGATCCATGTTAGGGGAGCCACTTGGCTCCCCTAACATGGATCCCTGGGGGATTCATTTGGATTATTTGTCCACACGGATCCCCTGGGGATCTAATTGGATGTTTTTGTCTACATGGATCCCCTGGGGGATTCATTTGGATTTTTTGTCCACATAGATCCCCGGCGACGGACTCGTGGTCACAGTTTTGTCACTCTGGTGTGACCACGAGGAATTATTTTTACTCCTAGTCACACTGCTTGGTGGGACAACTAGTAAGCTACAAAATATAAGACTCGTAGTCACACCGTGTGCAAAACCAAAAGACCAATTACTTCCCGATATAATTATAGGCAACAATTAATTAATTTGTGTCAAAGTGACAGTTTGGGGAAAAGTGAGCAGAGAGTGGGGGGAAGAGGGAGTGCAGGAAGTGAGGGGTGAGTAAGGTATGGGAAGGAAAGATTGGTGGTGTGTGGGGAGGGAGGGGAGAAGCTGAGGGAATAAATGGTAGGGAGTGGGGAAACAGACGATTTTCAAACTTATTGACATGAGCTAAGTATCTTGTTTTTTAACGTACTTTGACTAAATGATCGGATTATTCCTGTAATCCCCACAGTAGTGAATGACAGCTGTCATCTAAAACGAAGATATCGATGAGATCTATCACTTCTGTATAGAAACTACAAGTCGATAATCAATAGTTTCAGTGTTATAGCCCTTTTAAATTTGACAACTGTCATCCAAAATGAATATATCAATGAGATCTATCACTTTTGTAAAGAAACTTCTAGTCTAGGATCAATAGTTTCAGTGTCATAGCGCTTTTAAATTTGACAGCTGTCATCTCAAATGAAGATATCGATGTGACCTATCACTTTTGTAAATAAACTACTAGTCTACGATCAATAGTTTCAGAATTAAAAGTTTCAGTTTCAGTGTTATAGCCCTTTTAAATTTGACAGCAGTCATCCAAAACGAAGATATAGATGAGATCTATCACTTTTGTAAAGAAACTTCTAGTCTAAGATCAATAGTTTCAGTGTCATAGCGCTTTTAAATTTGACAGCTGTCATCTCAAATGAAGATATCGATGTGATCTATCACTTTTGTAAATAAACTACTAGTCTACGATCAATAGTTTCAGAGTTATAGCCCTTTTAAATTTGACAACTGTCATCCAAAAAGAAAATATCAATGAGATCTATCACTTTTGTAAAGAAACTTCTAGTCTAGGATCAATAGTTTCAGTGTCATAGCGCTTTTAAATTTGACAGCTGTCATCTCAAATGAAGATATCAATGTGATCTATCACTTTTGTAAATAAAGTACTAGTCTACGATCAATAGTTTCAGAGTTATAGCCCTTTTAAATTTGACAGCTGGCATCCAAAACGAAGATATCAATGAGATCTATCACTTTTGTAAAGAAACTTCTAGTCTAGGATCAATAGTTTCACTGTCTTAGCGCTTTTAAATTTGACAGCTGTCATCTCAAATGAAGATATCGATGTGACCTATCACTTTTGTAAATAAACTACTAGTCTACGATCAATAGATTCAGAGTTATAGCCCTTTTAAATTTGACAGCAGTCATCCAAAACGAAGATATAGATGAGATCTATCACTTCTGTAAAGAAATTGCTGATCTAGGATCAATAGTTTCCGAGATAGAGCCCTTTTAAGTTTGACATCTGTCATCCAAAACGACGATATCAAAGCGATCTTGACAGGTGTTGACGTATGACTGACGTTTGACATGTCACTTTGACATCTGTCACCTGACACTTTGACACTTGTCACTTTGACACCTGTCACTTAGGTAGGGAGGGACAATGCCACATGGTTAGTTTCGATATCCACAACGGGAATAGACGAGGCAGGTTATATTCTAACCTTCCTAGGTCCATGAGGGAGCCCTCTGTTTTTTTGATTTTATTATGTTTTTTATATATGTCCCAGTCCAAATAAATCCCCCAGGGGATCTTACAATGGTTCTTCTTGGCCAAGGGATCCGTGTGGACAAATAATCGAAATGAATCCCCCAAGGGGATCAATGTTAGGGGAGCCAAGTGGACGGAGGCCTGCGAACTATATAGCCTGCCCATTGGCATTTCAACTTGAAAACTCTGAGAGCTATGTCGGTAACCTTGGTTCTTCTACGGATTTCCTCGTTTCGGATTCAATCACGTAGTGAAACACCAAGCATAGCACTTTCCATTGCACGCTGCGCGACTTTGAGCTTGTGTGTGAGACCTGCGGTATCTGCGATGAGAAGATATGATTGAACCGAACGCTGCCCATCCGAGTTAGATTCGTCGGTTGACCTCTGTGTCGAAGTTGGATTTACCCAGTTGGATCGTCTGACCTAAGTAGACATAGTGATCAACAGCTTCGATAATATCGTTCTCAACATAAACCGGCATGGGTGTGACATGGGCATTTGTCATGATGTTCGTCTTACCCATGTTCATTTTAAGACCCATCTGTTGGGAAACAATATTGAGGTCACTGAGCATTATGCTTAGGTCTTCCAGGGTTTCTGTTATGAGGACTATATCATCAGCAAATCGAAGGTGAGTGATGCATTCGCCATTGATGTTAACACCATATCCGTTCCAGTTCAGAAGCTTGAATATATCTTCCAGTGCAGCAGAGGTGAACAGTTTCAGAGAAATAACGTCTCCCAGTCTCACCCCTTTTTGTAATTGGATAGAATTCGTGCTCCGATCTTGGGGACGGACAGTCATGGTGGCCTTGCTGTACAAACACTTCAACACTTCGATGTGCCGGTAGTCAATCAGGCACCGCTGTAATGAATGACTGTAGCACTGCCCAGGTCTCGACTGAATCAAAGGTTTTCTCGTAGTCCACAAACGCTAGACATAGTGGCCGATTATACTCTTCGGTCTTCTGTATAATCTGCCGAAGCGTACAGATGTGGTCTACGGTGCTAAAGCCTTTCCGGAATCCAGCTTGTTCGGGAGGCTGAAAGAGTACCGGTGTTCCACCCGCTTTCAGTAGCTGTCGTTATTCCGTCCTCCCCATGTTGACGTCCGTGATATCTTCGGTATAATGTCGGGTCAAACGGGCTCTTGCATCGCTAGTCGTGCTAGGAGGACTACGCGATGAGGTGTATAATTTGCCCATAGAACTTCTCGAGCTCTCTCAAAATCTCTAGTTTCGACGAAACGATGCTGCCACTGTCGGTCTTCAGCTTGTCAACAGGCTTTGCGCAATAGGCAGATCTGCGAACACTTTGAAGCCCTTGTTCCACTCTATTGCGTTCTTAATACATTTAGTATTATAGGAACGCAAATCGTGTCGCATCGTGATCATCTTATTAAGAAAGCTGTTATTCGATATATCCACTGAAGACCGCAGCCTCATCTCGCCTCGTTCTGCCATAAGTTTGAGTGTATGCTCAGAGAGTTTTTGTGTTCTATTTTGCGGTGGGTCTTAAAGAACTCCGACCCGACCGCGTGATCAATTTCCACCAGCCCGTTTTTTAGTTCGCCCACTGTATCACATTCGGTAAGGATTTGGAAGCGATTTTGGAGTTCTAACTGAAAGCTCTCGGGGCTTTGGATTTGGGCAGGACTTGGGCGAAGTGTAGATCTCATCAAACGAGACCTCTCCAGCTTTACGTTGATATTCAATGAGCCTCTTACCATGCGGTGATCACTGCCGGTCTTAACCCTATTGATCACAGAGACATCATTGAATATATGCCTAATGGTAGTCAAAATGAAATCTATCTCGCGCTCATGACCGCCGGGGGCAGCCACGTCCATTTCCTGGACGAGCGCTTCTTGAAAAAGGAGTTCATCATAAAGAGTTCTTCTCCAATAAGTCAGCCAATCACTGACCCCTTTGGTTCCGCTGTCCAAATCCAAACTGCCCCACTCTCAGTTCAACGCCATTTTCAAGTGGTTGATGGGGGACTTCAACGCCCAGCCGTGCGTTGAAGTCCCCCATCACCATTGTGAAGTGTGTTTTCGTGGCATGTATGGCATTAGAAATGTCGTCATACATAGCCTCCACTTCATCGTCCGGGCGTTTC
Source organism: Alsophila aescularia (assembly GCA_946251855.1). Lineage (NCBI taxonomy): Eukaryota > Metazoa > Arthropoda > Insecta > Lepidoptera > Geometridae > Alsophila > Alsophila aescularia. Next base: position 16,989,258 of record OX276378.1, read on the forward strand.
GAGTGGGGCGTACACCTGTATGACCTTCAACGAATACCGTTCGGTAATTCTGAGTAAAAGGTATACCACCCTGTTCGAAATGCTTTCGATCTTCACAACGTTGTTGACGAGGGACTTGTGGACGAGAAACCCGATACCGTGTTGGGGCTGCTGGTCGCCCTCCCGGTGATAAAGTAAGTTGCCGGAATTCAGGGTCATCGTATCCTCTCTCGGACTTCTGATAACCCTATAATACCCCAGCGCAACTTACTTACTACTTCTTCCAGCTCTATCAACGTCTCATCGATCCTCAAGGTGCGTGCGTTGTATGTTGCCAGGTCTAGAGATCACACTTATAAAAATAATAGATTTTATTAAATTGCTTGACTCCTACTCATCGGATTAAGGTACCAAGTACACCAGTTTTTAAGACAAATCCTAAGCTATCCAACAATGAAAATCGCATCGCAATCGGTCCAGTAGTTTTAATCAAAAATTAGTACCACTCTCTTAAAATTAAAAGTTTTTTTAATTACATTGCTGGACGCTAATGCTGCCTTTGTCTGGCTCTAAACAGACAAAGACAGCAATAGACTTAATCTGTTGTCAATGTTAACGTTTCAGAAACCCGAGGTTAATCTTACGAGTCACTAAAGACATGACAGTACCTAATCAAAATTCAATATGGCAACAACCAGACTCCATAATGTGAAAAGGAAAAAATGAAAGTCGACGAAGTAGGTTGAGTGGGGTATCGTTGAATAGGTATTTGAAAATCATCTTTAGGTTTCTCTTATCATTTTTTATTTTGAAGGACCTATTAAGATCTATAAAGATCTAAAGTTGGTTGGCACTATTTTTTTTGCCACTTTTTAGGTTTGTTCGCAGTCGGGTTTTGTAGCCCTTTCGATAATGTGTTATTGTTACCTTTGCCACATATGATAGAAGACCTGTTGAACCGGGGCCGCAGGCTGCCGTCCAGCAGCTGTTGCGTGCGGCGCGGCGCCGCTCCCGCCATCATGCGGCACACGGCCGACTGCAGGAACACTCGAGACGTCACCCACTGGAACAGTAACACACGACATTCCTACTTGAACTATTTAAGATAACTTAAAGTTATATATTGATGTGATAAGGGGCTGACACATTGAATTGTCCATACAAACGTAATTCCAAAATATATGTAATAAGCATATTTCCACCATTAATTAATCCTGCCTATAACAACCAAATGTGTAGCTCCGTGTTTCAGATGGCACGTTAGGACGTTCGGTTCCGGTTAAGTCGTTAAGCTAGTCAGAGGCCCTTTGGCAATCTGACAAACTCTGACACCGGATTCGGCACTACCTCGATACCTTCGATTGTTTTACCGCAATACCTATTATTGTTTTTGTGATTTATGGTGTACAATGTACGATTTACTTTTAAGTGGTATGCAATAAAGAGTTATCTATCTATCTATCTACCTTATTAGACATACATACATATGAGTAGCTAAGCTTGACTTTACTAGCTAAAATACTTAAACAGCTTACTGAACAAGCACAAATTAAAAATTTAAACAAACCCCGACTCCATCCCCCACCCCCCAAGGTATAAACCTATGAAGCATCTCAATCACATCAGTTTTCAAACAAAAAAAACCGCATCTAGATTGGTCCACTCGTTTGGGCGCTACGATGCCAAAGACACACGGAGACACACAGTGATACATAACATACACACCCTAAACTTATAACACCCCTCTCTTAGAGTTCGGGGTTAAAAATAGATGAAAATTGACCATCGTCCTTATCTCCGAAGCTACTGAGCCTAAAATTTTGAATAAAGTAATAATACTTAGTAATAGTTTTTTACTTATTGAAACCCTATAAGAAGTCAATAACATGGTAAATCTATTAGTATTGTAAGATAATATTAATAATATTATGATCATAACATTGAGATATCATGAGGGTACCGTACCTATTATATACATCGTACGTAACCCTCTCTGCGCGAATTCAACTCCCACTAATCTGTTTTTTTTTTATTTGTGTTCTTTGATATTTTATTTTAATGTATTAATCACGCGGCTGGCAATTAGGAAAATTATTGCGAGTAAATAACATCTGAATTGAACGTGATCCTCTCCCTAGTTAGATGTTTAGAGAACAGAATATCTTCTCCGTATCTCGGCTCGGGACCGGTACGTTCTAGCAAGAGTCATTCTGTGTTCACATACCGGCAAGTGCTGTGAGAGGCGCCGCAGAGAGTGCAAGTCCCGCTGGAAGGCGCGCAGCTGACCGTGCGAGCCGGAGCCCGCGCCGCTCGCCTCCCACACTGCGGCACGCACCTCCAGCAGCCAGTCGCAGCACAGCACTTGCATCAGCTGAAATATTTTAACAAGTTCATTTAACTCAAAATGAACAAACCACTGACCAAATTCTTTATAACCGTCACACCCCGGACACTCCACACAACTACGATAAGTTAAACAGACGTAAACAGATGGCGTTTTTACACGCGCCAAATGTGTGCGTACATAGGGCTGCAATAGTAGATTGTATGACAAGGTAGAAAATAATATTTTTACGGCGAGGGCGCTATTTTGAATCCAGACCGGAGTGAAGGATCCTAGAGTAGAATCCCGAGCGCAGCGAGGGAGAATCCTGAACGTAGCGACGGATTCAGTATACGTCGCCCGAGGAAAAATATTTTTCGTCCGAGTGATAGGTATAGGACACTCTACTTTTCAAGTATTAGTTTTTATGCTACTTACCTGAAAGAAACTACGCAATAAATGTGATACAGAATCTATTACCAAAGGTTGTCCGGAAGAGATCGCTTTTTAGCGATAAGACCGCCCATTGTCCCATTTATTTTGTATAAATGTTTTAGTTATTATTGTATTTTTTGTTCTATGTGGTGTACAATAAAGAGTTATCTATCTATCTATCTATCTAAATCCCGGGAAAAATATTTGAAATAATATTAAATATTATCGAGTGGGAAAATGCGAAAAGAAGGAACGAAAGGTGCAAAGTATTTTTCGGAAACTACATATTTACAAGAATTATCCAAATGTAAGCAACCTTCACACATTGGAGTTCAGTACCAATGACATTCAAATCGAGATCTACGCAACATTTATAACACAATATCTGAAGAGACTGTCTGAAGGACTGTAAATGCAGTTCGGAATATTCCAAAAAATTATGAAGAATTTCCTGTCACTATAAAGGTTAAGTTACCTGCCCTTACTGTCCAGTCTCAAAAATCCATCTTGTATAATACTGACGTAATCAAACACAAACATCCTACGCGGTCAAAAGAAAAGACAACCACTGACAGCTCGCGTCCGTTCAAAAGCGCCCGCATGTCGGCCATTGACCATTGAGCTGCGGACAGGGGTTGCGGGGACGCAGATTGCGGGGGGGGGGGGGGGGGGGCGCCCGATTCGTGTCGCCCGATTCGTGTTCCACCAAAACTCCGCGCATGGCCCGCTTATAGTGGAAACGACTTCTTTTATTGGCAAATAGGTAACTAAACTTAATCATCATAAGAAGTAAAAAGCCGCCATAATCCATAGTATTGAGCCGGGGCAGCACACATAACTAATCGACCACATATCACGCGACCACGCAACACGCACATCACAAATAGTCGCGTGATCGTATTTTGAATAATAGTAAGTATTGAGTTCTTGATCTTTATTTGTTTTCTACATCGATGTCCAAAACTCAGAATTCGAAGTAATTTAAAAAGTTGTTGATGCAACAGATCCCTTCTCTGGTCTTCATAATTATGCTAATCATCTTCTCAAGCAAACTAAGAGCAAACGCAGTGAAACTCTGCGTTTGCTCTTAGTTTGCTTTCAAATCGCATTGAAATTGGTCTATCCATTTGGGAGCAACGATACCATAGTTAGGGAGTAAACAAGTTTTAAACATTAATTTTAAGTTATAGTTTATGTAGAGCAAGTATATGAACTCACATGTTGACCTTTACATTTTTATTTTGTTTGAATATACAAGTTAAAAGAATAAGAAACATGTCAATCGAAAAGTTGTACCCTTCGCCCAAGGAGTTTATAAACATCTGTTCCTCATTTAATGTGTGTTATTTTTAATACAGCTACTATAGAAATACTGGACGAGGACCTCTGTTGAGATTTTTACTATCTTGTTTCATAGGAAAGCGTTTTGTGCATTTCTATAGCCACGTGTACTTCACACACTGGTCTTTCTTGCTCCTGGCTATAATCTTTAAATCCCATGCTAAAAAGTGCAAATAAGGAGCCAAAAAACGTATCTAGGCGCGATTAGTCCAATTCGCGGTTAGTCCAATGGTAAAAAACATGTCCAATTCGCGATTAATCCAATTCACGGTTAGTCCAATTCGCGTTAGGTTCAATTCGCGTTTAGTCAAATTCGCGGTTGGTCCAATTAGCGGTTAGTCCAAAATGAATGTTTATTTGTCAAAATAAGTAAGAATGAAATATAATTTTATTGAACCAACCGCGAATTGGGCTAAACGCGAATTGGACCTAATATGAATTGGACTAAAAGCGAATCGGACCAAGCGCGAATTGGACAAAACGCGAAATGAACCAACCGCGAATTGGACGAAAAGCGAAATGGACCAATCGCGAATAAGGTGAATTGGACTAACCGCGAATTGGACCAATCGCGCCTAAGCGAATTAAAACAAATAACCATGCATGCAGTGAAAAATATGAAGCCATCCAAAACTCTGTGCCGGGTCTTCCATGCGATGCGTGCAACTAACTCGAGATTTGCTTTGTAGTGATATTGCACAGAATGGAGGAACAAGTGCAATGCAACTACAATGCACTCTCGTGGTAGTTATAGTCTTCATGCCTCTACGGTGTCCGTTAACGAGAAATAATATCTGTCAAGCAAAATCAATCAACACAAAAATAAACTGGTTAAGGATATGCCACGCCATGAATAAAAATATATATACGAAGTTATCGTGAGTTTTTTACTACCTTGCTACGCGTGCGCACGCGCAGTATGCGCGTGCGCACGCTTTTGCGTGCGGTAGCTTTTTCGCGCGCGAGCAAGGTAGTAGCTTTAATTAAATTATTTAATTATTTACCCGGTAAAAAGTGTCGAGTCATTTCAGGATGGTATTCATCAAAATTCATCCAGTCGTTACAGAGCTGAGTGTTTACATAGTTTCACATTTATAATATATTAAGAACAGACTGTATTTATGCTGGCTTATTCCATAAATCCCCTTCGATAATCCCCTGTGAAGAGGATTATTGGAGAGCTATCTAACGGTGAAAACAGCATTATAATTCAGTAGTTTTACGAGATTAGAAAATAAACAGATTTACAAACAGTTTTTTATCGATTTCTCTGCTTCTATTAATCGCATTGAGATGTAATGTACAAATTCAAATCCTAAGCCACCCAACAGTGAAAAGCTCATTGAAATCAGTCCAGTATATCTTAGGTGATGTGAATTACACGGGCAATCAGACATCACTTCAAAAATGAAAGTACTCTAGACCAGATTTTTTAGTTTTATCTTCATTGTACGGGTTTTTTGTTACTTACTGCTTTATTATAAGTATATAAATATATATAAAATATGGAATTTAATAAGAGTATATATATATAATATGGAATTCAAAGGCAATCACTAAATATTGATGATAGCTAATTTTACTGACAGGAAACTCAAAAAAGAATTAAATATTTATGTACTTAAATTCTCATCTTAATAATTGCCTTTCTTCATTGTTAATGTATTTGTTAGTGATGCCCCATTATATTATAATAATAATAATTTATTTTATTTCCAGGCAACAACAGTACATTAGATAATTAAAATTAATACTTATTGAGCTATTATCTAAGTGTGCTTGACTTTTGTTAATTGACTTTTCACTCTCGACTTGAAGACCCCTAGATTATAATTAAATGAAACACTTTTTTTTACTTTTATGGTTCCGTAGCTCAAAAGGAATTTGTTCCTTTTTCTTTCTTTGTTTGTTCCTCTTTTCTTTTTTGACAGACAGAAGTGATCTTTCATAGGATGATTCTTTGTAGGATCACTTCGTTATCCGTCTGTCTGTTTGTCAAGGCCCTTTTTCTCAGGAACGCGGAGAACGAGGTATCAATTGTTTGTTGTTTGTCGTATGAGGTAGTGCTGGCCTCTGGTGTCAGAGTTTATCAAGCCGCCCGAGGGCCTCTGACATGGCTTAACGACTGCTATTAATCAATAACAGCCGGGACCGACAGCTTAACGTGCCCTCCGAAGCACGGAGCGATGGAAAAGCGCACATAACTCAGAAAAGTCATTGGTGCGGAGCCTAGGTTTTGAACCCGGTATCGTTGGATTCTAAATTGCACTATAGAACCTTTAGGCCGCCATCGCTCTTGGTATCAATGAAATTAATATCAAATACTCAGGTCTGCAATCCCTTGGGGCTGTGAAAAAAACAAACTTCTAAGTCAACGCTATCAAAAGATACGGCCGTTTATGTCGTAAAATTTGTCATTCCTTGGTTGTTCAAATGATGAATATGAAATTAGCTCTATTCGTTACAGGTGGAATTACAACCATAGAGGATGGTATTGTGCCGTACGTCTAGTTGTCGAAATCATCTAAAACTATTAACCTTTTTTCAAGATGATTGATTTATTCAGTACTGTGCGCAATTATGAAATAGGTATAGGTACGTTTCACTTCATGAAATGATTCTAGTATACTTACAGTTCTCTTATTATTGGATTTAATAAGACAGAATGCATTAAAAGCAATATTATTTAATGAAATCAAAACGGCCTACCATATATTTAAAATAACATTTACATGGCATATCTCTAACCGGGAAATAATTTAACGTGCATTTGAAATTAAAATAACACGTATTAGATAAAATAACATTGAACAACGAACCATCATGAGCTGTGTCGGTTTTCTGCAGCAATAGTACGCCAAGGAGTCCGCTAACTTGGCTCCAGCGATGTCACACACCTGAGAAATCACAAGGAATTATGATTTAGTTGTTTGTCTTATGAGGTATTGCTGGCCTCTTAGCGTCAGTTTGTCAGGGCGCCCGAGGGCCTTTGACGTGACTTAACGACTGCTATTAATCAATGACGACCGAGACCGACAGCTTAACGTGACCTCCGAAGCACGAAGCGATGGAAAACTGCGCATAATTAGAAAAGGCCCTCGGGCAGCCTGTCAAACTCTGACACCAGAGGCCAGCACTACCTCATAAGACAAGCAACTTATTAAAAGTCATTGAGGATCGGAGCGGAAGACGGAACAGAACGGACCACTTGTAAAACAAATGAAATAATTGCACATACCTTGAGTATTGTCTCCGAAGTCTTCTCGATAGAGCGTTCATCCCGACACTGCGCTAGCGTCAGCAGCCCGCGCCTGCTTTTGTACGACATATGCAGCGCTCTGCAATAATAGCACAATAGCTATATCATCACTGTGTTTACAGAATCAAAGACAATAGTTTTCAATAACGCAACTATAAACTATACAGCGGTGTTTTATAAACATGGCCGCGATTAGTTTCTAAGTTTTCACACGTGTGAGAATGTGCTTAGTGTAAATACGTTTATGTCATACCAGCTGTGCCCATGGCTTCGCATGAGTGGTCATTTCTCTTGGTTAAAAATACTCTATGTGCTAATCCAGAACCTAAAATACCAATACACCAACATTTGATCAAAATTCCTTCAGCCGTCAAGAAGTTTTTATCGATTTTTCGGATTCTACTCGTCGGATAGAGCTACTACGTACCAAGTTCTTAAGTATAACCCTAAGCTATCCAACAGTGAAAACTGCATTGCAATCGGTCCAATAGTTTTTACGTGATGCGCGAACAGACAGACACGATGTAAAAAAATGTTATATTCTTGTTCAGTAGCTTATTTTTAGTACCCTAAACCATATTTTTTAAATTATTTTCTTTTTACAGACTTTTTTGTACTTATTGCTTTATTATAAGTGTAGATACGTGGTTTGTATGAAATTCTTTGCATGTTTTCATGTATAGTAGTAAATCTTGACAGGTTAGAATCGAAGTGAAATTGAAAATATTGGCATTACAAAAATAGCAGTTCCTATATTAGTGACTTGCCAAGTAACGTCATTCCCGGTTGCACCCCCATTGGTGGAATAAGGACATATGTTTAAAAAGTTGGCCCATTTGTCACCAGTGGTGGCGATCGGGAATGATAGTTATTCCAATCTCAATTCGCTTCAGATATGGTAATGATACTACCGTCCCCAAATGCCTCGGTAGAAGTTAGTTCGTTCACCCCCAGTCAAATCTGGCGAAGAATAGTTAGCGTAGAAACTATAGACATTTTAAATTGGAGAATTAGAGTGGAAGGCTAAGATATTTTTATCTGTTCCAACTGCTGCCAGCCACTTTGCGTATATCGTCGCTCCACCTAGCTGGAGAGCGCCCTACACTACGTTTACTGAGACGCGGTCTCCACTCAAGAACATGTCTACCCCAACGGTTATCAGTCCTTCGACAGATATGATCAGCCCACTGCCACTTCAGCTTACTAATCTTAAGGGCTATGTCGACAACTTTGGATCTCTGCCGGATCACCTCATTCCGGATACGATCTTTCAGAGAAACTCCAAGCATAGCCCTTTCCATAGCCCGCTGAGCGACCTTAAATTGGTGGACTAGTCGTACCGTGAGTGTCCACGACTCGGCTCCGTATGTCATAACAGGTAGGACACACTGGTTGAAGACTTTTGTCCTCAAACTTTGCGGTATTGGCGACGAGAAGACTCCACGATGTTTCGCAAATGCTGCCCAGCGCTATGTTTATCTGGGGCAAACTTTGTAACTAGGTAAAAACAACTTCGAGAGAGAGACCCGCAGAAGAATACAGCTATCGGAAAACAAAGGCGCTAGTAGTGTTTCATTCCTTGGCTGTTCGCGTTTTGTTTTTCGAATTACACGATCCAAAAGTACAGTAGTCGCAGCCAATCTATGTTTGTGAAGTTAGGCTCTATGAACGATTGCGCAGGTACTTCTGTGGGGATAAAACAGCATAAAGTAAGAGCGAGATAGAGTATGCGCAAAACGTAATCGAGTGAGCGAGGCAGTTATACAAGCTGTCTTCAGCTTCAACATTGGGATTCCGCCTGAAAAATAGCAGTTTGCGCAGCGACTAGCGGATAACTTCCGAGACACATACTTCCGCTGCGACTACTGTAGTAAGTGGTTCAGGGCGCACCGCGCGTATTTCGAGACAATTGACTTTTCGTCTAGCGAAGTTTATCTTTATGACGTTTAGCTTTTGGTGTAAAATGGTGCGCATTAACGCTTGGCGTTTCGTTTACGTCGACAGAAAAGCACTACGCACAACATCAGTATATCTTTTGTTTACTACAAAACAACACATAAAAATATACCACAAAATTGTAAAAATCATTGTTGTAAGAGCAATTTCATAAATCCGGTTTTTGTCCAGGAAGTAACAAATATAGTGAAATTGTTAAAAAATAAAAAGAGTACTGGTCCTGATGATATATCCATGCAACTAATAAAAATGAGCGTAAATTACATTGCAGAACCACTAACATATATTATAAACTTGACAATTGAAACTGGATGTTTTCCTCAAAAAAAGCATTAGTTAAACCTCTCCATAAAAAAGGCTCTAAAAAAGATGTAGGAAACTACAGACCTATAACCATATTACCCAGTTTCTCCAAAGTATTTGAGAGGGTTATTTATAATAGAATAATATCATTTCTAGACCAGAATAATTTACTCAATAACAACCAATTCGGCTTCCGTAAGGGGAAAAGTACATAACTAGCTATTTTCAAAATGTTAAAACAAGTTTGCTTTATTATTAGATCTCTCAAAAGCATTCGATTGTGTAGTTCATAACATTTTACTCAACAAATTAGAAGCAATTGGGATACGTGGAACGCCCTTAAATTTACTAAAATCTTACCTAAGTAATAGAAGTCAATCAACATTGTTGGAAATTTACAATAAAAACACCAAAACTGTCGAACAAGTACAATCTGCCTTCCAAAATATTACCTTAGGAGTCCCACAAGGTAGTATTCTTGGACCACTACTGTTCCTAATATAAGTTAATGGATTACCTCTTGTCACTAAACACCTATGCATCATGTTTGCCGATTACGCCACCATTTTCATTCCTCAAAATAAAGAAACTTATAATTTAGAAACAGAAATCAACAACACTTTAGAAACTGTTACGAATTGGCTTAAATCAATTAATCTTACGGTAAATATAGAAAAAAAACTATATTCATACAATTTAAAAATGTAAAAATGGCTCCTTTGCAACTTGATATACAAAACAAGGGCAACAATATTAAAATGATTGACGAAACAAACTTTTTAGGAGTAACGCTAGATTCCCACTTAAATTGGAAAGCTCATTTAGGCAAAGTAAATAAAAAAATATCAAAATACTGCTATGCCCTATCAATGCTGAGTTGTATAGCATCCAAAGCCATTGCAACAAATGCTTACTATGGTTATGTATATCCTCAGTTAAGCTACGGTATAATCTTCTGGGGCAATTCTGTTGATGTGCAGTCAACATTTGTTATGCAAAAACGTTGCATAAGAAGTATATTTCATTTAAAAAGGACAGATTCTCTTCGAAGCTATTTTAAAGATAAGAAAATTCTTACCTTAACAGGAATTTACATCTTAGAACTTTGTACTATATAACATACAATCCAGTCGTGCAGGTAATCTTCGCAGTAAATATAAGTTTAACATCTGTATTCCTAGAATTAATAATACAATGTATTACAAAAGTTCCTTTGTCAGTGCCATCCGAATTTACAATCATTTACCAACGCATTTAAAATCTATAAATGACATTCAATTTAAAAATCAACTCAAGGAATGGCTATTGAATAAAGTCCATTACAATTTAAATGAGTTCTTTGATGTCAACTAGATCTCCAAATATTAATAAATTTACTCTGTGTCTACTGTATACCTATAATGTGTGTAGATTTAGTTTAACGTAGGAGTGTAATAATAAACTGTTATACTTTACTTAATATTGTACGTCCGGAATGGACAAACTGTTGAAACAAATTTATATTTTAAGATCTCAATGTACACAGTTTTAAACAATAAATTTATTCTTATTCTTATTCTAACAATTTAAATTCGTAATATAATCATGAAGTATTTTATTTTTATTTTATTTATTCAAACAAAATCCACAGCCCTTAAGCCGTATACATGATTAAAGTAGAGTTTGAGATTAAATTATACAAGCACTAGCGACCCGCCCCGGCTTCGCACGGGTAGCTGAGGGTCTCTCTTTATTTGTTCAAAACGTTACATTGACCTCACACGCCCGCGGCCTGCCCGCACCCGCGCAATCGATAAAAATATTTTTGAAGGCTGAAGGAATTTTGATCAAATGTTGGTATGTTGGTATTTTAAGTCTTGGAATAGCACATAGAGTACTTTTAACCTAGACAAATAACCACGCGTGCGAAGCCGCGGGCATCGGCTAGTAAACAATAAACTAATAGTAAGTGAGAATAACTAGCTTAAAAGCTAAATAAACTTATGCCAATAAATTATATACTGTTGGAATGTGTTTATCAAGGCATTTAATTTGATACCCATATTGAAAATTCGAAGTTTTTTCGCATTTGTAAATGGAGCCATACTGCCGACATAAAGAATTTTTCAAAAATTAAAATAGCCTATGGTTTGAATCCTTACATATTCCCGAGTAATCGGGGGTATGTAAGGATTCTAACGATAACCCATACGTCTATAAATCTGTTGAGGCATTTAAAAGTTATGGTGGAATAAAGAAACTCACATACATCCATACATAAATCCTAATAGTTTTAATGAAAGAAATGGTTACTGTGAGTTAACCGTAACAGATAGAGATATGCCATCGCCGAGTTTCTGTAGGATTTTATATGTATCTCTCAAGGTTTAGGCTACGTAAGCCATGTAAATTTATTTTTCGGCGACTTGGTTGCAAAATATTGTTTTTTCTACTCACATAAAAACTTAATAAGATTTTATTATATATACATGCTGTTTAGTGGAACGATGTAGAGATTGGAGGAGCTGAAGAAGGGTACCGATATGACCATTTTAAACTGCATATGGTATCATGAAAAGTGTCATGGTTTTTAAGTTAATATCAAATGTTTGTTTTTTCTTTAAATACTTTTTTTTTGTTTAGAGTACAATAATATACCAGGTAGTGCATTAATCACTTTTATTTTGGTTTTTAATTAGTCATAACAATTTAATCCTTCATCACAATAAGCTACAACAATCATTGAGCAGGCAATCATAAACAAAACTTACACACATATTAACTTAAAACAAGTATATTAACTTAAAAACGATGACACTTTTCACTATGTCATCATATGCAGTTTAAATGATCATATTGGTACCATACTTACTCCTCCAATCTCTACATAGTTGCCAGCCAGTATAAACCTTTCGTGAAAAATTATCTAACTGTAGATGGTGAAAACCGCATCAAATCCGTTGCGTGGTTTAGGAGGAGTAAGCGGCTAAACAGACAGACAGACAGATAGACAGACGCGGAGAGCGTTTTTGTTTTATACTATGTAGAGAAGCGAAATATCAAATATAGTAAAATTAAATATTTCTTCGTGTAGATCAGTAATTATTGGCTGTATAGCCAATAATTGGTGAATGTTCACGATACACATTCGTTTTGTATTAGACAATTATATAAAACGGTAAACCTCTAATTTGGGCCATTTGAGTAGTGTCCCCTTTAACGCAGGCTGAGTAAGATGATGGTAAAATTATCAAAAAATCACCCGGCAAAGGATCTTAGCAGTTAAAGTATCAAAACGCCATACCCGGGCAAAGTATCTTCTCAGTCACTAAGTATCAAAACGTCATACCCGGGCAAAGTTTCTTCACAGTCACTAAGTATCAAAACGTCATACCCGGGCAAAGTTTCTTCACAGTCACTAAGTATCAAAACGCCATACCCGGGCAAAGTATCTTCTCAGTCACTAAGTATCAAAACGTCATACCCGGGCAAAGTTTCTTCACAGTCACTAAGTATCAAAACGTCATACCCGGGCAAGGTTTCTTCACAGTCACTAAGTATCAAAACGCCATACCCGGGCAAAGTATCTTCTCAGTCACTAAGTATCAAAACGTCATACCCGGGCAAAGTTTCTTCACAGTCACTAAGTATCAAAACGTCATACCGTGGCAAAGTTTCTTCACAGTCACTAAGTATCAAAACACCATACCCGGGCAAAGTATCTTCTCAGTCACTAAGTATCAAAACGTCATACCCGGGCAAAGTTTCTTCACAGTCACTAAGTATCAAAACGTCATACCCGGGCAAAGGATCTTCGCAGTTCACCAGCGGTTCGGGCATCATGTTCAGTCGGTCGCCGATCTCGATCGCCTTTCCCGTGTCAGCTAGAAGCCAAGTGGCGGCCAGCCCCACGATGTTCGCCCACCACTCCATCACTGGGTCCCAGCAACCTAATAACAACAAAACAGTGGTTATGATTGGATCCCACGAAACGTAAAGCGACGTGGCGGTAGACCGAAGATACAATGGCGTGATGATCTTGGCCAGCAGTAGGACATTACAGATAATAAATAATAATTCTTGGAACCACAAATAAGACTTCAAATGGATTTACTAAAAAACGACTGAGCCGATTTTGATTCAACTTATCTGCACCCTACCTTTATACTGGTATATCGTGTTTGTTGTTCACTTTAATTGTCGAGGAGTTCCCATGTGTACTGTCATTTCTGACTGCATCATGTCATAAGTGTAATCATATTGCACAGTCATCAGGTATTTTATACAAAATATTTACTTGGTTGGTCAAGAAGAAGCCATCAATTTTGAGCTTGCAAGATTTTACCTAAACATACATTCATCCATACATACAAGCTTGTAAAAACACAAACTATAAGCGTACTAGGCCACAACTCACTAAATCTTACATGCATCAACATACGTCAGCACCGTGTAATTTTACTCTAAAAGGCAAGGGGGCGCCGTGACTTTCGAAGAAAATATGGGAGGCACATATGGTAAAACTTTGGGAACCCTTGACCTAGATAGTACTAATGAAATATCGCCAAACTTTACCTGTGTGGTGAGGAGCCTCAGTGGAAACGTCGGCTGTGATCAGTTTTATAAGGTCGAGCACATCGCGCGTGTTGTTCCTTTCATCTGCACACAACAGCATTTGGAGACTCTTCTGAAGAAGCTCCAGATGGTAAGCCTACAAGATGGATAGACACGTGAAAGTTTATCCAGTTTGAATGTCATAGAGTTCATTCTTGTTTGCAGGTTAAAGGAAAGATGATAGAGTCACAATGTAGCTTCGTGAATTAAGAAAAGCTCATGCTCGCATCATTTACATATTTTCTACCTCAAGTAAAGTGCTATAGAGTTTAGTATTAATATGATACCAGGATGACATAAGGTGTGCCGTATGGGACCAGCTTTTTCTCTCGGTAGTCGGTATATAAGTTATTATTCGTATTTATACATGATAAGTACCTGGTTGACTAGCGAGGACTTCAGTCATTTTATTAATAAGTCCACCCATATTTAGGAAATGGGCACCCAGTATTTTCGTGTGTCATTATCAACACCTACTCCAATCACCAAGAAGCCTGCCAAGAGAGGTTCATCATCATCATCACCATCATCGTCATAATAAGCCCGTATCAGTCCAATGCGGGACATACGCCTTTCCCAAAGCACGCCACTGAGCCCGATCTTCGGCTCTTCCCTTCCAACCGCCGCCAGCCATCTTGAGTCGCCGCTCCACCTAGCCGGAGGGCATCCTACATTACGTTTGCCGAGTCGCGGTCTCCACTCAAGAACACATTTACCCCACCGGTTATCTACCCTTCAGAAAAAAAGACCTGTCTCTGTCGGTTCACCTCGTTTCGTTCCGGATTTGATCTCAAAGAGAAACTCGGAGCATAGCCCTTTCTATAGCAGGCTGAGCGACTTTGAATTGGTGAAGTAGTCGTACCGCGAGAGTCCACGTCTCAGCTCCGTCAGTCATAACAGGTAAGACGCACTGGTTGAAGACTTTCGTCTTCAGGCATTGGGGAATTGGTGACGAAAAGACTTGACGAAGTTTACCAAAAGCTGCCCAGCCCATCTGTATTCTTCTACGGGCCTCTCTTTCATACTTGTTTTACTCTGTTGTTTTTAACTGCAGCTTTTGCCCAAGGTGCTCGTAAACAACTTCAAGAGGTCGGTTCCGGAAAGACATGTTCATTAAACATAACCTTGGTTTTATCCTTGGTTAGGAGGCCGATGCTATAAGTGTTGTTACTATCCCCCTATTATGGGAGGACCCATGTTCAGCAGTAGATGGTTTCGGGCTGATGATGTGATGCAATAAGGTAAAGTCTACCATATGTCAACAGCGCAAGAGCGTCATGAGCTTGTTCGTAACTCTAACTTCATCTGCAAAGAAACTTGACATCTGGCCGGACGTAAACGGTATAAAGTCTTAAGGCCAGGCTCCAAGGTTACATTTTTCTACTCCCCACTCCCCTGCCACCTCCCCTACATTCTGCCACCCGCTACCCGCAATAAGCACTGAAGTGCCTGCGTAACAAGGTAGAATATCGCAAGCGCTGTTTGAACACACAATTTAGCTCGGAACTAAAAGACGTATGTCTCAAAAGTTATTTATTTTATTGGCAGGCTAATAATTTAGTTAGGTAATTTTTGTCTAAGCATTAGATAATAAACTAAATTTTCTTGCTGTGAGATTTATTTTAGATAAAGTGTTAGTGAATATTACCGAAAATAACATAATTTAATTTTTGATAAGAAAATGTATCGAATGAAATTCTGTTAATCATGTTTTTATATTAGTCTTAGCGAGATAAAGATCTCAAAAAAATAAAAGTTAACTATCACATTTATTAGGTTTGTGGTTGACCCAGCATATTTAGGGAAAAAACCCTTAACAACAGAGCCTGGTCTCAAAATGAGAGGAATAGAGTTGTTATTTGTACGTTACCCGCATAGCATAAGCGAGTGGGTCAGCCGGGTCGGGCAAGCGGCAGAACAGCGCAGACGCAGCGTGCGCCCGCTCGTAGCTCCAGCGACGTTTGCGCAGGAACGTCTGACCGCGACTACTGCCCACCCAACGCAGGCGGATTGGCGAAACGGCGCACGAGTCCGTGATTATGTGCCGGCAAGCTTTCAAGTAGTAGCTGCAAAATAAAAATCGTAAATTGTAATGGTAATTCTTTGAATTCATCGATGGACAGTTAGGCAACTGTATAACTAGTGGTTCACTCTCTCTCGCAATGTTCCATTTTTTTCACATTGTGGCTTATGTGAAAAACTATGAAGCCTAACTTTGGAATTTTTTCAAACAAAAAATGGTGCATGACAATAAGGTCTAAAATCAAAGCATAAGATTTGGTTCGGATATACGCAGATACCAAAGAGCAGTTGCCAGTTTACGGCGATATTGCTCCCTGCTTCAATTTTATGTTATTCTTAATCTTAGGCCTGTACGTGTAGTTGGCCACTTCAGCCAGGTTGAACGTACAGTGCCATGCTTCCTGCGTACATTGATATCTTATCAGACAACCAATTCCCAGTCTTAGGCATATATAGACCAAAGCAGTTGTGACGTAAGTATCTGCCAGAAGTTGCCTGTTTCGTGTCACTTATGCCAGGCTCGCCGTTTGGACTCTTCCTGCATCCGTCATCTGATAAATTTAAAAAGCAAGTCTTTCCTGCAAATCCACTTCCCAGTCTTAGCATTATTATTATATATTGTAAGGAGAAAAACAGGAAGTAAGCGGAGCCTAGAGGCGGGGCTTAGCATCACGTGATGACTTGTTTGCACAACTCTGGCTGAAACTAGTTCCAGCCTGGCAGACCTTTTCCTCGGCGAGGCAGCGAGAGCGGAGCGCTACTTTCCAGTCGTTAGTCGAAGCAGTTGGACGAATATTTCTTGAGTTCTTTAAATTCCCCCCATTTGATTTTGTAACACTGTTTAGTTTACTTTGTTGAGTTTAATAATACCTTTGTGTGTGTGATCGTGTATATTTTTTTATTAAACCCACTTCTGGTTGCTAATAATATATACTTGTAATGTAAGTATCTACCAGAAGTTGCCAGTTTCCTGTCACTTCTGCCAGGCTGGCCGTTTGCAGTGCCACACTTCCTGCGTCGTTATCTGATGAATTTAAAAAGGCAAGACTTACCCGCACAACCAATTCCCAATCTTAGGCATATAGTCCTTGAATACCAAGGCGGCCGTGACGTAAGTGTCTGCCAGAAGCTGCCTGTTCCCTGCCACTTCTGCCAGGTTGACCGCTTGCAGTGCCAGAAGTACGCGTTCGCTGCGCCCACTGTGGTTGGAGAGGATCTCCAGTTGAGCCAGTTTGTGTGATGCCGTGGAGACTTCGGCTGCCCAGTGGCGAGTTGCTCTTCTGGCGGGACTGTGGGGCGAGTATGGCAAGTATTAGGTATTTGTTTTATATCTGTGAACTAAAACAGAACTTATGCACGAAAATACTAGTCCAGTCCACGTTTTCGTAAAAATACGTTTTATTTGCGTAATTAGATTAACTTTACGCGGTAATAAGTTTTTTCACGTAAACCCTCGTATTTCCCCGGAAACGCGGATTACGCAATCCTAATGCGACATATATATTATGAATGACTTATTTAAAGCTTTTATTAGTCTATTAACATGCCAACCCTTGTTCTAGAATAATAGTACTTGAAGTAAATGTATTTAATTTTAATTCAGCTGAAAGAGACGAACATATCGTGCGCCTGATAACGCCTCGCCTAGCCATTTGCAATGCCACCCAGAACTTTGAATGGCCATGTTTTCAACGGCTCAGTGTACATGTAGTATATTAATAAAACCGTACATCCTGATCTTAAAATAAGAAAAATAGGTCAACAAAATTGGCCCTCTTCGCCCTTTTACCGTAAATGGAGCAATTCGTTCCTATATAACATGAAATCCCGCGAATCTCTGACGGAACGGTTTAAAGAGATCAATATTCTTACAGTGGCTTGTCAATATGAAAATATAATGTACTTATGTCCGGTAGAATATCAATACCTTTGTAATTAAAAATAGGGATGTTCATAATTGTAATCTATACTTATAATAAAGCAATAGGAATGAAAAAGTCTGTACAATGAAGATAATTAAAAAAGAAATGGTCTATGGTACATTTAAATAAGCTACTGAACAAGAATATAACATTTAAAAAATTCGTGTCTGTCTGTTTGTCTGTCTGTATGTTTGTTCGCGCATGACGTAAAAACTACTGGACCGATTGCGATGCGGTTTTCACCACATCGCAGCCACCAGAGCGGAACACTTGGCGTGTCCATGCCCGCCCGCCTCGCCAGGAGCCCTCCGAAGGGCAGTTTCTGCAGCACCTGATGCTCTTACCTGTCTCTCCACAGATCGCCCGCCCGCCTCGCCAGGTGCCCTCCGAAGGGCAGTCTCTGCAGCACCTGACGCAGCACGGCGGCCACCAGCGCGGAACACTTGGCGTGTCCCTGCCCGCCTGCCTGCACGCTCTTACCGCACACCGCTAACGAGCGGTGGAGCTCTACTCTTGCGTTTGTTATGTCATCCTGTAGAGAGATAAGTATTTAACGATTGAAAATATACTCGTATAGACGAATATAATTGATAGTCTGAGGTGACATGACCGCTTGATATCTGATGGGCCGCCTGTATTTAAAGGCGAGCTTTTGACCGCGATCTCACCTGATGGAACGCAACAATGTGCCCGAAGATATAACATGCTTGCCTAGTAGTAGATTCCCTGCGTTCAAGATGAAGAGATGGCGTTTTGGGCAGTTTCGAAATGATCATTTTTATCAAGCCGTTTGCTTTGTACATTTTCAACCCTTCTGCCATTTTTGCAACTTTTGCTACTAATTAAACTTCCCAAACCGAATGAAAAGCGACGGAATAATTTAATGTTTAGATGACATGACATGACAAAACGAATGGTGATCGAAAACATTTCAGAATGCTAATTTCAAATGTCTAAACTAAATAGAAAATGTAGTAATTATAGGAATTTTTAACTGTTATTTTGGACTATCTGATGCTCGCAGCTTCACACGCGTGGTCATTTCTGTAGGTTAAAAGTATTCTTTGTGCTATTCCAGGTCCTAAAATACCAGTATACCCACATTTGATCAAAATTCTTTCAGCCGTCAAAAATATTTTTATTGATTGCTCAGCTTCTACTCATCGGATTGAGATTACAAATACCCCAGTTTTTTAAGTCAAACCCTAAGCAATGTCAACAGTGAAATCCACATCGCAATCGGTCCAGTAGTTTTTACGTAATGTGCGAACAAACATACAGACAAACAAATAAACAGAGAAAATTAAAATAAAAAAAGACATTAGCTTTATTTTAAGTACCGTAGACCTTTTTTTTAATTATCTTCTTTGTACAGACTATTTCGTTTATATTACTGTAATATAAGTACAAGCTGTGCACGCGGCATCGCACGCGTGGTCATTTCTCTAGGTAAAATATATTTTTCTAAAATAAAATCGATTTCATATTAAAAATGTTATTTTGTATACAACCACTAAAAAGAGTAAAATGATTACGATTGAGCCAGAACAACTTCAAAAAACTCTTTCTTATGTTATGTTGTATTTTTGCATTATAATTACGTTGATAATTTCGAAAAAATGATATTGTTCTTGCTCAATCGTAATTATTTTAATCCTTTTAGTGGTCGTTTACAAAAGAACATTTTGAATAAGAAGTATTTATTTTTTTGGAAAATATTTTATTTTTTTATTTTGAGTGGCCTAATCAAACATCGGAAAGGATTTATGCCATAGAAAATAGTTAAACTCACTTAAGACTCAAAGCACTGGTAAATTAAAACCAAGGATGAATAAACCTACATATAACTGAATAAGTTATGTCGAAAATTATCTATGATTTCACTGGATTGAAATGGAACTCTTTAAAAAAATGGTAACACATCTCGTAGATATGAGGAAACATAAACCTAAAACAAATGAATTTATAAATTGTAAATGATGTAGTGACGTATGTGTCCTTTTTAAAGCAATCTGATGTTTTGATGCCATGCCGTGTCATGGCGAAACTCAGATGATTTCTCCATGATGTTTTTTTTTTCATTTTTTAAAGCAATCTTTTACGAGACACCACCAGTACCACTTAACCTGAGAACTCATCGAGACCGATCAAATAAGACTAAACTCGAAAGAGTTTCATCATTTGATGGTTGGGTAATGGGTTCCTATGACTCCATCTCTATCATCAGACCCTCGATACCTCATTAGACCAAAGAAGTTATGAAGACAAACCCAATGAACCCAAACTCGAAGGGATTCCATCATTTCATTGTTGAGTTCCTATGACTACCTTTCTTCTGCATCATCAGACCCTGGAATGAACCCAAACTCGAAAGGGTTCCATCATTTTGTTGTTGAGTTCCTGTGACTACTTTCCGACTCCATCATCGGACCCTGAATACTACATAATACCAGAGAACTCATCAAGACAAACCAAATGAGCCGAAACTTGAAGGGGTTCCATAATTTTGTTGTTGAGTTCCTGTGACTACCTTCCGGCTCGATCTTCAGACACTGGATACTACATAACACCAGAGAACTCATCAAAACAAACCAAATAAACCCAAACTCGAAGGGGTTCCATCATTTTGTTGTTGAGTTCCTGTGACTACCTTCTGGCTCTATAATCAGACCCTGGATAACACATAACACCAGAAAACTCATCAAGACAAACCAAATGAGACCAAACTCGAAGGGATTCCCATCATTTTGTTGTTGAGTTCTTGTGACTACCTTCCGGCTCCATCATCAGACCCTGGATACCACATAAAACCAGAGAACTCATCAAGACAATTCAAATGAGCCAAAACTCGAAAGGGTTCCACCATTTTGTTGATGAGTTCCTGTGACTACCTTCCGGCTCCATCATCAGATCCTAGATACCACCTAAAACTAGAGATCTCAACAAGACAAACTAAAACAGCAAAAACTCGAAGGAATTCCATCATGCGATTGTGTAGTTCCTTTGACTACCTTCCGGCTCCACCATCAGACCTTGGATACCACATACGACCAGATAACTTATCAAGTCAATTCAAACGAGCCCAATTTCGAAGGGGTTCCATCATCCGATTGTTGGGTTCCTATGACTATCTTCCGGCTCTATCATATAGACCTTGGATACCACATAATAACAGAGAACCCATCTTGATTGTCGTGGCAAACCAAATGAGCCCAAACTGGAAGGGGTTCCATCATCCAATTGTTGAATTCTTTTGACTACCTTCCGCCTCTATTATCAGGTCAGATCAACAGTACCTACCATAATTGTCATCAGAACTACACCCATGTGCAATAATTCAGCATCTTTGGACGTCCTTAAATGGTTCAAAATTGACTTCCGAACTAGTCCCAAGCATAATAACACAGTGAATTAAATTAAAGGTTGTTTAAAGCAACTAAACCAATTTTGATGAAATGTATACAGTACCAAACTAGAGGTCTTCTTACTAAAGTAAAAACAATCATCTAATTCGGTTCAGAAATCCCAAGATATTAGAGAACATATACTATAAAACAAATAGATTTTCTAATAAAAACTACTGAACCAATTTTGATGAAGTTTATATGGGCCTACACTGAAAGTTTACCCTTTTGAATAAAAAAAACAACCATCTAAATCTAGAAATAGTCTAGTAAAATAAGAAATAAACACAAAATCAAATGGATTTACTAATAAAACTATTTATTCTCGAAAAACTGCTGAACCAATTTTTATACAATTTATATGGGACCACCTGTAGAGTATACCTACCCTAAGTATATATACCTTTTCAAACAGCAATTGACGGAGAAATAAAAAAGAAAAAGATATATATACAATCGAACATATAACTGTCGCCTTTTGTGAAGTCGATTAAAAAGTACTATAAGATGCTATTCCAAGACCTACAATACCAATAACTCAACATTTGATCAAAATTCCTTCAGCCGTCAAAAAGTTTTCTTACGATTTCTCGGCTTCTACTCATCGGATTGAGATACCAACTACCCCAGTTTTTAAGTTAAACCCTAAGATTGCTTTATTATGAGTATAGATATAGATAGATCATCAGCTTCCACACATACGGCCTAATTGTTAGGATTTTAGTAAGTACCTTTTTCAAATAGTTTTCAGCTTGCCGCTTGTGTTTGTAAAACAGTCCAGCTTCCTTGGACTGCGACTTGGGCACTGAGTCTCCATACACCAGAAGTTTCACGAGACACCCACCCAATATCACGAAGTTTATCAGGTATATGAAGAAGGTGTTGAAAAGCCAGGACGCCCACGAGATTCCAGTGTATTCTAGAACAACAAGTTTGTGTGATATGACTACCTAAAAATGTTATCAGTTTAAAGTAATGCAATAGTCCTTGATACTATGCGATATTGAATAGCAACAGTATAACTTAATATTGATAAAAATGTTACAAAAAGATTAATGAGCTTATTTTTTAATTTATTAATGTACTAGCTTTGCCCGCGTGGTAATTTTTCAGGGAAACTATGAAAAATTACCAAACTATGTGTCATTCCAAAACCAACAGTACCAATTGCGTTCCGACATCATATGTGTTTTTATCGATTGCTCGACTTCTACTCATCGGATTTAGATACCAAGTACACCAGTTTTTAAGTCAAACCCTAAGCTATCCAACAGTGAAAACCGCATCGCAATCGGTCCAGTAGTTTTTACTTGATGCGCGAACAAACAGGCAGACAGGAACCATTCTTTTTAAATATTTTCTTTGTCAATATGTCCCCAAGACCATTTTTTTTAAATCTGCTATGTACCGATTTTTTGTTACTTACTACTTTATTATAAGTATAGATAATGCTTAAATGTAATACCGATTTCTCCATCTGATAAGATTTTTCGTTGGTCAACTCTTGACGTGAAGTCGTTCGTGTAGGATTCGGACATGAAATTTCCAAAGAAAGCGCTGAACGGGTTGAAGGCGATCAGACCAACCATGAACGCGCACAACGCCAAACGAGAGTGGTCTCCCATTCCCATAACTATCTTCGAGTATTTATCCTCCGCCTAAAAATAAATAATATAATTTAGTTGGTGACAAAAGTCGAAGTAAAAGTATTTATTGTAAATATGCAAAATAATCTGTGAGGTCTGTTCTATACCCGATCCAACTACAGAACAGGCACAGAATAAAACGATAGAAGAATATATTATATTCTTGTTCAGTAGGTTATTTTAAGTCCACTAAACCATTTTCTTTTTAAATTTCTTTTTTATACAAACTGTTTGGTACATTCATATACTTTTGATACAAACCTTATACTCGGGCGATGACGAAGAATCACTATCCATAGAATTCGAATGTGGCGAATGGTACGGTGATGAGATATCGCTATGTGGTGGAGTGTAACCTCCTTCAAACACAGGCTCTTTGACACCAGACTTCTGGCATGTGAGCTTTAGAGCCATGTTCTCCTGTTTCAGTCTGGCATTCTGATTCTGCAGGTACTTTATGTAGTCTATGGTTTTTCTTAATATGGCTGATTTGTTCAACTGTAATGTTGGGAAATTAAAATTAATTTTATTACTATTAAAGAGTTGTCATATTGTGTTAGATAGATAGATAGGTTTTCCATCTGCCTTTTTTTTAACAGAAGCCCCTTTCTTTGAGTTTCCATGTTGAAGATTATTATAAAATAGCTGTGCCCACGGCTTTTCCCGTGTGGTCATTTCATTTAAAAGTAGCCCACGCGTTTTATTCCAGGTCCAAAAGTACCTATAAAGTACAATATACTAGGTACATATCTTCAAAATTCAATCAGCCGTCAAATAGTTTTTTTATTGATTGCTCGGCATCTAATCATGGGATTAAGATTCCAAGTACCCCAATTTTTTAAGTCAAACCCTAAGCTATCCAACAGTGAAAACCGCATCGCAATCCGTCCAGTAGTTTTTACGTGTTGCGCGAAAATTTAGACAAACAAACAGACACACAATAGCTTATTTTAAGTACCCTAGACCATTTTTTTTTAAATACCTTTATGGCTTTACATGTAAGGACTTTTTCGTACTTATTGATTATTATAAGTGTAGATAGATGTCTGTTTCCCAATAGATATATAACCTGGCAGTCTTCAACACATAAGTCAATAGGTTCCTTTCTAGGTAAGCTTGTATCATACCATCACATAGCATAGATGGTGGTCAAATACAAACCTACACACAAAGTGGGTCTGGGCATGGACTAGATCCCATATATTACAACTATGTGAATAAACATAAACACCCCCAATAGGAGGTCAACCCTGCACAAGTCTGTGGCAACTATTTTGATTTTTACATCACATGTGTACAAGTTTAAATAACACTTCAATGTTTTGGTCCAATGCAACAAACAAGATAAAAAAAAACCCCTGCTTGCCAAAAAGGAACTTATGCCAATAAATTATAAATTGTTGGAATGTGATCATCAAGGCGTCCAAATTGATACACATATTGTAATATCTATACTTATAATAAAACTGTAACAGGTCCAATTCTGTATATTAAAAATATTTAGTATTTTTTTATTAAAGTATTCTCTGTATTCAATACTGAAGCCAAAACTGTTTTTTTTTTCTTTTTTGTCTGTATGTCTGTATCTTGGCTAGGCATCACGCCGAAACCACTGAATGAATTAAAATGAAACTTGGTATGATTTGAGTTCATACTACGAGGTAGGCCATTGGATACTTTTCATCCCAATATTTAGCATGGTTTCTTTGGCAGAGGAGATGAAAGTCAAAATGTGTACTTAGTTGTAATTCATGAACGTGTAGTCTAATTTCATTCATTTTTTTTTTGTTAGAAAGGATGTACCTACTTTAAATATTTTCATGTAAAAATTTCATATGGATTTTTACCTTAGCATCTTCACCAACAAGCATATTTTTAAGTTCCACAATCCTGTCATTGATGCTTGTTCTGTATCGTCTTTCAATAGCATTGTGTGCACTTCGCTTCACCTCCTTCACTTTGGGCTGCGGATTGAGAGCTATCTTGTCACCATCCAAGACAACTGGTATGCCAGTTACTAGGGTGGGGGTGTTGCTTGCAAAGAATGTGTGTATGGGTCTCGTCTCAGCACCTGACTTTGTATTTGTGATAATGTTTTGTGTTGTTCCTTAAAAAAAGAAGTTTATGGTGAACATAAAAACACAGGTTGTGAATTAGTACACATCTAATTTTATTGGAATTTATTTGACATAGACTGAAGTCTATAAAGTAACTTAAAGATGCCTTTTGACCTAGGAAAAGTTTGTAGCCAGTGGAAGCCTATCGGTTCAATAGTGCAACTAGAATCCAACAATACAGGGTTGGCTCCTAGGCTCTGTACCAATGACACAGTTATCGTAGTTTTCGGTCACTCCGTGCTTCGGAGGGCACGTTAAGCTAGACATTTCCAGCTGACTAATAGCAGTTGTTAGCCATGCCAGAGGCTCTTGGGCGGCCTGACAAACTCTTCACACCAGAGGCCAGCATTACCTCAAATAACAAACAAACCTGGGACAATGCAAAAAATAAACTAGAAAAATACACGCAATACAAGAGTATTCTACGAGGGATGTTTGATAAGTCGTTTTAAAAAGTAAAAAATATATGTTTTTTTAAACAATTTACATTTATTTTTCAACATAGACTCCTTTGAGGGCCAAACACTTGTTCCAGCGAGTTTCCAATTTTTTTATCCCCTCCAAAAAATATGTTTTGTTGAGGTCTTCAAAATAGCCATGCAGTCCTCATTTGTCAAAAATTTTTGCCCTCCAAGCCATCTTTTCAGATTTGGGAATAGGTAATAATCGCACGGAGCTAGGTCCGGCGAATACGGAGCATGCGGAACCAGCTCGAAGCCCAACTCGTGGATTTTGGCCCTTGCAATAGCTGACATGTGCACTGGGGCATTGTCTTGATTGTCAACAGACGTGGCACCCATCGTGCAGACAGCTTTGTCATACCCAAATCTTCATGCAGGATTTTATGTACTCGCTCAGTGGAGATGCCTGTTTCTCAGCTTTTTCACGCACCTTCACTCGGCGGTCGTTGAGTACAATATTATGGACTTCTTCAACAACATCCTCAGTAGTGACTTTGATTGGGCGACCAGAGCGTGGAGCATCAGATATGCTTGACGGACCACGTTTAAAATAATTTATCCAGTTATAAACAGTCTGCAACATTGGTGCGTTAGTGCCATGAACAGAATCAAGTTCAGTTTTTATTGTGGCAGCACTGCAACCCTTCATAAAAAATGTTTTATAACAGCACGAATTTCCATAGTTGTTGAAAATTTACGAGTGGTCACAGTTAAACAATGGTTAAACTGACAAAAACTTGGTTTTCTTTTTGCTGAATTTTAGACAGTCTTCATTTGAAAGATTGTGCCAGCCAGTGTTAATGCCATTTACCAGAAAAAAGGTTTTATAAATAGTTTTTAAAAGGACTTATCAAACAGCCCTCGTAACATATTTTAAAATGTTTGCTCTATTTATACTGATTAGAAACACATATTATTCAAATCTACAATTCAACAACTTACCCTGGACTGGTGCACTGGTATACATTAATGTTTGTGTTTCAGTATTAATAATATTTGACTGCAATATTACTGGAGAGAAATTTGCATCAGAAGTTTGCAATATAAATGGTTTCCCATTATTTATCAATAGTGGCTGGTTTGTTTGCTTCGGTTTAGGCTGTTGGTTTACTTGTTTGACTCCATCTAACTGTACTACTCTACCATCAGGCAATTGTTGAATACTGCCCGGAGCTATGTTTACATAGAGGGGACTGGGGGCTACTTGCTGGACAATCATCGGTGCTTGTTGTTTAGGAAGAACTCGGTTATGACCAATTTGCGTAACGTCAGGTAGAGGCGCACCGTCATTCACGTGACGCAAATTATATGTTTCCTCTCTCGCATACACTCCCTGCACTGGACTGGTTTTTACATGTTGTGGTGTCTGCGGCGACGTCTTGGGCCTCTGTGTGTACTGCGATATTATCGGATTCCCGCTTGTATTGTAACTTGGCGACACTTGCGGAGATGATGCAATCTCCGGCTTTAATTTTGTTTCTACGCTTAGTAATCCCGAGTCATTGTCTGCAATACTTAGTTCTTCCTCTAGTTTTACCATAAAATCCGCATCGCAGCCGCTCAGGAAGTCTGAAATTGAACCAGAAATGCCTTCAACTTCATAACTTTTATGCCCTTCTTTTATTTTGATAATGAGGCAATTCTTACCTTCAATCTCCGCGATATCATTTACATTGAAGACGTCCGAGTTTAGGAATGGTTCTTCCTGATCCATGTTAACGATTTAATACATTAATTATTTAATATAATCGCATTTACAACGCAAAAACAAAGGGTCCTTGTTTACGTTTTTTGACATCTCTGACTGATCAATCATCATACGATAGGATGACACATTTCTGACCAATCAGTGGCTTGGGGAAGTAGTGGCGCGATTTTACGTCATGACGTTTGCTTTGACTCAAATGGCAAAAATAACAGAAAAAAATATTCTAAATAGCTTTGGCATTCGGTTTGGAAGTGGGTGAAAATTGCATTCTACCGTAGTATGTAGGCAGGTAAAATGTCCCTTTAGGTCATTTTTCGTTCGTATAGGGATGGATCTATAATAGCGAATATGACATAAATTGTTAAAGAGTTTATATTGGTTAAATCAAACGGCTTGTTAAAATCTACATTTCGAAATTATCGAACCTGCCCACAACACACTCAAGCCAATCCGAACGTAGCCCCAGTATTATTGCGTTCGAATAAATCACTTCATTTAATTTACGCCAAATAGCTACGTATTTACTCACTGACACGAACCTCTTGGGCGCGTTCACATACTACGTTCAAGGACGCACGAAGCATCCGCGCGATCACTCGAAATCGTTCAGGGCGTCGTCGGATGTTCGCCTGGGTCTTCCGAAAAATAGTAGGGGAGGGGAGGAATAGTATGAAACTGACACTTGACAGTTGTCAGGGGCCCGCGGCCCGACCACATAACTTGGCTTCATTCGAATTCTCAATATCGCAACCACTAATGCCTTGCGATAGTCGAAATTGCTATGAAAAAAGTGATAATCCGATTGTAACCAAGTTCTGTAGTTGGGCCACCGACCACAGAAGTTGGCTTCAATCAGATTGTCACTTTTTTCATAGCAAAATCGACTCTATTGCAAGGCACTAATGAATTTGACGGCTTGAAACCGTCATGATCAACATTACGTAATCGCACTGCAGCAGCCCGATTCCATAACTTAGCTACAATCGGATTATCACTTTTTTCATAGCAAATTCGACTCTATCGCAAGGCATTAGTGGTTGCGATACTGAGAATTCGATTGAAGCCAAGTTATGGAATCGGGCTGCTGTTCTATGTGGACGTCCACAGTCGTTCACTAACTCCGGCAGTGCGATTACGTAATGTTGATCATGACGGTTTCAAGCCGTCAAATTCAATAATGCTTTGCGATAGAGTCGATTTTGCTATGAAAAATGTGACAATCTGATTGAAGCCAAGTTCTGTGGTCGGACCCCGGATGATCGAGCGATAATCGCACGGATGATTCGAGCGTAGTTCGAACGTATGCTCATGCTCGTGTTTTTGCTTTTCAGCCACGCTAGCGGACGGACCTGCAAAAATGATAATAATATAATTTTAACGTTTCATATTTACTTACATATTTTAAAATAATAGTTGCAATTGCAATATTAGACTATAGTACTAACGTGAAAAGGCTAAAATTGAAAATTTTGTAAGAAGCTTAAAATACATTTGCTACTATTTAGGAAAAAGAATTGTATTTTTTTGGAATGGTCCTTTAAAGACCTTAATTTTTATACCTCACTCGATAGGTTTGGATCCCACTGATCCACTGATCTGAACATACAATGATCATTTTCCACTGATCATTGTATGTTCAGTGGAAAATACAATATTTCAGTTGTATGCCGTCATATTAGTTTTCTTGAACTTTTATATATTCTTTAGCACTCTCATGATTAATACGAATCCGATGATACCTCATTTATCAAAATCTATCAAGGCGTTTAGGCAAAAATTTAATCTCCTAAGTCACGCCACTGAGTACGGTTTTCAGCTCTCCTCATCCATTTTTTACCAGCCGCTTTTCACGGGTCGTTACTCCACCTGGCCACAGAGCTTCCTACACTACGTTTGCCTAA
This sequence comes from Alsophila aescularia, assembly GCA_946251855.1. Classification (NCBI taxonomy): domain Eukaryota; kingdom Metazoa; phylum Arthropoda; class Insecta; order Lepidoptera; family Geometridae; genus Alsophila; species Alsophila aescularia. The sequence goes on from OX276378.1 coordinate 17,018,628, forward strand.
AAGTGGTCTGCACTCGAGAACTCATCTACCCCAACGGTTATTGGTTCTTCGGTAAATGTGACCTCTGAGCAACCTTAAATTTGTGGACTAGTTTGACCATGAGTGTCCACATTTCGGCTCCGTAGGTCATGACTGACGGCAGACTCAGGCAGTTTGTCAGTTTAGTGGCGGGTCATTGCGTGGGAATCCTCTTTGCTGGGTTCAGGTTTAGAAGCATGCGAGTCATACAATCCACCATAGAAGTCTTCGTTCTTAGACAGAATCTCCGGCTTAGAGACTATGGTTGTACCATTATTGGTATTGAGCTTCGTCAGATGGCCAATTTTGCTTAATCGCCTTTTCTATCAGGTGTGTATTTGAGCATCGGAGGTCAAATCACACCAGCTTACTAATCTTCTGGAGCTACCTTTTTTCTGACGGTGTGGCTTGTTGTTGCTCCCGCCGTTTGTCCATAAGTCGAAGAGCCTCATCTGGGATTTTAGATATCTTGTCCGTACGCTGCAGCTGACAAAATGTTGTGCCTTCTTCCCTAAGGATTCCCACAACTTTTTGGAGTTTCTCATCCAATTCATTTGGGGTTTACAAGGCAGTTTTTTTTAATATAGCTTTTGCCCGCAACTTCGTCTGCGCGGACTGCAATTTATTTCGAAAAAAGACATCCTATGTTTTTTAGGGTATTAAATGGATGGGTGAATGGATGGGATGGTGATATTAATGGGATGGTTGCTACAAAAACACATATTTTTAAAGTATATATGTCAATATTTATTTTTTTTGTCTTTGATTGATAATGAAGCATCAGAAGGTCGAAAAATTGCCGTATAAATGGCGAGGATAACACAAAAAAATGCTGTGTTTTGATGAGAAGAAATAAATACCATCAGCAGACCGCTGATGTGATCTCTGATTTTAGTTTCCATGTCATTCTAATTTGATTACCTTTGTTTCTGTTTTTATATTTGAGTATGATTGTCAATTTCAATTCATTTATTTTAATATAGGTACAACACGGTACACTTATGAGCGTCAACAGAGAAAACATAAAATACAAATCTATTATAAACAATAAAAATATCTATATATTAATAAAATTGTGTATCAATCCCAAATTATCCGCTCACACAAATTATTCACTCCATGTGAATTATAAAAACGAACATAGTTTTTAAAAAAGGATCGGTAAATTTTTGATAGCCTAGTTTTTGGCAGCACAAGTTTATACTTGTGCCTTGTCTCATAGTTGTGACGTTGTCCGCATGTTGTAATCCTGTTTAAATGTTTCCGAGCGTACATAATTTCCAAGAGGACATATAAACAAGGCAATGTTAAAAAATTCACTTGTGAAAAGACGTTTCTTAGTGATTCTCTAGGGCTAAATCTATAGATAGACCTTACAGCACTTTTCTGTAATACAAAAATTCTATTGGTATCAGCAGCATTGTCTCAGACCCGTACGACATTACAGAGTGAAAATATTGTGAAACATTTTAGTTTATACATACATTAAAAATAATATGCCATATCACACTTTTTCTAATTTTAGCCGTTCTTCCAAATCCGTTCAGCTGATATAGATAACATAGTTTCAATCATAAATAGGCACACAAACTTTATTAGTATGATATTATTACAGCTATACGTTTATTAGCTGCGCCCAGTGGTTTTACCTGCGTGGAGAAATGGTGATGGATGATGATGATAAGATATACACAATTTCATCAAAATCCATTCAGCCATATCAGCGCTTAATGGTAACAAACACACATAGGTATACTAACAAATATGAATGTTTATATATGAAATAAATCAAATTGAATATACATAAATGCACACAAACTTTTGGATATTTATTATAAGATTAGATTGCAATTACAGTAATAATTCAGACCTAGGTACCTACATAATAATTAAACGTACTCAGTAGAAAACCAAATTAATTTTCTCTTTCGTACCCATCCAATATAGCGAAAAGCTAAACCAGATTATACCCTAACCCGATCTACATATCTGCATTTACTATACTGTGGCATGCCGAAAAGCGCGGCGGCACGGCATCCCGACTCGCGCCGTGTTTCTCGCTCGCTGCGTGTTTACGCTCGGAACATTTGCGGGGGCTGAGGAAATGTTTTCATACCTACTGCCATACTGGTTCATACTGCCCTAGAAGAGCGCCAAATGATGTATCGTTGCAAGCGCCTTCCTCGTCCGCTGGTTTAAGGCTATGTGACGTCACCTAAAATTGACTATGGATATAAAGACATGAACTAAAAAAAACACCCATTTTGTTACATTTTCTTGTTGCGATAAAATAAAACGCTGTAATCCTAGGCTAGATATTATTATTGGTTCAATCTATCTAAAAACTTTAGTTTCGTTTCGACTTGTATTTTTTCAATTATAACAGAAGGTACGTTTTCATTAAAAGAAGAAAATCCATAAATTGTGCGTGGCATTCTTATATTGATTAAAAGCCTGATAGATTACAACTTGTTTGATTCGTAGAAATCTTTCTCTTCCTAGAAATCAAAACATAATAAGAAGTTGATAGATCCGGAATTAGGTATCCAGTATCTGCGGCCCGATTACATAACTTGGTTACAATCGGATTATCACTTTTTTCATAGCAATTTCGACTCTATCGCAAGGCATTAGTGATATCGATACTGACAATCCGATTGAAGCTAAGTTATGTGGTCGGGCCGCAGGAGTCGGATCTCAAGTTTCGGAATCGAAAACCATTCGATTTTGCATGTTCCTAGTGAGGGGAGGGGCTGACTATGGTGTCGGACGGATACAAAATTATATTTTTATAAACACACATTGCTAACTTAGATGATTGAAGTTATTTTATTTACTTAACTAAGGCGAAGGATGCCGATGTTTGTACTTGTTTTTACTACGTCAGTGGCCCAATTCCATAACTTGGATAAAATCGGATTATCACTTTTTTCATAGCAAATTCGACTCTATCGCAAGGCATTAGTGGTTGCGATACTGAGAATTCGATTGAAGCCAAGTTATGGAATTGGGCCACAGAACAGCAATTCCATAACTTGGCTACAATCGGATTATCACTTTTTTCATAGCAAATTCGACTCTATCGCAAGGCATTAGTGGCTGCGATACTGAGAATTC